>CP137670.1:25672187-25734612 GCA_037976565.1 Mesocentrotus franciscanus | reverse complement strand
TATGAAACATTTCAAGTTAGCTAGAAAAGAAATATGAGAAAAAATAGTTATACGGTTCATGATGAACAACTGGAATTGCGTTTATACTGGGAAAAAATATTATATCAAAAAATGATATTGTGTAAAATAAAATCTACACAGAGTTTTTTTAACAGAAATCAGTAACGCCAAATAGTTTTGAAAGAATAAATGATAAACATGATTTTTCTTATAAAGACACAACGGTTTAAAGAGACCAGACCACTATTAAGGTAGGCCTACTACTAATACTATACATTTAATCCGATTAAGGGAGCCTACTGCATGGAATTACTTTCAATCTTTACTCTCAGTCTCAGGTATTACAAAAAGCAAATGAACCCAATTGAAACAATTTGGAATTTCCCAAACTAATTTGTGTTGCTTCTGCAAAAAGGAAGAGGAGACATATCGTCATTTGTTTGTTTTTAATGTGAAAAGGTTCGTTTGATATGGAACGACTGTAATAATATATTTGACTATATATCCATATACTTAATCTTAGTTGGGAGGAGATATATTTTGGATTAACATTATTGATCAAGGAAAGGAGCAATTGGTAAATCACTTTTTAATTCTGGTAAATTATTTGATTTCCATGGGAAGAGAACGGAGTTCCGATCATCTATAGGCCTATATAACCATGGATGAAATTAAACGCAGTTTCATAGAAGATGAATTGGAGGAAAAGAATTTGGCATTGATGAGAAATAAATTTCCCCTGCATCTGATGAGAAAAATGGGGGGATGGGATGTTTTTAGGGAGAGCGAGGTAGAGGTGGAACGAAGTCAACAACTTAAGTCATTTCAGCGATATTAGAAAGAAACCTATCCCAGAATGCATTCCTATCCACACCAGTAGAAGGGAGAGGAGGAGGAAGGGGCATGGGAGAGGGGGGGGGGGGTTGAGGGGGAGGAGGATAAGTCCAAGGAGTTAGAGAGGAGGAAAGAAAAGGAAACGGGGGTAGTTTGCCTGCCCCCCCCCCTCCACTCAGTTGTTATTATGGGTCCTCTGCTTTTTATTTTATATGTAAATGATTTTCCAAAATCCTCAAGAAAGGTTTTCTTTTTTGCTACATATTTGCAGACGATACAAGTGTATTCTGTTCTCATAGAAACTTAGAAACTCTTTTAGAAATTGTAAATAGAGAGCTTTGTTTATTGACTAAATGGATTCATGCAAATAAACTGTCACTTAATTTATTAAACTGAACTAAATATATGTTATTCAGTAATAGTGAAACAGTAATGCCTGGTAATGCAGTCTTTGATCAGGTAAATATTGAAAAGGTCTCATTTATTAAATTTCTAGGTCTCCACATTGATGACAAATTGACTTGGAGGATGCATACTACTCATTTAAGTAAAGTGCTCTCTAGAAATGTTGGTATGATCAACAAATAGGATTAATACACTTGCATATACTGGACCAAAGTATTGGAACTCTTAAGACTGTTCTATTAGACAGTCTGTAAGCTCTTCTGTCTTTAAACGTAAGCTGAAATTTCATCTACTGTACACCTACAGTGAATAGATCTGATATTAATTTACATGCACTATAGGTAACTGGATTAGCATTGTTTGCCCCCCGCCCCCCTTGTTGTACATTTATACACCTTCCCCTAGTTTTACTATAATTCTATATATTATCATTTTTTCTGCTTCTTTTTTTAATCTATAATTATTCTATAAATTAGTGATAGATCTGATATTTATTTATATAGTGTAGGTAACTAGATTAGTATTGTTAGTTCCCCTTCCCCTGTATTGTAATCTACTTCTTTAAAACAAAATTGTTGTTGTTCCTGTAAAGATGATCTGTGTTTAACAAGCTGTGCTTTTTTACAGACCACATCTTTTCCACATTTTCATAGTCTTTATATATATAACTTTCTTATTGTTAATGAATTTATTCTAGTTGACGATAAACTTGTTGTTACTGTCCATGAATGTAATGTTTTCATGCAAGTGGAAAGAAAGAAATAAATCTTGAATCTTGTACGCGTATACGTGTTTCGTTTCTTTAAAAGCACCCCCTATATATCTCCGGTGTGTAAAGTCAATACGGGCCGGATTTTTGAAAACACCCCCTATCTCCGGTGTGTATAAGTCAATACGGGCCGGACTTTGTTGCGTGAAAATTAAGTACCCCATTACCGGAAATTTTGGGCACACTAATGGGAGTGCAGGGGGTGTTTTAATAAAGAAAAAAATCATAATTTCAATTCTGTATAATAATTTATATTTAGAAATATGACACTCATTTTTTTGGAAAGTTCATGTGTTCAGTTTTCTTCTGAAAAAAAAAAAAAAAAGTTTCCTGTTATGTAATTGTGATATATTTCAGTCCTATGCATTATGAAATTATGAACAATGAATAATGTTGTATTCATGTTCGTCTACCAGATGATAAAAAAGCTTTGTTATAACTACGTTGCAGTTTGTATAAACTAGGACTATGGAAATTGCTTTGTTTCTATGTTATGTACGAAAAAGAAATTGGATTTTTGAGAAATAAAATCAATGAATTACCCCCAAAAAAAAAAAAAAAAAATGTATATATACAAACATACAAATATACATTCGTGTATATTGGAAGAGGGGGAGAGAGACGGAGGGGTTGGGGATAAAACGAAATATTACCAGCCGCCCGGCCATAACCCCCATTATACGCCACATCGCACCAGACATTAATTGAAAGCTCCTTTGGGTACACCATTTGAAGGAAGACAAATTGAACATACACAATCCTCTTAGTGACCTACATCCATTGCGTCCTGGAAGTTGGAATAACAACATGCGCTAGTTTGGATCATAATGATGAAAATAACGTCGATAATTAAAAAAAAAGCAATTTTCAAACCCTTTCGTTTCGAGGGAAGTTATAAATAAGTATTGTCTTTCAAATGCCATTGGAATTTAATCTTTTCATTTTGTGGACCTGCAAAAGGGACATAGTAGTTAGTACCTTTAAAGCCATAGGCCTACTGTACTAGAAGCAGTGGCGGATCCAGGGGGGCCTCTCCCCTAGCAAAAAAAAAACAGGTAAAAACAGCCTTTTTTTGAAAAAAAAGAAGTTGGGCCCCCGCCCCTGGCGCCCAAGGGGTGGCGTGGAAAAATAACCCTTCCCGTATTTTTTTTTGCTCACTACCCCACTGAGCGAAAAATCGACCGCACGATTTTCAAATTTTCGACGGTGGCCCCTTTAGGCCCCTCCTTGCCGCCGGCTGGATCCGCCCCTGACTAGAAGCCAGTGGCGGATCAAGGGGCCCCGGGCAAAAACAAAAACAAAATTTAAATAATTTTTTTTTGAGCTCCAGGGGTGATGTTGTGTAAAAAATAATAATAATAGTGGGTCACTATCCCCCTACCCCCCCCCGTGAGAAAAACGCTAAATATTTTGTCACGAATTGGGGGAGAAAAAAAAGTGCTCCTTACCCCCATGACTTCTCCATGTAAAAAAGAAATATGTGGACATCTGAGGGTCATTTATACATTTAGTATCTCCGATGTGTTCTATTCCTTGAAGTGAGAGCTCCGACATGCAATGGACATTATGCATTAAAGGGCAATCCAAACCTTGTAAAAAGTTGATTTGTATAAAAGCAGTTAAATAACAGAAACAGAATGCCAAACGTTTGAAATGAATCGGACCAATATAGTAAGGAAGTTATGAATGTTTGAAATATGAGATCACTAAGTCTATGCGAATCTCAAATTGGTAGTTTAATTGGTCAGTGGATTGTGACGTAGGACGAAGACTATACTCTCCCATTTGCCGTACGTACTGTACAAAAATATAATTAATTTCTGTTTTCCCCTTAAGGCACTACTAAAAATATATCATAGATATCATTAAAGGTCCTCTAAAAAGAATAAACCCTCCTGAGCCATGAATTTTTGAAAAATTTAAATTTTAGTCATTTTATATGTTGGAACAGATGGGAAAGTAGTCCGGCACTACATCACATTGACATTACCGCTTCAGCCAACTTGAAGTTCCCGTACGTATACCGTAGTGATTACAACTTTCACAAATTCATAACTTTCTTATATTTAGTCAGATATAATTTAAATTTTCAATAGTTTGCTTCTCTGATTTTTCTGCTTTCTTTTAGAGTAGTTGTTCATTTGGGTTGAATTTCCCTTTAATGATAATGATCATGATATTCATGAAAATAATAAGAATAAAAATGATCTCTCTCTCTCTTTCCCTGTCTATTTATCCCTCTATTCCCCTCACTGTCCATTTATCCCTCTAAAATCTCTCTCTCTTGTTATTCCCTTTTAGTGAAGCTTTCCATCACCACATAATTACACCCTTTCTACTTCTATACATCCTCCCCTCCTCATTTTTACTTCCCCTCCCCTCTCTCTTCATTATTATTCTGTCCCTGCCCCTCCCTCCCCCCCCCCTCTCTCTCTCTCTATTTATTATCCTGTCCCCTTTATTAGGAAATGCATTCGGGCTTATCACAATCTGGCACTTTACTTATTATTCCGACCCGTACAACTCTGCCCTCAACCCCACCCCACCCCCTCTCTTTTTATTTCTCTCTCTCTCTTTACCTTGTTCCCTGTATTACCCAAACTACTCCTCCTCGCTCCCTCTCTCTTTCATTATCTAACTCCCCTAAAATTACACAGGGCAAATAATAGTATAATATAGTATTTATTCCATTCTATAATAGTCCCACAAAAAAGAGTCCCATCACCTCATATTATACCATTGACTTCTTATAAAGCTACACAAGTTATTTTGTTGTTTTGTCCATTCTGTACATGGATAATAAGGAGTAGGAATAAAACGCTACCCAAAGATTTCACTGACAGTAATGTACTAACATTTTTCTAACTGTTTTCTTTCCATTTTTGTTCTTCTTTTTGTTGTTGTTGTTCTTCTTCTTCTTCATCTACATCATCTTCTCTTCTTCTTCTTCATGGTTTTTCTATTTCTTCTTCTTTTTCTCTTCAAATAGTAAACACAATGAATGTAACAAATATCATTAAATTTGTTCCATTCTTTATGCCAGTCTTCTTAATTAAAGGTTGATCATAATGAGTATTGCTAATTAAAACGTGTATGTATACAAGTAACATTGTGTAAATGCATTTTAACATTTTTTTCCTTCAATATATTTCCATAGCCTAACACTATTTGATTGCAACCATTTTTTTCTTCAAAAAGTGTTTTTTTTTTTTTTTGGCATTAATGAAAATAAATATTCTCTTACAATTATTAAAATACAATTAAAAGCGTTGCTTTGATATCCATTAAAACCGAACAATTTGATTTTGTTTGTAAGTTTGACGTTTATATTAGTTATACGAAATAACCATTGGTCATGCTTGGACCATATAACATTTGAATGTGTGCAGTAACAAAATATATGCGTAACATTTTCTATATGCCTACTGCTAGTACAAAATGTAAATCTTTTCTCGGTAACTAATTAGAATTTCATGTAAAGTATTCTCTTCACAAAATCTGAAACCAAATGACATTTATATGAATGGTTGACTGAAAAGGAATCAAACAATATGAACACTACCTTTTGTATTTAGGTTCTAAACCTTGTTTACAATATGTACAACTCTAACATTATTTCACGTGATGCTTTATGAGCGATTGATCAATATGTGATTTTTTTTTCAATATTAGAAGTAATGCTTCAGGTGTAATAAAGGTAGGTTCCATTAACTTTGGTGTGACAATCTTTTTACAACCAAGTCGAATAGCATTACATAATCCATTGTAATGAAGGAAATATATCTGTGTTGAAGTTAACGTGCTGCTGGCATGGTAACAAATACAGACAAATAAACACAGCAGAGACACGCCGATAAAATATTCACAAAGGGCATGAAACAAGAAGTAATTATAAAACAAACATAATATGTGATACAGCAATCTTACAGCATAAAATACTTTGTACTTCCATGGAATTCAAACAACTATTTTGTCAACTAAAAATATGGGAGAAAACTAGTTTGTAAGTACTAAGCAACATTTATTTATTTATGTATTAATTTTATTTATATCTAATATTTACAGAGTCGTCTATTTAGCTAGCCAACAATTACACAGAAATGTCAAAAATGTGAGACATAAAATACTTAAACAAAGATTTATAATACAAGTAAATCTAGGAAACACATATGAAAAAAGAGAATACCGTACGATACTGAAAAATTTGATACACAAATGATCTTCTTCTTCTTGGATACTCCTCAACGCCCCGTTAGGAACCAAGCGAGGAGGATCAAGATGACACACATTCGGTGATGAACTAAGTGAGACCAAAATCTATTTACATACAGTGTGATTTAACGATTGGATTTACGAGCCTTTATGTTAGCCATGAAACGCATAGATTAGGACAGCTGATTATAATTGGTTGGACCTGTACATATGAACGTTTTTTTAATAAGATGTAGTTCTATATTTGGCTACCCTTAGCATCATCTATTTGTGTTTCTTGTAGTGCGGGTCGATACATCCTATTACATAAACCGGAATTTGTCACGTAATATGTAATCTTTATACACATGTGGATCATGCAAAGTGATGCTTTGAGAAATATATAATTAGAAATTCATAATTAATGTTACCTTGAAATCAATTTCATGGTACAACGTAACTTGTTTTCTGTATAATGATACCATTTTCACAACTATTATGCCACGGCTGCCTGAGCATGAGGGGTTTTAAAATGTGCCATCCAAATCCCCTTGTACCAATATTTGTCAGGCAGTATATGCGTGCATTACTTTGAACTTCAATCATTTTTAAAATTGAAATCTGCTTTATGCTCCATTGCTTCAATGTTTAAAGTGATCCAATGTATATAGGCTTTCACATGACCATTGAATTGATTTGAATTGAATTTATGCTGTCCCATATACAAATTTCTGTGTACAGTGAATGTTACTTTTAGCTAGACTTGATTAATCATTTCGATCATTCCAAAATCTCACAATATACACCAATACTTATCTGCTACAAGATCATCATTTTCCAATCACTTTCACACAGTTTCCTTTACAATGCAATTACATGACCATAACTCAATTTTATCTTTTAAACCCAATGAGGAGATTGTTTTCATGTCCCTTTTTATAATCAGGGCAAGGATAATACCACCTTCATAAAATAAAGGATAGTTGGCATATTGTCGACTGTGTGGGTAAAAACTATAAATAGGTATGCGTTGTTTATAAACAGTGATTATTGCTTTTTTCTGAACAGCAACTTTTTATAAGAGCAGAGCGCAGAGTCTGGTGACATTTCTACAAGAATCAAAATAAGGCCTTATTTTGATTCTTGTAGAAATCGTAAATTGTAATAAACGGGGAAATGTATGATTTAATAGGGACATATAGGGCAGAAAATGAACCATCAAAAAACGTTATTTTTAACTCTCAGGATGGGATCCCTTTTCAATCTCAAAAGGAACACGTTTTATTGCTCGATTGTCATTTATTGATTTCTGGTAAAATGTGATGGTGTACGCCCGCATCATCCAGAAATATGCATTCGCACATATTTGTATAAATGCTTCCCTAACTGCATACATCATCTCACAGTAACTCTATTTGCATGATGATCTTTCATGTATTTTAAAGCTCACACTTCCTTTACGTCATGTTCGCATGTGTTACGAAAAAATATTTTCACTGTTTTTCTAACATGTGGCACGTACCACTGCAAGGCATAATACGTCTACGTAACGAAAAAGAAGGAGTTATATTTACACAGCTCACATTTTGTTCTCAATAAACATTTCTTTTCGAATTTCTTAGTCTTCTTGGAGGGACTGTAGTGTACGTAAAATTTGCTTAATCTTAAATTCTCTATGAAAAGGTTAAATGGTTTACAGTAGACTAATGAATTAGGTGTAGTAAATACGGGAGAATATCAACTGACCCAAATTTGCACATGAAGATACAGTATAAATCATATCTCCTCATGCATTTGGATTTGAAATATAAGTTCTGAACAACATTTTTTTAAAGAATACTCGATGGCAAATAATTTGTATCACGATTTACCACTCATTAAAGGCGGAATATACAGAAACGTATATGGGCAGGAACACACATCATACAGTCTGAAAATGTAGATATGATATCTCAAATAGACTACAGTGTACTTTAGAACACGTCTTAAAATGTTCTTTTTCAGAAACAATTTCAAATGTTAACTGCATGATGACATAAGGAAGTATGCTGAACGTATTTAACTCGTCTCAATATTCTCCTTCCTTGTTTGTCTTTTATTTACAGCACATATGGTCATATTTGTGAAATGCGCTATATAAGTATGGTATATCATCATTAGGTACGATCTGTAACATATAGGACAAAATAGTGTGGTCTTGGCCATGTGGTTTCAACTTCGATTGGGGAATGCATTTACGAATCAACGCAGTCAAAAGAGCGGTTGACTAGAAGCCACGTGTTTATCCTGACCGGTGTAGATACAGTGTAGTGCAGTGAAAAATGTGCTCCATTTCTAGGTCAAATCATCCATGCTTGATGATAACTTAATGCCAATGTGAGGATACATACTCTGTAGCTCTGGGAAAACCAAAAGAAGTGATTAGTACATGTCAATGCGATCATACCGAACCTTTGCCCTTTGATGGAGCATGGCTGCAGAGCGTGGTTGGGTCGTTACCATGACAGTGACCTTCTGGTGTGTATGTCCTAACAAGACATCCATGATGTTGTCTCCGCAGTTTTTTTTATTGAACCCATCAAGGAGAATGGTGATTTCATCAGGCATATCTTTGAGCAACTGTCGAATCAGGGCTTCATCAACTTTATCAAGATCTACATAGTAAAGAAATAAATGAAGAATTCATACAACTTGCAAGCCATGTTCTTTTTAAAAACAGTTTATTGCATTATTATGATATTTTGCAGTTGGATTCCACAAAAGCGAACAAATCTGTTCGCCTAATGTTCAGTTCTCATGAAAGCATGAACACTGAAAACAGGAAAAATACTGGACGATTCAGGAGTGTGCTTTTATTGTCTTTCATAGTTGACCTATCCTAAACTGCCTACGATTGCGTTTTATCTAATGCTTTGAAATCATGAGAATGTCATTGCACTTCGAACATCCATTATTGTTGTGAGGTAGAAGTGCACCCCTCCCCTCAGAAAAAAAAAAACATATATACACACACACAGGCAAGCACACATCTTCGTCTTTCTTCTCCTCCTTTCGAAATAGCTTATATTATCATACGGTTATAGTTATACTTTAGCATATACTTTAGCATATACTTAAATATGTTTATCTTGACATATTCATACTTTAGAGGCAAATATGTATTAGTCAGGAGAATATTCTTATAAATCATAAATCATAAATCTTATACATAATATATATATATATATATATGTATGTATACACCCCTCACAAAGATAAAGGTTGGAAACTCAAGTTTGATCGATTATATCTCTCTTGTCATGGCATAATCATCGCTATGTCTAGTATCACCAAAAAAAAAAAAAAAAATCTTCTTTAAAAATGATACCCCATTATTTTGTTAGGATTTTTCATTCATGGAATGTGCAGTATGTACAAATAAGGGGCAAGATTAAAAGTAAAAATTTTAAAAATGCACTACTCTGGTTCAACTATGCATTCCTCTTTCGTTGAAAAGTGTTGTGTTGTTGTGTTTTCAGATGATCTTCCATGAGCACCATACACACTGCCCTGAAACAAACATTCATGAAGTCGAACGTGCAAGAACTATTACTTAACTTATCACTCAAACAAACGTGCAAGAGCATTCAAACAAGCAATTAATACACATCATATCACATGAATTCAGCTTTGTAAACATAAATTTGATAAAGCGTTTAAACATCTTTTTGGAGAACTGCACTGTGAACATGACGGACAAAGAAAGAGGACAAAATATACGGTTCCTCATTCTACCCTCAACAATTGCTGTGGTAGACAAAGGAACATCCCTTCACTGCTGTTATGTAAAATAAGTAGAACAGGTGAATATGCATGTGACACCTGTTCTACACATTTTTACATAATAACAGTGAAGGGATGTTCCTTTGTCTACCACAGCAATTGTTGAGGGTAGAATAAGGAACCGTATATTTTGTCCTCTTTCTTTGTCCGTCATGTTCACAGTGACTCTTGCTTCGAGTTGCTCTATTGCCTGGCCTTTTCTACTTTAACCTAGGCATGATGGTTCAGAAAGTTGATGACCAAACGGCAGCGGAATCTTGCCCAACATGTCACCACAGTGCGTGAATTTCATTTTCAGATTGTTTAGACTTCGGCATGGATGGATACCAGTAGCCCAACAGTCATTCACCCCCAAAACACATTCTGTTCTGTCAAAGAAAGAAGAGTACTCTACATAACAATACTAGTAATTACTAGTGCATTTTGCGACTTTTCACTCAAGACCCTTCCCCTTTTTCTGACGTACTGTTCATTCATCGGTTGCAAAATCATACAATATTGGATAATTTTAAGAGTAATAATTAAACATACTTTCTATTATACTAGACGAGATTATGCCATTACATGTGAGATATAATTGATCAAACTTTAATTTCCAAATTATATACGTATTGACGAAGAAGAAAAGTTTGATATTAATCTTTAATATTTTCTTTCCTCCTATGCCAACACGTATACTTAATATGGAATATATATGCAGATAGGTATGATGTATTAACTGAGGACAGTTTTCATTCTAACTTTACCCGGGAATAGTTGATCCTTGATAGCATTCTCGATCGTCTGGTTTGGCTTTATGTCATTGGCAGATAACTCAAAGAGATGTTGTTTTTCTGAGAGGGCGGACGTCCTGTTCTGTGTTGCCCAGTCATATGACAGACTATGACAGAGTGCAGTACGCTCTGCAGCGTTGTTACTATACACGATGAGTCTCCTCATTGGTGAATCAAATAAGTCGTGACGTGAATTTTCCATCGCGCAGAATGGCGCTGATGAGCTATCCCGACGTTTGAGTTCTGGTAGGAAGCCTTGGTTTTGCAGCACGATGTCTTCCGCAAATCTAGCAGGATCTGTGTAACGGCGTTCTAGCTCTTCATTCACTGTTCAATGTGATTTCAAATGAAAAGAGAACCAATGCTGCCATGGACATCGCTAGTTCTTGTGCATAACCAATGTACTATCTCAGTTTGTGTATGAGTGCTTACATTAACATAGAAACCTAACGAATGAGAGCACTATTAGGTCAGATGGATTCTAGGACAATTACCCCCTGGACAATCACCCCCCCCCCCCGGCCAATTACCCCTCCCCCAAGGACAACTAACCCCAAAGACAATTAGATAATCGTAAATGATCATCATATTACATTTGTATATTTAAACATATTGTAATCTACTATATTAACTTAACCCTATATAGCCCGGTCTATTTTGAAACTGCATAGCCGGGGGCTTCTAAGCCCCCATGATCTCGGCCGATCGCCGAGAAAATTTGCATGCATTTCAAGTGAAGTGTATAGATTACTATGGTAATTTTGTTATTTTGGAGAAGAAAAAAAAATCACTCATCTGCATATTTATGGTAATTTATGCAAATAAGGTTACAAAATTCACATTTTTACCCATAAATCATATATTCTTCATATTTAAACATTAGTTTTCATTACATATATTCATTAGACCATTTGGGATAATAATAAATCAAACAAAAATTGGAAAAGCCAGGTTATTCCTTTATGTTATCTATATTGATTTGATAATTTCTTATGTATTTCTCTGTTTTTTAAATTAATGTATTTTATTGTTTTTGTTGTTTTATTTTGATTCTAACTATGATTCAACTATTTTGAACCCCAAAATATACACCTAAACTATAAACAAGACCAAATAACCAATGTTTTATCTCTTTTTTTGGAAAAATGAGATTTCTATATGTTTTGTACACAAATCACGAAAATGAGTGATTTTCGGGCTGACATGCAAAGACAAAAGGTCACGTGACTTTGTAACGGTAGGTCCGATTAAAGGTAAAGACCAGTTTTGGAAACGCCCCTCTCTCAAAAAAATGAAATGGAAGCTCTCATTACCAATCGTGTGAAAGAATATGTTTTGACTAATACGTGATGATACAAATTTTGCCGGGAAAGTCGGAAACCGCCTACTAATTGATATATTTGGTAAATTATTATATCTATTAGGACCAAATAGATATCGCGCACGTGGTCGCGTAGTCCCATATACATCTTTCTGTGTACAGTGCTTGTAACTTTACCAAGACTGGGCCAAATTTCTTATCATTTTGATGATTCCAGAACCTTGTAGTACGTACACACCAATACTTATATGCTAAATGATCAACCTTTTCTGATCGATTCCACGTTTCTTTCACAATGCAATCGCATGACCAGAACTGGTCTTTATCTTTAAACAAATTTTTTCTCAAAAGATTCGTAAGACTCAAAAGAAAAAAAGTCATAAAATTTCAGCGCAAGATTCTTTGGCGTTAAAAAATTATCGCGAAAAATGTAGAGGGGCTCCTACAGCCCCTCCCCCACCCCGGGCTAGATAGGGTTAAAGGGAAAGTTGAGTTTTGGTATAGAGGGCGCTACACAAAACAATTTTTGTGAGATAATGAACAACTGAGCGTCAAAATTTGAAAAATCATAAAATTAAATGACAAAATATAACCATTTCTAATATTTGTGGGGCTCCACAAATATTTGATTATTTTGAACGAGCCATTGAAAAAACTAGATAGCGCGTTATACGTTTTATTCCAGCCGATGCCACTGTTGGCTTTTTCGTGTTGGTTAATATAATACGCACAACTGTATTCTTTTGAAAGTGGGGCTGAATTGGTATGATCGGATTTAATCTAAATTTCACGCATTTTGGGATCTGAACGAAGATCGCAGGAAGCAAAAATGAGGCCTAGTTCAATAAAGATATACCGTGAAATTATACTTCTTTGAAAGTCGTAAATAAAAATCATATTACATTTTGACAGCGAAATACATTATTTAAAAGCTCTTGGACAAAAGAGAAATGAAACCTCATATGAAACTTATTCTAGCTATCTACCATTACTTCAAAGTACACATTTAGAAATAAGAAAATATATGTATATCATACCTTTTCGATTTCTTTGAATTTTTAGGTGCTTCTTTTCTTTCTCAAACGGACAAAATTAATTTTTACCTTTTAATATTTTTTATCTTTGCTACTATTTGACATGTTTCACATCATAAAAAATATCTACATACACCCATGGTATGAAAGAACTCAATTCAATCCTCATCTAAATAAAATAAATGAATGAAATTAAATAAAAATCTGTATTTAGAAGAAGAAAAAATGAAAATACCAAAAGCAACCAGGATTTTGTCAAAGTAAGAGCAATATAAGCTAATATCCATTTCTGTATGAGCCAATCCCACATGGCTTAAAGTTTAAATATATTAATGAATGGATGCGTAGTGGAAAGGTTCAGGAAAAGAATTGAAAATAAATATATCAAAATTGATATTTCAGATAGATCATCAGAATAAAAACCACTTATAAAATTAATACTATAATATTAAGATCCATACTTACTAACTGTAAACGGAGATCATTGGCAGAAGAAAAAGGAAAGAATTACAATTAAGTATAGACTACATATGTACGAATCATGTTCCATTTTTGGTGCAGAAGGGGTTAAGGGTTTTGGCTAATCATTTTGGTATTAATATCCAGAATTCATGTCCTTCATTTAAGTTTAATAGTATTCGTGTTTACAATGGCTTAGCAAACACTTTTTTTCGTAGTGCATGATTATCTCTTCATACCAAAGCACTGCAACACCAATTCTTTACAGGAGGATAAGTAAATCAGATACATATAACAATCCTCGAGTAGATAAAAGTTGTATATGGAAATTGTAAAAATTAAGTTTGAAATGTATTATCAATATATGGAACCGTTTTTTAATTTCCATATTAACTCATCCTTTAACTGTTTAAAAACATTCTGGAACGATTATCCTGTGTGAGGTGTCCACTTAATAACAGGATTTACTTTAAAAAAAGATCTCTGACGGATAACCAACATTTAATCAGCATATATTCAATATTCATAATTTGACAAAAATATGGGCAGTGAACAAAAACGTTGGAAGCAGAAATGAGACCTAAATCAATAAAGATATACCATGGAAATTGTGAATAACAATCATTTTACATTTTAACAGCGAAATACATTATTTAAAAGCTCTTGAACAAAAGAGAAATGATACCTCATATAAAAACTTATTTTAGCTATCTACCATTACTTCAAAGTACACATTTGGAAATAAGAAAATATATGTATATCATACCTTTTCGATTTCTTTGAATTTTTAGGTGCTTCTTTTCTTTCTCAAACGGTCAAACTTAATTTTTACCTTTTAATATTTTTCATCTTTACTACTATTTGACATGTTTCACATTATAACAAATATCTACATACACCTATGGTATGAAAGAAATCAATTCAATCCTCATCTAAATAAAATAAATGAATGAAATTAAATAAAAATCTGTATTTAGAAGAAGAAAAAATGAAAATACCAAAAGCAACCAGGATTATGTCAAAGTAAGAGCAATA
The DNA here is from genome assembly GCA_037976565.1 of Mesocentrotus franciscanus. Lineage (NCBI taxonomy): Eukaryota > Metazoa > Echinodermata > Echinoidea > Camarodonta > Strongylocentrotidae > Mesocentrotus > Mesocentrotus franciscanus. The sequence continues at coordinate 25,719,969 of CP137670.1, read as the reverse complement.
TAAGCTGATATCCATTTCTGTATAAGCCAATCCCACATGGCTTAAAGTTTAAATATATTAATGAATTGATGCGTAGTGGAAAGGTTCAGGAAAAGAATTGAAAATAAATAGATCAAAATTGATATTTCAGATAGATCATCAGAATAAAAACCACTTATAAAATTAATACTATAATATTAAGATCCATACTTACTAGCTGTAAACGGAGATCATTGGCAGAAGAAAAAGGAAAGAATTACAATTAAGTATAGACTACATATGTACGAATCATGTTCCATTTTTGGTGCAGAAGGGGTTAAGGGTTTTGGCTAATCATTTTGGTATTAATATCCAGAATTCATGTCCTTCATTTAAGTTTAATAGTATTCGTGTTTACAATGGCTTAGCAAACACTTTTTTCGTAGTGCATGATTATCTCTTCATACCAAAGCACTGCAACACCAATTCTTTAAAGGAGGATAAGTAAATCAGATACATATAACAATCCTCGAGTAGATAAAAGTTGTATATGGAAATTGTAAAACTGAAGTTTGAAATGTATTATCAATATATGGAACCCTTTTTTAATTTCCATATTAACTCACCCTTTAAGTGTTTATAAACATTCTGGAACGATTATCCTGTGTGAGGTGTCCACTTAATAACAGGATTTACTTTAAAAAAAGATTTCTGACGGATAACCAGCATTTAATCAGCATATATTCAATATTCATAATTTGACAAAAATATGGGCAGTGAACAAAAAAGGTAGGAAGCAGAAATGAGACCTTAATCAATAAAGATATACCTTGGAAATTGTGAATAACAATCATTCTACATTTTAACAGCGAAATACATTATTTAAAAGCTCTTGAACAAAAGAGAAATGATACCTCATATAAAAACTTATTTTAGCTATCTACCATTACTTCAAAGTACACATTTGGAAATAAGAAAATATATGTATATCATACCTTTTCGATTTCTTTGAATTTTTAGGTGCTTCTTTTCTTTCTCAAACGGTCAAACTTAATTTTTACCTTTTAATATTTTTCATCTTTACTACTATTTGACATGTTTCACATTATAACAAATATCTACATACACCAATGGTATGAAAGAAATCAATTCAATCCTCATCTAAATAAAATAAATGAATGAAATTAAATAAAAATCTGTATTTAGAAGAAGAAAAAATGAAAATACCAAAAGCAACCAGGATTTTGTCAAAGTAAGAGCAATATAAGCTGATATCCATTTCTGTATAAGCCAATCCCACATGGCTTAAAGTTTAAATATATTAATGAATTGATGCGTAGTGGAAAGGTTCAGGAAAAGAATTGAAAATAAATTGATCAAAATTGATATTTCAGATAGATCATCAGAATAAAAACCACTTATAAAATTAATACTATAATATTAAGATCCATACTTACTACTGTAAACGGAGATCATTGGCAGAAGAAAAGGAAAGAATTACAATTAAGTATAGACTACATATGTACGAATCATGTTCCATTTTTGTGCAGAAGGGGTTAAGGGTTTTGGCTAATCATTTTGGTATTAATATCCAGAATTCATGTCCTTCATTTAAGTTTAATAGTATTCGTGTTTACAATGGCTTAGCAAACACTTTTTTTTCGTAGTGCATGATTATCTCTTCATACCAAAGCACTGCAACACCAATTCTTTAAAGGAGGATAAGTAAATCAGATACATATAACAATCCTCGAGTAGATAAAAGTTGTATATGGAAATTGTAAAACTGAAGTTTGAAATGTATTATCAATATATGGAACCCTTTTTTAATTTCCATATTAACTCACCCTTTAAGTGTTTATAAACATTCTGGAACGATTATCCTGTGTGAGGTGTCCACTTAATAACAGGATTTACTTTAAAAAAAGATTTCTGACGGATAACCAGCATTTAATCAGCATATATTCAATATTCATAATTTGACAAAAATATGGGCAGTGAACAAAAAAGGTAGGAAGCAGAAATGAGACCTTAATCAATAAAGATATACCTTGGAAATTGTGAATAACAATCATTCTACATTTTAACAGCGAAATACATTATTTAAAAGCTCTTGAACAAAAGAGAAATGATACCTCATATAAAAACTTATTTTAGCTATCTACCATTACTTCAAAGTACACATTTGGAAATAAGAAAATATATGTATATCATACCTTTTCGATTTCTTTGAATTTTTAGGTGCTTCTTTTCTTTCTCAAACGGTCAAACTTAATTTTTACCTTTTAATATTTTTCATCTTTACTACTATTTGACATGTTTCACATTATAACAAATATCTACATACACCAATGGTATGAAAGAAATCAATTCAATCCTCATCTAAATAAAATAAATGAATGAAATTAAATAAAAATCTGTATTTAGAAGAAGAAAAAATGAAAATACCAAAAGCAACCAGGATTTTGTCAAAGTAAGAGCAATATAAGCTGATATCCATTTCTGTATAAGCCAATCCCACATGGCTTAAAGTTTAAATATATTAATGAATTGATGCGTAGTGGAAAGGTTCAGGAAAAGAATTGAAAATAAATTGATCAAAATTGATATTTCAGATAGATCATCAGAATAAAAACCACTTATAAAATTAAAACTATAATATTAAGATCCATACTTACGCACTGTAAACGGAGATCATTGGCAGAAGACAAAGGAAAGAATTAGAAATAAGTAAAGACTACATACGTACGAATCATGTTCCTCTTTTTGTGCAGAAGGGGTGAAGGGTTTTGGCTAATCATTTTGGTATTAATATCGAGAATTTATGTCCTTCATTTAAGTTTAATAGTATTCGTGTTTACAATGGCTTAGCAAACACTTATATTTATTGTATTGCATGATTATCTCTTCATACCAAAGAACTGCAACAACAGTTCTTTAAAGGAGGATAAGTAAATCAGATACATATAACAATCCTCCAGTAGATAAAAGTTGTATATGGAAATTGTAAAACTGAAGTTTGAAATGTATTATCAATATATGGAACCGTTTTTAATTTCCATATTAACTCATCCTTTAAGTGTTTATAAACATTCTGGAACGATTATCCTGTGTGAGGTGTCCACTTAATAACAGGATTTACTTTAAAAAAAGATTTCTGACGGATAACCAGCATTTAATCAGCATATATTCAATATTCATAATTTGACAAAAATATGGGCAGTGAACAAAAAAGGTAGGAAGCAGAAATGAGACCTAAATCAATAAAGATATACCTTGGAAATTGTGAATAACAATCATTCTACATTTTAACAGCGAAATACATTATTTAAAAGCTCTTGAACAAAAGAGAAATGATACCTCATATAAAAACTTATTTTAGCTATCTACCATTACTTCAAAGTACACATTTGGAAATAAGAAAATATATGTATATCATACCTTTTCGATTTCTTTGAATTTTTAGGTGCTTCTTTTCTTTCTCAAACGGTCAAACTTAATTTTTACCTTTTAATATTTTTCATCTTTACTACTATTTGACATGTTTCACATTATAACAAATATCTACATACACCAATGGTATGAAAGAAATCAATTCAATCCTCATCTAAATAAAATAAATGAATGAAATTAAATAAAAATCTGTATTTAGAAGAAGAAAAAATGAAAATACCAAAAGCAACCAGGATTTTGTCAAAGTAAGAGCAATATAAGCTGATATCCATTTCTGTATAAGCCAATCCCACATGGCTTAAAGTTTAAATATATTAATGAATTGATGCGTAGTGGAAAGGTTCAGGAAAAGAATTGAAAATAAATTGATCAAAATTGATATTTCAGATAGATCATCAGAATAAAAACCACTTATAAAATTAATACTATAATATTAAGATCCATACTTACTAGCTGTAAACGGAGATCATTGGCAGAAGAAAAAGGAAAGAATTACAAATAAGTATAGACTACATATGTACGAATCATGTTCCATTTTGGTGCAGAAGGGGTTAAGGGTTTTGGCTAATCATTTTGGTATTAATATCCAGAATTCATGTCCTTCATTTAAGTTTAATAGTATTCGTGTTTACAATGGCTTAGCAAACACTTTTTTTTGTAGTGCATGATTATCTCTTCATACCAAAGCACTGCAACACCAATTCTTTAAAGGAGGATAAGTAAATCAGATACATATAACAATCCTCCAGTAAATAAAAGTTGTATATGGAAATTGTAAAACTGAAGTTTGAAATGTATTATCAATATATGGAACCCTTTTTTAATTTCCATATTAACTCACCCTTTAAGTGTTTATAAACATTCTGGAACGATTATCCTGTGTGAGGTGTCCACTTAATAACAGGATTTACTTTAAAAAAAGATTTCTGACGGATAACCAGCATTTAATCAGCATATATTCAATATTCATAATTTGACAAAAATATGGGCAGTGAACAAAAAAGGTAGGAAGCAGAAATGAGACCTTAATCAATAAAGATATACCTTGGAAATTGTGAATAACAATCATTCTACATTTTAACAGCGAAATACATTATTTAAAAGCTCTTGAACAAAAGAGAAATGATACCTCATATAAAAACTTATTTTAGCTATCTACCATTACTTCAAAGTACACATTTGGAAATAAGAAAATATATGTATATCATACCTTTTCGATTTCTTTGAATTTTTAGGTGCTTCTTTTCTTTCTCAAACGGTCAAACTTAATTTTTACCTTTTAATATTTTTCATCTTTACTACTATTTGACATGTTTCACATTATAACAAATATCTACATACACCAATGGTATGAAAGAAATCAATTCAATCCTCATCTAAATAAAATAAATGAATGAAATTAAATAAAAATCTGTATTTAGAAGAAGAAAAAATGAAAATACCAAAAGCAACCAGGATTTTGTCAAAGTAAGAGCAATATAAGCTGATATCCATTTCTGTATAAGCCAATCCCACATGGCTTAAAGTTTAAATATATTAATGAATTGATGCGTAGTGGAAAGGTTCAGGAAAAGAATTGAAAATAAATTGATCAAAATTGATATTTCAGATAGATCATCAGAATAAAAACCACTTATAAAATTAATACTATAATATTAAGATCCATACTTACTAGCTGTAAACGGAGATCATTGGCAGAAGAAAAAGGAAAGAATTACAATTAAGTATAGACTACATATGTACGAATCATGTTCCATTTTTGTGCAGAAGGGGTTAAGGGTTTTGGCTAATCATTTTGGTATTAATATCCAGAATTCATGTCCTTCATTTAAGTTTAATAGTATTCGTGTTTACAATGGCTTAGCAAACACTTTTTTATTGTAGTGCATGATTATCTCTTCATACCAAAGCACTGCAACACCAATTCTTTAAAGGAGGATAAGTAAATCAGATACATATAACAATCCTCGAGTAGATAAAAGTTGTATATGGAAATTGTAAAACTGAAGTTTGAAATGTATTATCAATATATGGAACCTTTTTTAATTTCCATATTAACTCACCCTTTAAGTGTTTATAAACATTCTGGAACGATTATCCTGTGTGAGGTGTCCACTTAATAACAGGATTTACTTTAAAAAAAGATTTCTGACGGATAACCAGCATTTAATCAGCATATATTCAATATTCATAATTTGACAAAAATATGGGCAGTGAACAAAAAAGGTAGGAAGCAGAAATGAGACCTTAATCAATAAAGATATACCTTGGAAATTGTGAATAACAATCATTCTACATTTTAACAGCGAAATACATTATTTAAAAGCTCTTGAACAAAAGAGAAATGATACCTCATATAAAAACTTATTTTAGCTATCTACCATTACTTCAAAGTACACATTTGGAAATAAGAAAATATATGTATATCATACCTTTTCGATTTCTTTGAATTTTTAGGTGCTTCTTTTCTTTCTCAAACGGTCAAACTTAATTTTTACCTTTTAATATTTTTCATCTTTACTACTATTTGACATGTTTCACATTATAACAAATATCTACATACACCAATGGTATGAAAGAAATCAATTCAATCCTCATCTAAATAAAATAAATGAATGAAATTAAATAAAAATCTGTATTTAGAAGAAGAAAAAATGAAAATACCAAAAGCAACCAGGATTTTGTCAAAGTAAGAGCAATATAAGCTGATATCCATTTCTGTATAAGCCAATCCCACATGGCTTAAAGTTTAAATATATTAATGAATTGATGCGTAGTGGAAAGGTTCAGGAAAAGAATTGAAAATAAATTGATCAAAATTGATATTTCAGATAGATCATCAGAATAAAAACCACTTATAAAATTAAAACTATAATATTAAGATCCATACTTACGCACTGTAAACGGAGATCATTGGCAGAAGACAAAGGAAAGAATTAGAAATAAGTAAAGACTACATACGTACGAATCATGTTCCTCTTTTTGTGCAGAAGGGGTGAAGGGTTTTGGCTAATCATTTTGGTATTAATATCGAGAATTTATGTCCTTCATTTAAGTTTAATAGTATTCGTGTTTACAATGGCTTAGCAAACACTTATATTTATTGTATTGCATGATTATCTCTTCATACCAAAGAACTGCAACAACAGTTCTTTAAAGGAGGATAAGTAAATCAGATACATATAACAATCCTCCAGTAGATAAAAGTTGTATATGGAAATTGTAAAACTGAAGTTTGAAATGTATTATCAATATATGGAACCGTTTTTAATTTCCATATTAACTCACCCTTTAAGTGTTTATAAACATTCTGGAACGATTATCCTGTGTGAGGTGTCCACTTAATAACAGGATTTACTTTAAAAAAGATTTCTGACGGATAACCAACATTTAATCAGCATATATTCAATATTCATAATTTGACAAAAATATGGGCAGTGAACAAAAAAGGTAGGAAGCAGAAATGAGACCTTAATCAATAAAGATATACCTTGGAAATTGTGAATAACAATCATTCTACATTTTAACAGCGAAATACATTATTTAAAAGCTCTTGAACAAAAGAGAAATGATACCTCATATAAAAACTTATTTTAGCTATCTACCATTACTTCAAAGTACACATTTGGAAATAAGAAAATATATGTATATCATACCTTTTCGATTTCTTTGAATTTTTAGGTGCTTCTTTTCTTTCTCAAACGGTCAAACTTAATTTTTACCTTTTAATATTTTTCATCTTTACTACTATTTGACATGTTTCACATTATAACAAATATCTACATACACCAATGGTATGAAAGAAATCAATTCAATCCTCATCTAAATAAAATAAATGAATGAAATTAAATAAAAATCTGTATTTAGAAGAAGAAAAAATGAAAATACCAAAAGCAACCAGGATTTTGTCAAAGTAAGAGCAATATAAGCTGATATCCATTTCTGTATAAGCCAATCCCACATGGCTTAAAGTTTAAATATATTAATGAATTGATGCGTAGTGGAAAGGTTCAGGAAAAGAATTGAAAATAAATTGATCAAAATTGATATTTCAGATAGATCATCAGAATAAAAACCACTTATAAAATTAATACTATAATATTAAGATCCATACTTACGCACTGTAAACGGAGATCATTGGCAGAAGACAAAGGAAAGAATTACAAATAAGTATAGACTACATACGTACGAATCATGTTCCATTTTTGTGCAGAAGGGGTAAGGGTTTTGGCTAATCATTTTGGTATTAATATCGAGAATTTATGTCCTTCATTTAAGTTTAATAGTATTCGTGTTTACAATGGCTTAGCAAACACTTATATTTATTGTATTGCATGATTATCTCTTCATACCAAAGCACTGCAACAACAGTTCTCTAAAGGAGGATAAGTAAATCAGATGCATATAACAATCCTCCAGTAAATAAAAGTTGTATATGGAAATTGTAAAACTGAAGTTTGAAATGTATTATCAATATATGGAACCGTTTTTAATTTCCATATTAACTCATCCTTTAACTGTTTCCATAGATTCTGGAATGATTATCCTGTGTGAGGTGTCCACTAAATAACAGGATTTACTTTAAAAAAGATCTCTGACGGATAACCAACATTTAATCAGCATATATTCAATATTCATAATTTGACAAAAATATGGGCAGTGAACAAAAGACGTAGGAAGCAGAAATGAGACCTAAATCAATAAAGATATACCATGGAAATTGTGAATAACAATCATTTACATTTTAACAGCGAAATACATTATTTAAAAGCTCTTGAACAAAGAGAAATGATACCTCATATAAAAACTTATTTTAGCTATCTACCATTACTTCAAAGTACACATTTGGAAATAAGAAAATATATGTATATCATACCTTTTCGATTTCTTTGAATTTAAGGTGCTTCTTTTCTTTCTCAAACGGTCAAAATTAATTTTTACCTTTTAATATTGTTCATCTTTACTACTATTAGACATGTTTCACATTATAAAAAAATATCTACATACACCAATGGTATGAAAGAACTCAATTCAATCCCCATCTAAATAAATTGAATGAATGAAATTAATTAAAAATCTGTATTTAGAAGAAGAAAAAATGAAAATACCAAAAGCAACCAGGATTTTGTCAAAGTAAGAGCAATATAAGCTGATATCCATTTCTGTATAAGCCAATCCCACATGGCTTAAAGTTTAAATATATTAATGAATTGATGCGTAGTGGAAAGGTTCAGGAAAAGAATTGAAAATAAATTGATCGAAATTGATATTTCAGATAGATCATCAGGATAAAAACCACTTATAAAATTAATACTATAATATTAAGATCCATACTTACAACCTGTAAACGGAGATCATTGGCAGAAGAAAAAGGAAAGAATTACAAATAAGTATAGACTACATATGTACGAATCATGTTCCATTTTTGGTGCAGAAGGGGTTAAGGGTTTTGGCTAATCATTTTGGTATTAATATCCAGAATTCATGTCCTTCATTTAAGTTTAATAGTATTCGTGTTTACAATGGCTTAGCAAACACTTTTTTTTCGTAGTGCATGATTATCTCTTCATACCAAAGCACTGCAACACCAATTCTTTAAAGGAGGATAAGTAAATCAGATACATATAACAATCCTCGAGTAGATAAAAGTTGTATATGGAAATTGTAAAACTGAAGTTTGAAATGTATTATCAATATATGGAACCGTTTTTAATTTCCATATTAACTCATCCTTTAACTGTTTATAAACATTCTGGAACGATTATCCTGTGTGAGGTGTCCACTTAATAACAGGATTTACTTTAAAAAAGATCTCTGACGGATAACCAACATTTAATCAGCATATATTCAATATTCATAATTTGACAAAAATATGGGCAGTGAACAAAAACGTAGGAAGCAGAAATGAGACCTAAATCAATAAAGATATACCATGGAAATTGTGAATAACAATCATTTACATTTTAACAGCGAAATACATTATTTAAAAGCTCTTGAACAAAGAGAAATGATACCTCATATAAAAACTTATTTTAGCTATCTACCATTACTTCAAAGTACACATTTGGAAATAAGAAAATATATGTATATCATACCTTTTCGATTTCTTTGAATTTTTAGGTGCTTCTTTTCTTTCTCAAACGGTCAAACTTAATTTTTACCTTTTAATATTTTTCATCTTTACTACTATTTGACATGTTTCACATTATAACAAATATCTACATACACCAATGGTATGAAAGAAATCAATTCAATCCTCATCTAAATAAAATAAATGAATGAAATTAAATAAAAATCTGTATTTAGAAGAAGAAAAAATGAAAATACCAAAAGCAACCAGGATTTTGTCAAAGTAAGAGCAATATAAGCTGATATCCATTTCTGTATAAGCCAATCCCACATGGCTTAAAGTTTAAATATATTAATGAATTGATGCGTAGTGGAAAGGTTCAGGAAAAGAATTGAAAATAAATAGATCAAAATTGATATTTCAGATAGATCATCAGAATAAAAACCACTTATAAAATTAATACTATAATATTAAGATCCATACTTACTAACTGTAAACGGAGATCATTGGCAGAAGAAAAAGGAAAGAATTACAATTAAGTATAGACTACATATGTACGAATCATGTTCCATTTTTGGTGCAGAAGGGGTTAAGGGTTTTGGCTAATCATTTTGGTATTAATATCCAGAATTCATGTCCTTCATTTAAGTTTAATAGTATTCGTGTTTACAATGGCTTAGCAAACACTTTTTTTTCGTAGTGCATGATTATCTCTTCATACCAAAGCACTGCAACACCAATTCTTTAAAGGAGGATAAGTAAATCAGATACATATAACAATCCTCGAGTAGATAAAAGTTGTATATGGAAATTGTAAAACTGAAGTTTGAAATGTATTATCAATATATGGAACCGTTTTTAATTTCCATATTAACTCATCCTTTAACTGTTTATAAACATTCTGGAACGATTATCCTGTGTGAGGTGTCCACTTAATAACAGGATTTACTTTAAAAAAGATTTCTGACGGATAACCAACATTTAATCAGCATATATTCAATATTCATAATTTGACAAAAATATGGGCAGTGAACAAAAAGGTAGGAAGCAGAAATGAGACCTAAATCAATAAAGATATACCATGGAAATTGTGAATAACAATCATTCTACATTTTAACAGCGAAATACATTATTTAAAAGCTCTTGAACAAAAGAGAAATGATACCTCATATAAAAACTTATTTTAGCTATCTACCATTACTTCAAAGTACACATTTGGAAATAAGAAAATATATGTATATCATACCTTTTCGATTTCTTTGAATTTTTAGGTGCTTCTTTTCTTTCTCAAACGGTCAAACTTAATTTTTACCTTTTAATATTTTTCATCTTTACTACTATTTGACATGTTTCACATTATAACAAATATCTACATACACCAATGGTATGAAAGAAATCAATTCAATCCTCATCTAAATAAAATAAATGAATGAAATTAAATAAAAATCTGTATTTAGAAGAAGAAAAAATGAAAATACCAAAAGCAACCAGGATTTTGTCAAAGTAAGAGCAATATAAGCTGATATCCATTTCTGTATAAGCCAATCCCACATGGCTTAAAGTTTAAATATATTAATGAATTGATGCGTAGTGGAAAGGTTCAGGAAAAGAATTGAAAATAAATTGATCAAAATTGATATTTCAGATAGATCATCAGAATAAAAACCACTTATAAAATTAATACTATAATATTAAGATCCATACTTACTAGCTGTAAACGGAGATCATTGGCAGAAGAAAAAGGAAAGAATTACAATTAAGTATAGACTACATATGTACGAATCATGTTCCATTTTTGGTGCAGAAGGGGTTAAGGGTTTTGGCTAATCATTTTGGTATTAATATCCAGAATTCATGTCCTTCATTTAAGTTTAATAGTATTCGTGTTTACAATGGCTTAGCAAACACTTTTTTTTCGTAGTGCATGATTATCTCTTCATACCAAAGCACTGCAACACCAATTCTTTAAAGGAGGATAAGTAAATCAGATACATATAACAATCCTCGAGTAGATAAAAGTTGTATATGGAAATTGTAAAACTGAAGTTTGAAATGTATTATCAATATATGGAACCCTTTTTTAATTTCCATATTAACTCACCCTTTAAGTGTTTATAAACATTCTGGAACGATTATCCTGTGTGAGGTGTCCACTTAATAACAGGATTTACTTTAAAAAAAGATTTCTGACGGATAACCAGCATTTAATCAGCATATATTCAATATTCATAATTTGACAAAAATATGGGCAGTGAACAAAAAAGGTAGGAAGCAGAAATGAGACCTTAATCAATAAAGATATACCTTGGAAATTGTGAATAACAATCATTCTACATTTTAACAGCGAAATACATTATTTAAAAGCTCTTGAACAAAAGAGAAATGATACCTCATATAAAAACTTATTTTAGCTATCTACCATTACTTCAAAGTACACATTTGGAAATAAGAAAATATATGTATATCATACCTTTTCGATTTCTTTGAATTTTTAGGTGCTTCTTTTCTTTCTCAAACGGTCAAACTTAATTTTTACCTTTTAATATTTTTCATCTTTACTACTATTTGACATGTTTCACATTATAACAAATATCTACATACACCAATGGTATGAAAGAAATCAATTCAATCCTCATCTAAATAAAATAAATGAATGAAATTAAATAAAAATCTGTATTTAGAAGAAGAAAAAATGAAAATACCAAAAGCAACCAGGATTTTGTCAAAGTAAGAGCAATATAAGCTGATATCCATTTCTGTATAAGCCAATCCCACATGGCTTAAAGTTTAAATATATTAATGAATTGATGCGTAGTGGAAAGGTTCAGGAAAAGAATTGAAAATAAATTGATCAAAATTGATATTTCAGATAGATCATCAGAATAAAAACCACTTATAAAATTAAAACTATAATATTAAGATCCATACTTACGCACTGTAAACGGAGATCATTGGCAGAAGACAAAGGAAAGAATTAGAAATAAGTAAAGACTACATACGTACGAATCATGTTCCTCTTTTTGTGCAGAAGGGGTGAAGGGTTTTGGCTAATCATTTTGGTATTAATATCGAGAATTTATGTCCTTCATTTAAGTTTAATAGTATTCGTGTTTACAATGGCTTAGCAAACACTTATATTTATTGTATTGCATGATTATCTCTTCATACCAAAGCACTGCAACAACAGTTCTCTAAAGGAGGATAAGTAAATCAGATGCATATAACAATCCTCCAGTAAATAAAAGTTGTATATGGAAATTGTAAAACTGAAGTTTGAAATGTATTATCAATATATGGAACCGTTTTTAATTTCCATATTAACTCATCCTTTAACTGTTTATAAACATTCTGGAACGATTATCCTGTGTGAGGTGTCCACTTAATAACAGGATTTACTTTAAAAAAGATCTCTGACGGATAACCAACATTTAATCAGCATATATTCAATATTCATAATTTGACAAAAATATGGGCAGTGAACAAAAACGTAGGAAGCAGAAATGAGACCTAAATCAATAAAGATATACCATGGAAATTGTGAATAACAATCATTTACATTTTAACAGCGAAATACATTATTTAAAAGCTCTTGAACAAAAGAGAAATGATACCTCATATAAAAACTTATTTTAGCTATCTACCATTTCTTCAAAGTACACATTTGGAAATAAGAAAATATACGTATAACATACCTTTTAGATTTCTTTGAATTTTAAGGTGCTTCTTTTCTTTCTCAAACGGTCAAAATTAATTTTTACCTTTTAATATTGTTCATCTTTACTACTATTTGACATGTTTCACATTATAACAAATATCTACATACACCAATGGTATGAAAGAAATCAATTCAATCCTCATCTAAATAAAATAAATGAATGAAATTAAATAAAAATCTGTATTTAGAAGAAGAAAAAATGAAAATACCAAAAGCAACCAGGATTTTGTCAAAGTAAGAGCAATATAAGCTGATATCCATTTCTGTATAAGCCAATCCCACATGGCTTAAAGTTTAAATATATTAATGAATTGATGCGTAGTGGAAAGGTTCAGGAAAAGAATTGAAAATAAATTGATCAAAATTGATATTTCAGATAGATCATCAGAATAAAAACCACTTATAAAATTAATACTATAATATTAAGATCCATACTTACAACCTGTAAACGGAGATCATTGGCAGAAGAAAAAGGAAAGAATTACAAATAAGTATAGACTACATATATGTACGAATCATGTTCCTCTTTTTGTTCAGAAGGGGTGAAGGGTTTTGGCTAATCATTTTGGTATTAATATCGAGAATTCATGTCCTTCAATTCAGTTAGTATTCGTGTTTACAATGGCTTAGCAAACACTTTTTTTTTCGTAGTGCATGATTATCTCTTCATACCAAAGCACTGCAACACCAATTCTTTACAGGAGGATAAGTAAATCAGATACATATAACAATCCTCGAGTAGATAAAAGTTGTATATGGAAATTGTAAAACTGAAGTTTGAAATGTATTATCAATATATGGAACCGTTTTTTAATTTCCATATTAACTCATCCTTTAACTGTTTATAAACATTCTGGAACGATTATCCTGTGTGAGGTGTCCACTTAATAACAGGATTTACTTTAAAAAAGATCTCTGACGGATAACCAACATTTAATCAGCATATATTCAATATTCATAATTTGACAAAAATATGGGCAGTGAACAAAAAACGTTGGAAGCAGAAATGAGACCTAAATCAATAAAGATATACCATGGAAATTGTGAATAACAATCATTTTACATTTTAACAGCGAAATACATTATTTAAAAGCTCTTGAACAAAAGAGAAATGATACCTCATATAAAAACTTATTTTAGCTATCTACCATTACTTCAAAGTACACATTTGGAAATAAGAAAATATATGTATATCATACCTTTTCGATTTCTTTGAATTTTTAGGTGCTTCTTTTCTTTCTCAAACGGTCAAACTTAATTTTTACCTTTTAATATTTTTCATCTTTACTACTATTTGACATGTTTCACATTATAACAAATATCTACATACACCAATGGTATGAAAGAAATCAATTCAATCCTCATCTAAATAAAATAAATGAATGAAATTAAATAAAAATCTGTATTTAGAAGAAGAAAAAATGAAAATACCAAAAGCAACCAGGATTTTGTCAAAGTAAGAGCAATATAAGCTGATATCCATTTCTGTATAAGCCAATCCCACATGGCTTAAAGTTTAAATATATTAATGAATTGATGCGTAGTGGAAAGGTTCAGGAAAAGAATTGAAAATAAATAGATCAAAATTGATATTTCAGATAGATCATCAGAATAAAAACCACTTATAAAATTAATACTATAATATTAAGATCCATACTTACTAGCTGTAAACGGAGATCATTGGCAGAAGAAAAGGAAAGAATTACAATTAAGTATAGACTACATATGTACGAATCATGTTCCATTTTTGGTGCAGAAGGGGTTAAGGGTTTTGGCTAATCATTTTGGTATTAATATCCAGAATTCATGTCCTTCATTTAAGTTTAATAGTATTCGTGTTTACAATGGCTTAGCAAACACTTTTTTTTCGTAGTGCATGATTATCTCTTCATACCAAAGCACTGCAACACCAATTCTTTAAAGGAGGATAAGTAAATCAGATACATATAACAATCCTCGAGTAGATAAAAGTTGTATATGGAAATTGTAAAACTGAAGTTTGAAATGTATTATCAATATATGGAACCCTTTTTTAATTTCCATATTAACTCACCCTTTAAGTGTTTATAAACATTCTGGAACGATTATCCTGTGTGAGGTGTCCACTTAATAACAGGATTTACTTTAAAAAAAGATTTCTGACGGATAACCAGCATTTAATCAGCATATATTCAATATTCATAATTTGACAAAAATATGGGCAGTGAACAAAAAAGGTAGGAAGCAGAAATGAGACCTTAATCAATAAAGATATACCTTGGAAATTGTGAATAACAATCATTCTACATTTTAACAGCGAAATACATTATTTAAAAGCTCTTGAACAAAAGAGAAATGATACCTCATATAAAAACTTATTTTAGCTATCTACCATTACTTCAAAGTACACATTTGGAAATAAGAAAATATATGTATATCATACCTTTTCGATTTCTTTGAATTTTTAGGTGCTTCTTTTCTTTCTCAAACGGTCAAACTTAATTTTTACCTTTTAATATTTTTCATCTTTACTACTATTTGACATGTTTCACATTATAACAAATATCTACATACACCAATGGTATGAAAGAAATCAATTCAATCCTCATCTAAATAAAATAAATGAATGAAATTAAATAAAAATCTGTATTTAGAAGAAGAAAAAATGAAAATACCAAAAGCAACCAGGATTTTGTCAAAGTAAGAGCAATATAAGCTGATATCCATTTCTGTATAAGCCAATCCCACATGGCTTAAAGTTTAAATATATTAATGAATTGATGCGTAGTGGAAAGGTTCAGGAAAAGAATTGAAAATAAATTGATCAAAATTGATATTTCAGATAGATCATCAGAATAAAAACCACTTATAAAATTAAAACTATAATATTAAGATCCATACTTACGCACTGTAAACGGAGATCATTGGCAGAAGACAAAGGAAAGAATTAGAAATAAGTAAAGACTACATACGTACGAATCATGTTCCTCTTTTTGTGCAGAAGGGGTGAAGGGTTTTGGCTAATCATTTTGGTATTAATATCGAGAATTTATGTCCTTCATTTAAGTTTAATAGTATTCGTGTTTACAATGGCTTAGCAAACACTTATATTTATTGTATTGCATGATTATCTCTTCATACCAAAGAACTGCAACAACAGTTCTTTAAAGGAGGATAAGTAAATCAGATA
Organism: Mesocentrotus franciscanus; assembly: GCA_037976565.1. Classification (NCBI taxonomy): domain Eukaryota; kingdom Metazoa; phylum Echinodermata; class Echinoidea; order Camarodonta; family Strongylocentrotidae; genus Mesocentrotus; species Mesocentrotus franciscanus. The sequence continues at coordinate 25,703,604 of CP137670.1, read as the reverse complement.
CATATAACAATCCTCCAGTAAATAAAAGTTGTATATGGAAATTGTAAAACTGATGTTTGAAATGTATTATCAATATATGGAACCGTTTTTTAATTTCCATATTAACTCATCCTTTAACTGTTTCCATAGATTCTTGAACGATTATCCTGTGTGAGGTGTCCACTAAATAACAGGATTTACTTTAAAAAAAGGATCTCTGACGGATAACCAACATTTAATCAGCATATATTCAATATTCATAATTTGACAAAAATATGGGCAGTGAACAAAAAACGTTGGAAGCAGAAATGAGACCTAAATCAATAAAGATATACCATGGAAATTGTGAATAACAATCATTTTACATTTTAACAGCGAAATACATTATTTAAAAGCTCTTGAACAAAAGAGAAATGATACCTCATATAAAAACTTATTTTAGCTATCTACCATTACTTCAAAGTACACATTTGGAAATAAGAAAATATATGTATATCATACCTTTTCGATTTCTTTGAATTTTTAGGTGCTTCTTTTCTTTCTCAAACGGTCAAACTTAATTTTTACCTTTTAATATTTTTCATCTTTACTACTATTTGACATGTTTCACATTATAACAAATATCTACATACACCTATGGTATGAAAGAAATCAATTCAATCCTCATCTAAATAAAATAAATGAATGAAATTAAATAAAAATCTGTATTTAGAAGAAGAAAAAATGAAAATACCAAAAGCAACCAGGATTATGTCAAAGTAAGAGCAATATAAGCTGATATCCATTTCTGTATAAGCCAATCCCACATGGCTTAAAGTTTAAATATATTAATGAATTGATGCGTAGTGGAAAGGTTCAGGAAAAGAATTGAAAATAAATAGATCAAAATTGATATTTCAGATAGATCATCAGAATAAAAACCACTTATAAAATTAATACTATAATATTAAGATCCATACTTACTAGCTGTAAACGGAGATCATTGGCAGAAGAAAAGGAAAGAATTACAATTAAGTATAGACTACATATGTACGAATCATGTTCCATTTTTGGTGCAGAAGGGGTTAAGGGTTTTGGCTAATCATTTTGGTATTAATATCCAGAATTCATGTCCTTCATTTAAGTTTAATAGTATTCGTGTTTACAATGGCTTAGCAAACACTTTTTTTTCGTAGTGCATGATTATCTCTTCATACCAAAGCACTGCAACACCAATTCTTTAAAGGAGGATAAGTAAATCAGATACATATAACAATCCTCGAGTAGATAAAAGTTGTATATGGAAATTGTAAAACTGAAGTTTGAAATGTATTATCAATATATGGAACCCTTTTTTAATTTCCATATTAACTCACCCTTTAAGTGTTTATAAACATTCTGGAACGATTATCCTGTGTGAGGTGTCCACTTAATAACAGGATTTACTTTAAAAAAAGATTTCTGACGGATAACCAGCATTTAATCAGCATATATTCAATATTCATAATTTGACAAAAATATGGGCAGTGAACAAAAAAGGTAGGAAGCAGAAATGAGACCTTAATCAATAAAGATATACCTTGGAAATTGTGAATAACAATCATTCTACATTTTAACAGCGAAATACATTATTTAAAAGCTCTTGAACAAAAGAGAAATGATACCTCATATAAAAACTTATTTTAGCTATCTACCATTACTTCAAAGTACACATTTGGAAATAAGAAAATATATGTATATCATACCTTTTCGATTTCTTTGAATTTTTAGGTGCTTCTTTTCTTTCTCAAACGGTCAAACTTAATTTTTACCTTTTAATATTTTTCATCTTTACTACTATTTGACATGTTTCACATTATAACAAATATCTACATACACCAATGGTATGAAAGAAATCAATTCAATCCTCATCTAAATAAAATAAATGAATGAAATTAAATAAAAATCTGTATTTAGAAGAAGAAAAAATGAAAATACCAAAAGCAACCAGGATTTTGTCAAAGTAAGAGCAATATAAGCTGATATCCATTTCTGTATAAGCCAATCCCACATGGCTTAAAGTTTAAATATATTAATGAATTGATGCGTAGTGGAAAGGTTCAGGAAAAGAATTGAAAATAAATTGATCAAAATTGATATTTCAGATAGATCATCAGAATAAAAACCACTTATAAAATTAAAACTATAATATTAAGATCCATACTTACGAACTGTAAACGGAGATCATTGGCAGAAGACAAAGGAAAGAATTAGAAATAAGTAAAGACTACATACGTACGAATCATGTTCCTCTTTTTGTGCAGAAGGGCGGAAGGGTTTTGGCTAATCATTTTGGTATTAATATCGAGAATTTATGTCCTTCATTTAAGTTTAATAGTATTCGTGTTTACAATGGCTTAGCAAACACTTATATTTATTGTATTGCATGATTATCTCTTCATACCAAAGAACTGCAACAACAGTTCTTTAAAGGAGGATAAGTAAATCAGATACATATAACAATCCTCGAGTAGATAAAAGTTGTATATGGAAATTGTAAAACTGAAGTTTGAAATGTATTATCAATATATGGAACCTTTTTTTAATTTCCATATTAACTCACCCTTTAAGTGTTTATAAACATTCTGGAACGATTATCCTGTGTGAGGTGTCCACTTAATAACAGGATTTACTTTAAAAAAAGATTTCTGACGGATAACCAGCATTTAATCAGCATATATTCAATATTCATAATTTGACAAAAATATGGGCAGTGAACAAAAAAGGTAGGAAGCAGAAATGAGACCTTAATCAATAAAGATATACCTTGGAAATTGTGAATAACAATCATTCTACATTTTAACAGCGAAATACATTATTTAAAAGCTCTTGAACAAAAGAGAAATGATACCTCATATAAAAACTTATTTTAGCTATCTACCATTACTTCAAAGTACACATTTGGAAATAAGAAAATATATGTATATCATACCTTTTCGATTTCTTTGAATTTTTAGGTGCTTCTTTTCTTTCTCAAACGGTCAAACTTAATTTTTACCTTTTAATATTTTTCATCTTTACTACTATTTGACATGTTTCACATTATAACAAATATCTACATACACCAATGGTATGAAAGAAATCAATTCAATCCTCATCTAAATAAAATAAATGAATGAAATTAAATAAAAATCTGTATTTAGAAGAAGAAAAAATGAAAATACCAAAAGCAACCAGGATTTTGTCAAAGTAAGAGCAATATAAGCTGATATCCATTTCTGTATAAGCCAATCCCACATGGCTTAAAGTTTAAATATATTAATGAATTGATGCGTAGTGGAAAGGTTCAGGAAAAGAATTGAAAATAAATTGATCAAAATTGATATTTCAGATAGATCATCAGAATAAAAACCACTTATAAAATTAAAACTATAATATTAAGATCCATACTTACGCACTGTAAACGGAGATCATTGGCAGAAGACAAAGGAAAGAATTAGAAATAAGTAAAGACTACATACGTACGAATCATGTTCCTCTTTTTGTGCAGAAGGGGTGAAGGGTTTTGGCTAATCATTTTGGTATTAATATCGAGAATTTATGTCCTTCATTTAAGTTTAATAGTATTCGTGTTTACAATGGCTTAGCAAACACTTATATTTATTGTATTGCATGATTATCTCTTCATACCAAAGAACTGCAACAACAGTTCTCTAAAGGAGGATAAGTAAATCAGATACATATAACAATCCTCCAGTAAATAAAAGTTGTATATGGAAATTGTAAAACTGATGTTTGAAATGTATTATCAATATATGGAACCGTTTTTTAATTTCCATATTAACTCATCCTTTAACTGTTTCCATAGATTCTTGAATGACTATCCTGTGTGAGGTGTCCACTAAATAACAGGATTTACTTTAAAAAAAGGATCTCTGACGGATAACCAACATTTAATCAGCATATATTCAATATTCATAATTTGACAAAAATATGGGCAGTGAACGGAAGACGTAGGAAGCAGAAATGAGACCTAAATCAATAAAGATATACCATGGAAATTGTGAATAACAATCATATTACATTTTAACAGCAAAATACATTATTTAAAAGCTCTTGAACAAAAGAGAAATGATACCTCATATAAAAACTTATTTTAGCTATCTACCATTACTTCAAAGTACACATTTGGAAATAAGAAAATATATGTATATCATACCTTTTCGATTTTTTTTAATTTTTAGGTGCTTCTTTTCTTTCTCAAATGGACAAAATTAATTTTTACCTTTTAATATTTTTTATCTTTGCTACTATTTGACATGTTTCACATTATAAAAAATATCTACATACACCCATGGTATGAAAGAAATCAATTCAATCCTCATCTAAATAAAATAAATAAATGAAATTAAATAAAAATCTGTATTTAGAAGAAGAAAAAATGAAAATACCAAAAGCAACCAGGATTTTGTCAAAGTAAGAGCAATATAAGCTGATATCCATTTCTGTATAAGCCAATCCCACATGGCTTAAAGTTTAAATATATTAATGAATTGATGCGTAGTGGAAAGGTTCAGGAAAAGAATTGAAAATAAATAGATCAAAATTGATATTTCAGATAGATCATCAGAATAAAAACCACTTATAAAATTAATACTATAATATTAAGATCCATACTTACTAGCTGTAAACGGAGATCATTGGCAGAAGAAAAAGGAAAGAATTACAATTAAGTATAGACTACATATGTACGAATCATGTTCCTCTTTTTGGTGCAGAAGGGGTTAAGGGTTTTGGCTAATCATTTTGGTATTAATATCCAGAATTCATGTCCTTCATTTAAGTTTAATAGTATTCGTGTTTACAATGGCTTAGCAAACACTTCTTTTTCGTAGTGCATGATTATCTCTTCATACCAAAGCACTGCAACACCAATTCTTTAAAGGAGGATAAGTAAATCAGATACATATAACAATCCTCCAGTAAATAAAAGTTGTATATGGAAATTGTAAAACTGAAGTTTGAAATGTATTATCAATATATGGAACCCTTTTTTAATTTCCATATTAACTCACCCTTTAAGTGTTTATAAACATTCTGAACGATTATCCTGTGTGAGATGTCTACTAAAAACAGAATTTCTCTTTTTTTTAAAGATTTCTGACAAATAACCAACATTTAATCACCCTATTCAATATTCATAATTGGACAAAATTATGGGCAGAGAACGAAGATCGGAGGAAGCAGAAATGAGACCTAAATCAATAAAGATATACCGTACAAATATACTTCTTCGTTGATAATCGTGAATTATAATATTACATTTTAACAGCGAATTACATCATTTAAAAGCTCTTGAATAAAAGAGATATGAAACCTTATATAAAAAATCATGTTAGCTATCTACCGGTACAATTACTTCAAAGTACACATTTGGAAATAACAAAATATATACGTATAACAAACCTTTTCTATTTCTTTGCATTTTTATGTGTTTTTTTCCTTTTTCAAGCGGTCAAAATTGACCTGTACTTTTTAATATTGTTTTTAACTTTACTACTAATTGACATGTTTTACATAGTACAAAAATGTCCACATACACCTATGGTATGAAACAACTAAATTCAATCGTTATCTAAATAAAATGAATGAATGAAAAAATAAACAATTCTGTAATTACAAGAAGAAATGGAAATACCGAAAGCAACCAGAATTTTGTCAAAATAAGAGCAATATAAGCTATTATTATCTATATAAGGCTTCCAAGTGGTACAATAAATCAGTGTATTTAATATCTTTAGTGCAGTACCCGGATGCCTGATCAATATTGTTTTCGTATTGATCAGTCATCTGGGAACTTCAACTATCAAAATCAAAATCACACGAAAACAAAGCGATATTTACCGAGGTAAGTCAAATTTTGTTATTTCACTAGTCAGCCTGATATACACTGTAAAACCCAATGTTTAGGATTTAAACACTTTCATAAACACTTTTTTGTAACACTTAATAAACATTTAAACACGTTTAATTGGAATTTATAAACACTTAATTGGAACACCTCATAAACACCTAAACACAATACCTAAACACCAATTAAACACCTAAACACGTTTAGACCAAGAAAGACACTTAAACACTTTTGTAGATTGTAAACGTTATGTTTAGATTTTAAACATGTCAATGTGTTTATTTCATAAATGCTTTGACACGTTTACAGATAAACACTTTTTTGTAACACTTTATAAACATTTAAACACGTTTATAACAGTAAAATCTAAACACAGTATTAACATTATAAACACTTTAAATTGGTTACCAATTTCAATTGTTCCCCCTTTGACTAATGCGCTATAAACATTTCACATTTAAACACTTAAACGCAACTTAAACACTTAAATTACAGTTTAACAAATTGTTCACGTTATAATCATTATGAGCAACTTACCAAAATGAAAGTCTAATTTAGCATGATCATAATAGACATACTTTGTTAAAGGACCCCATGAAAGCTAGAGCACTTGTATTTAGCGAATGCAACCGAAATGGTAGTTGTTTTCTCCAAATATATTTATTTTGATTTTGTTTTATTACATAAAAATAGTGAATAAAATAAGTTAAATTTAGTTAAAGATCTTAGGTCTGGTGCTTTGCAGATTTAAATTTCTTTTGGCCAAATAATTTCACAATGCATGTACATTCCACATTTATAGTTCTTTGATTAAAGGGACTCTGTAACATTGTCCAAATCCTAAAAAGCCAATCGATATTATAGCAGTTCCCCCATACCTTGTGAATTGTGTTCGTATTAAACAAAAAATCATGGGACAGGTTTCGGTTTTTCAAATTTCCCTTTCGTTCAAAAGATATTTATGATTGAAGTTTTCAGATGTTAAAAGATCCAACGGACCCCAAAAATCGTATACAAAGTGAATGCAATGAGTTTGTGAATATCGCTTTGCATTTTGCTCATAACCCGGCCATATATGACGTCCATTAGAATTGAAATTTACACACAGTACCATGTGAACATGTAAGATAATAACAATATACATTATACATGTACCAACCGTTTATCACTTTTTGCACATGACATCAATGTTACCAAGTCCCTTTAAAGGTCCTATGTAATACAAATACATGTTGACTTGTGTTCATTTATAATATCCTGACCATCACGTATGTGCAAATACAAAATGCAAATTATGTACTTTATATTTTATAAGTTTTTTGTTATTTTTCTTCAGAATGCTTAGAAACGCCCATAAAAAATCCTCCAAACCAAGATTCTGTAAGTGACCTCATCTGTCAATCAGTACCTAATTACAATGTGATTGACAAAAGACATTGGTGTGCACCTTCCCCAATGATGGGCTTCTTCTTACAATAGCGTTACATGGGTGTGCATAATACCAATCCAAATATTTTTGAATTCAATGGCAATTGCTATGCTAGGAAAGTCCTACCAATACAGAGACAACAAAGGAACCAATTTGCCATTTTATGGAAACATGCAAGTTATGCTCAGTTTAGGGGAAGCAGCACATTCCAATGCCTTTTGTCAATCGCATGGTAATTAGGTATCTGCACATCTCTGAAATACCCTTTATTCATCAAACAGTGAATTTGTAAATTACTACAAGTATTTCATAATTATTCTTTCTGCACAGAGTCTGTCGTGGAATACAATGTGGCAATAAGACATAATGCAAATGACAATATCTACGCACTTGAGAACTGTTTTTGTTTATGTAATATGATAATATGAGGCTTTGCACTGATATTGCATTGATGAAATAGCAGAGTACATATTGTGATTCCAGCAATTAAAATAAAAACAAGTTTCTTTTCCTCTATTCAAGGACAAAATGGTTTAAAGGGTGTTTAAGGGATTGAAAACAAAACATCTGAAAACAATTCACACCTTTTCTGTATAAGTCACACTATATGGAATGCATTGTCTGCGAAATACCAGACTTTTTCATGTTAATTTTTAATTCAGATTTGCCTGGCTATGTACAAAAGTTTGTGTTTAATTGTCACTTCTTAAAGGTCAAGTCCAGGCAGGGATTCAATCGATTTCAAAACAAAGAATAAATAATTACAAATACACTAATGAAAATTTGATCATAATTGGGTATAAAATAAACAATTTATGAATGCTTGAAGTTTCACATTTCATTCACTAAACAGTTCTTGAACAGTTGATATGAATATTCATTAAGTGAGTTGAAGATGTCATACCCTCACTTTTATCTATATAGACAGTTACAAAAAAATTTCAATATCCAAATTTTTAGCAAAGAAAGTGAAATATAGTCCATCAAACCTGAATATGTTAGAGAAAATACTATTTTACAAATATACAGTGGGTACTAAGGGCAACTTTAACATTTTTGTCTCTGAAAATGAAATTTTCTGTAATTTTTGTGTACTTAACATACAGTAAATAGTGAGGGTATGACATCATCAACTCACTTAATGAATATTCATATCAACTGTTCAAGAACTATTTAGTGAATGAAATGAGAAATTTCAAAACTTCATAAATTCCTTATTTTTACCCAATTTTGATCAAACTTTGGTTAGTGTATTTGTAATATTTTACTCTTTATTTTGAAATAGATTAAAACCTTGCCTGGACTTGCCCTTTAAAAGAAAAGCTTGAAGTCTTTGATCTGAAATTTCGTACAGAATACCTACTCGCAGTTAAATTGATAGACACCTTCAGGACTCCTGCAAATATAAGGGTAATGCAGATATATTGTGATTTTTTCTCACCCATAATGCATTCAGCTAACAGCTTTGTATATTGACGAAAAGTATATTTGTTAGAAACATATATCATCTATTAATCGGAACATAAGTGCTCACGAGTATTAACTATTAATTAGAAATGATGCATGTCAGAAAAAACGTGAAATGTATGGTATAGAATCACTCAATTTCCATCATGTCCATGGACTTCAAATGTCTCAAAAGAACCGTTTCAAATGTTTTGTATTAGGCACTCTTGTTGCCCATGTATGGGTCATGCAGAACAAGTGCCTGGAATAACCCTAGGAGTTGGGAGTAGGTCTTCGGGTATTCCAAATTGAAGACGTAGTACGCCGATAATAGCTGTAGCAAGGCGGAGCTAATGTCGTTCTCACACTGAATGTGCACTTTATCTGTTGCAATAAAGCATCCCGTCAACTTATTCTCATTCAAGAATACAATCAGGCGTGGTGGCTGCTTCTCAGAACTCGACAGATGGGCAATCACATCATCATCTGGGATGTCCTAATATATCACAAAGAGAAATCAAAACCATATATATTGACTGTTAAAATTGTTGCGGAAAAGAGAATTCTGTTTTAAAGGGGTAGTTCAGCTTTGGTAAGGATGAAATTTAGGAAATAAAACCTGCTCAGTAACATTACAAACTAATAGTTATAACTCCACCATGCTAGAAAGGTATATCAAATTACGAACAACTAAGTAAAACGCCGGTTATAACTCAAAAGAGTAATTACAACACAATAGGGCGCTTTTTTGTAAAGCGTTGTTTCATCCATTTTGCATATGAAATTATGCATGTAATATTTAGTTGCAATAATGATTAAATAGAGATATCATAAACAACAATTTAAAAACACTTTTAAAATTTTTGAGAAATTGTAAGCATTTTTGTATTTTTGAAAAGTCACATAATTAATTTGGGGCTCATATCTATTACGGTTGGATATATTTATTGATATTTCAGCCATTTCTGAACCGATTTTGACTAAGTAAAGTTTATTCTGCCATTAGAATTACATCTTTTTTAAATTCGACACTCGGCTTTGCATTACCTCACAACAAAATTGTGTTGTGAAGCGCCCTCTCTACCAAAGCTGAACTGCCCCTTTAAACTATTTACATTAATTTTATTCTAATATATATATATTTCTTTAACTCACCTGAACCACAGGGGCACTAATAATTTATTTTCGACTACTTCTTTGAAAAAAAACACCAAAAAAACCCAAAACAGATGCCTGGATTTTAACCAAACTTGACAGGAATCATCCTTAGGGAAGAAGGATGTAAAATGGGGTACCCATCTGAAAAATGGGCGTGGAAGCAGTCCCAAAAGGCCCCAAAAGGGACCAAAATGTCTTTTAATTAAAAAAGCAATTGCTAGATTTTGCAAACTCTACAGGATTCATCCCAAGGCACGGCTAATCTAAAATTATTAAAATTGGGCACTGACAAGGGGACAAAGTGGTACACCCCAAAAAAAAAAGAGAGAGAGAGAGAAGAATGAACATTTCCATGGGGCCATAATGAGACAGTTTTGACATATTACAGGGGCAAACTACCCTTTAGTTACCATGGGGTAACTTCTTCCCTCCCCAACGATTTATGTCAGGACCTGGCAGACCCCAATTTCATCTCTTCAGGTAATCGAGCGTAAGGTCCACGGACCACTTGTTGTGATGTGTGTTTCTAACCTTACCGTTACATTTGTGATAGCTTTACGTAAACTTGTCATTGGAAGGAAAATGTCTCAAGAGGAAAACAGATAAATTATATCTTAACTTTAAATCATGCATAATGTATTGCATATAATGATAAAGTTGTAATGTAGCTGGTCACGTAAGTCCATGACATTGTCAAAAACTGCACCCACAATAACAAAAATAATTTACAAACCTCCTTCACAGATATTACTGATTCCGTCTTCCGCCCTTTGCCCTTGTCGAATGCCGTCTTTTTCTCTGCATATCTCATGACTGGCAGCATCCTCAGGGGTCCCTTGATGGGTAACAAAATACGAGGAACATATGTTATATTTATGATTTATGCTGGAAATTTCTTTCTGAACTCTTTCTAGTTTAAAATCGTATGTTCGATCTATCAATTTATTTTTATTTTGAAGAAGAAAAAAACTGTCCAATGAGGACTTAACCTACCTCAGAACTTCTTGTAGTTTGCACACAACTATGGGCATTCGATCAAACACTGTGGGATATACAATGTATCTCTCTATTGGAAAAACACGGCACACACAAAAAAAATGATTCCATTGCCTCACCTCACTTTCATCTCCCATCAGCTTCTCCACCGCAGTCATGAAGCGATCCACAGCGGTCCTGAGTTCTGGTAATCCAGTCCCTCTTAACTTCTTAAAGTCATGGAATATCTATAATTGAGAAACAACGATTGGAAATAATTTGTGTTTCCACCATATCAAGTGCAGAAAAATTAGTAATCTCGTCTTGTTCATGAAAAGGTCATGGTAATTGGCATGTATCACAAAACAATGTCTGCTTTCCTAAAAAAAACCTCTACAAATCAAGTGACTTAACCCGAATGTACAAATATGATAAATATTCATAACAAAATAATATCATGGGCATGGGCGGATCTAGGACGAGCGCAGGGGCGCTCACGCTGGATCTCATAATATCGGCAATCTTGCTTGCTCGCTTTGCTCGCTCGCTGAAAAGTATTTACAGGGGCAAGCCATGACAGCCCTGCCCCCATCGAAAGCCGAAATTTGTCAAAAACTTATTGAGTCAAACCTCAAAATTTCTTCCGCATTATTTACCGGCGGCCTCTACCCGAAAATAGGGGGAAGGGGAGGTGTACTCTTGTATATTGGGTATACGGAGATGTGCCGCTGGGAAGGATAACTTTTATCCATAGACATGTACGGTCCCCTTTTCACGAAATTATCCTTATTCATGAGTCCCATTTGAAAAGAAAAAAACCCCAAAAACAATTTTTCATATTCTCATGCCTGAAAGAAGTGACCCTCAAAGAGATGGGGCTGGCGCTGCCATGTGCGCAGCAGCACAGCTAGACTGCGCCCTCCAATCTCAAATCCTATATCCGCAAGTGATGGAAGACACTTTCAACATGAAATTCAGTTCTGGTTCTTAATCATTTCCAACTGATGAACTTTGACTTTCTGACCCAAAACATATTTTGTGAATGTAATTATAAGGATGCTGGATGATTCTAAAATAAAATCGAACCTATAATTTTCGTTTTTGAGATATAAACAATTCATACCATATTTGCATCAGTATAGCATGGTATTCTTTTGATGATAGGCTCGACCTGGGCATCCGGAAGTGACGTTATCCATTTCTGGTTCTCTTTGAACGTTTTTTGAAGGAGGAGCTCTACGTGACTGATGCATCTCTTGTCCGGACCCTTGCCCCACTCTCTCCCCAGTTCTGCAAGGCTCTGCTCCAAATCATCATCTGACAAATGGATGTGCTCTGTTCCTATGCATGTAGTTAGAGAACATCATAATGAAGAAAAGGCAATTTTGCAGTGAACATATGTATACATACAGTGGCAGATCCAGGATTTCGTAAAGGGGGGAGACCGTCGATTTTAAGATTTTGTTTCACCTGGGCCGATTGAAAAAATAAGTGCATGGGGGGGGGGCAGCCACTTCGCCCCCTGGATCTGCCTCTGTACATATCAAATGTTGGTTTAAAACATCAGTGATACCAAACCAACAAATTATGATCCAATTAATCCCAAATCTACAAGGATAGGTTCAATTCAGTACTAATGTAATTATTTTAAAACTTTGTTATCTTTATTTGTGCTAGATTCTATACATGTAAGTTGCATTGTGAATACAATCATAACACTGTGGAGTCCCTGGCAAATTTCAGCCAATTGTTCCTTTAGGAATTCACAGTTAAAACAATTGAACAATCCCGGACTCCTTCACATGTGGTCGACAGATATAGATACTACTACCATTCGGAGAGCAGAGATCAAATCCCGATCTGAGCCAAGTGACAAATCATCATCAGTATTAGGCTATTGAGAACATATATTTCCCCCAGATCCCCGGCAATACATCTCAATAATTTACATCATTTGCAATCATAAATTAATTTTCTTAATGGGCTCCAAAGCTCCTGGCTTTAAAGATTACAGAAGAAGAAGAATAGACCAGATCAGATCAAAGCCAGAGTTTCATTTGCAGGTAGTGTCTGGATCTACCGTACCAACTACTGTACCATATTACGCTAATTATTATATTTGGCCTGTCATCAATTGCAGTTGTTATTTTTGTCTTATCGTTTCGTACTTACATGAAATAATCAACAGTACTGGTCTTGAGGTTGACATCTACTCTGTATATATCTTTTTAGTTGCTTTCAAGACAAGACTCCTCACAGATGATGTAGATTGTGCACATTAAGACTTTGTCAAATTTGTGAACCGACGAAGCAGCTAGCTAGCTCAGCTCAGCGCAGTATTCAATGACGTAGTAAGTATAGCATGCAAATCCGGATAATGCGCTAGCTAGCTAGCTAGCTAGCTATGCGCGCGCGCGTACGACGCGGCAACTAGTACTTGCGCATGCGCTTCATGTCCATCGTGATATATGGTAAACAAAAAGTGTTTAGGGGCATGAATGAGACATGTGTTTACAACTCATCTCTGAGCGTCAATCACGGGCGTTTAACACGATATTTCATAAACTTATTTATTACATTAATGCAACTATAAAGGTTTTATCTCCAAGATTATAGATAATGAATCAACTATATATTTGAATACGTGAAAACCATATATTTTTTCAAGTCTTAAGCATCTTTGATTAATATTGATGCATAAACACTTTAGTAGAATGTAAGTCCTAAACACATACCATGTTTGGATAAACACAAACTTAAACACATAATTAAACACTTAAGTGGTATATAAACACGTCATGTGTTCTGCGGTTTTACCGTGTAGATAATAATATTATTTTTATATGGCTTTGTTTTCGTGAGGTACAAGAATATATTGCTCTCGCTATGACAATATATTCTTGTATCACACTTAAAGCCATTCAACATTATATAAATATCCATTTCTGTATAACCCAATCCTCACATAGCATTTAGTTTAAATATATTCATGCATGGATGCGTAGTGGAAAGGTTCAGAAAAAGAATTGAAAATAATTGATCAAAATAAATATTTCAGATAGATCATCAGAATAAAAACCACTTATAAAATTAATATTATAGGATTAAGATCCATACTTACATGTATGAGCTGCAAACGAAGATCATGGGCAGAAGAAAAAGGAAAGAATTACAAATAAGTAGAGACTACAACTGTATGTACAAATCATGTTCCTCTTTTTGTGCAGAAGGGGTGAAGGGTTTCGGCTAATCATTTTGGTATTAATATCCAGAATTCATGTCCTTCATTTAAGTTAGTATTCGTGTTTACAATGGCTTAGCAAACATTTGTATTTATTGTATTGCATGATTATTCCTTTATACCGAACCACTGCAACAACAGTTCTCTAAAGGAGGATAAGTAAATCAGATAATCCTCGAGTAGATTAACTGACTCATTAACTTATCATTTAACTGTTTCCATAGATTCTGGAATGACTATCCTGTGTGAGGTGTCCACTAAAAAACAGGATTTACCTTTTTTTTCATAAATCTGTCTAAAAAATGAATAAAAAATCAATATTTAATCAGCATATTCACATTTCTAAAACGTTGTTTTTTGGGGTGTAACATGTGTTTCTTTTCGTTCTCAGTTTCGTGGGTTGTTTGGGAAGGGGAGCGAAGTTTTCAGTTTAAAGTAAGACCTGTTTTTAGTTTAAAAGTTAAAAATAGTGTTGCAATGTTCATATATTTGCCACAAATTATGGCCTGTGAAAGAAGATCGGAGGAAGCAGAAATGGGATCTAGATCAATGGAGATATACCGTACAAAGAGGATCATTGTTTGATAATCGTGAATAATACTACTCATGATAATGATACTGATAATAATGACACATTTGTATAACGCATTAAATTATTACTTTAAAGCTCTTTACATTACACGTAATGAATGGAAAATAAATGATACTTCTTTAAAAAAAATCCTTTTGATCAATCTTACAACACTCCAAATTACAATTATGTAACTAAGAAATATTACGTATGGAAATGGATTTCTTTTTCTTTGCATTTAAGGTGTTTTTTTTCAATCAGAATGGTGTAGAAAATAAAATTACTCTTGGATATCCATGTCTCCACTATTGATTGACATGTTCTGTCTTTCCAAATTATATTCACACTTCACAGACACCAAAGGCATGGAATTAATATACTACATCGCTATGATAGTAAAGTGAATAAATCAATTAAATATTTAATCACTGAAATGAGACAATTAAATGAAAAAACAAATTGTACAGATTGTATAAGTATAGGAGCAATATGAGATATTTCCTCATTCTGCAAAACCAGTTTATCATATTGCATTTAGTTTGAATATCTTTTTCATGAATTTTAACCTCGTAAAAGGCTTCAGAAAGGAGATCAAGAGTATCACAGGATACTGTACATACCAGTTCATTAAAGTATGATAAATAAATCAAATACAAATACAATACCTAACTTCATTCAAAATGCAAATATATAAAAACCAATGGTAGGAAGTTAACATCAATAGGTGGTACCATTTCCACAAGACACATGCATTTTTCTGGCTATGCGCTTAAATACGTTAATGAACGTCTACTTTAATAGTCAATATAACTAATGATAACCAAAAATAATATTGAAAAGAAGAACCGAAGAAAATTAGTTTCTATTTCATAGTTTGCATGTACAATGTATGGTGCTACTATTCTTTTTTAAGTTTTGTGTAACAATGAACCATTTCCTTATATTTTTTTTTCTCATTTTCGTGATTTCACCAGTAATTGACATGTTGCACGTTTCATTCTTATATTCATTTTAGACCACAGACACCCATCAAATGAAAGACCTGCACTACATACATGTATGTCCTATGAAAGTAAAATAAACAAGTCAACGCAAAGCGTAGCATCCCCTCGCAGGGTACAAATGGCCTATATACGTCGGAACAAGTTACCTCCATTAGACTATACTATTATATTACTAGGCAAGGAAGTTAACCACATTTTCACATATATAACTAGGTGTTTTTGCATTTTTAATGAGCTATGACCTTTCACCTTTGACCTACATGTACATACTCGGAAATCGAACTTAGGCTGTATTTTGATACCATGTACCTTCATAACAAATTTGATTAAAATCCGTCAAACATTACTAAAGTTATCGAATGGAAACCAGATTTGCATATTTAATGAGCTATGACCTTTGACCTACATACTCCGAAATCAAACTTAGGCTGTGTTTCGATACCATGAACCTTCATATCAGAATTCATTAAAATCCGTCAAACATTACTACAGTTATCGATCGAAAACCAGATGTGTATTTTTTTGTATATTAAATGAGCTATGACCTTTGACCTACATACTCCGAAATCGACCTTAGGCTGTGTTTTAATACCATGTACCTTCATATCAAATTTCATGAAAATCCGTCAAACATTACTGAAGTTATCGATCGGAAACCAAATTTGTTAGGAAGAACGGAAGTACGGAAGCACGGAAGGAAGGACGGACAGCAGCGTTTCCATATCCCCTCTGACTTCGTCAGCAAGGGGATAATAAATCATGCACACATACTGATAATTATCATCCATGTGAAGATAGATGTAAATACAAATTGTAACACACGGTTATAAATGAAATAGCAATATAATATTGTTGTTTTTTAAATTCTACATTACCTAATCATGATAATGCTATTGATTTCAATATATTCATGAATTGTAATCTTGTGCATAGTTTCAATGAAGCAAAAATGTAAATGAAAGAAAAGAAAAGAAATATCAGATGGATGATCAAAATTAGTCTATGAAATAATCAAGATTGGATAAAATTGCATACTTACGCTCTGTTAACGAAGATCAAGGGCAGTGAAAATAGAGTAAGAGAACAATTATTAGAATATATTACATGCACACATTATATATTATTTATTATTAATATTATTATCATTATTATCATCGTTGTTTTTTATGATTAATATCATTGTTACTATTATCATTATTACAACTATTATTATTATTATTTCGCCTCCTCCTCTTCTTCTTTTAATCCTTTTTTCCTTCTTAATTAGTCTAGCTGGTTCATTCTTTTGCCATTTTACCATGTTTCCTTTTTCTTTCTTTTTTTCTTAACATTTTTCTCATATTAGTCTTCAGTATTTTCGGCAAAAGAGGAAACATTGATTTATTTCATTATCTATAATGGTAAAGGATTATTTTGACTGGACTATAATTAAAGCATAGTGTTTGCAATACCTTCTGCACCTCTATCACGGTAGGGAGAACCACGGATTGTCTTGCTTCGATAATCCATGGGGAAACTAGGTACCTTCCTTGCTTTTTCTTCTACCATGCCTACATTGATGTGTATTTCAGTTGAAAAGAAGAACTCATTGTTAGGCCATATAAAAGGGCATCATTCATTGAAAATATTTAAGAAAGGAAAACACTATTATAGACTGGAATAACCGATTCATCAGTGGCGGATCCAGAGGCAAAATCACCCCAAACCCCCGTTCTACAATTACAATTTCGTTCGCTCGTGATGGCTATCTTCAAGGTTCTAAATTGTTTAAAACTCAAGAGCCTCCGGGGACCCTGTCTTTAAAAAAAAGAAGTGGTTCCCCTGAAAATAATCCAAGACAAACCTTATAAAATTGTCTTTGGGATAGGGTGTGTGTGTGAAAGAAAAACCACAAGGTCTCTTCTTCTTCATCATCATCTTGTTTGTCTGTCATCGACAGACCACCTATTAATTTCGTCAGAATTTTCTTTCTTCTTTATTATTATTATTTATTAGGTGGTCTGTTATCAACAGACCACCTATTAATTTCGTCAGAATTTTCTTTCTTTATTTATTTATTATTATTATTTATTTTTATTTCTCCACTTTTTTGTGCACAAGATTACTCAATATCAAACCACCCAATTTCGTTCAATTTTGACACAGTCATAGGTCATTGTCATGAGACGGTACAGCCGCATTTTCAAGTTCATCAAATAATCGTGACGTCATCCACGCGCCATTTTGTGAAAATCAACTCATGATCATATCTTCATAACGGAAAATCATTTCTCATTCATATTTATCAATATCAATTTTAATATCCGTCCTGTCATTTTCATGTCAATAAACGCGCGCGTACGCGTACGTCCGCGCGTCAGTGCGCGCGCAAAATTTTAAAATGCTCAAAATCACTTTTTATTCAAATTAGAGTACGTTTCAGCCAATTTTAAGCATTTCACAAAAAAACGTGCACACGCGAATGCGCGCGTTTTCGTTCGTCATGGCCGAACGCAACATAAATCCTCCTTTTTCCGTTGGCATGATATTCCCATTTTTTCAGAACAATTTGGTACCATGTTTATCTCTTTATGACCATTAATAACGGAATGAGCGTCCGTTCCAGATCAATGTCCGTACGTGCGAGCTCTTGTAATACATAGCATATATGGGCAAAAACATGCCTTTACCAAATCCTTATAGCTCTTTAGGAAGCCCGTTGACCCCTAATTTTCTTTTCATATTTAGATAGAGTATGAATCGTAGATGTGATTTCATGTCTCATTTGGCCATTACGTATATCGTGACATCATCATAATGGCCTTGGAACTCAAAAACGAATTTGCATATTATGACGTCAGCAAATTTATGGAAAATTGATTGTATCTTTGTAAATATTGATCGATTTTCTTCCAAATTTCGATATGTTGTAGCTCAGACAATTCTCTAAAAGACATGTTATTCAGATTACACGACAGACCAACTAATTCGTCCTCAATGACGAATTAAATTTCTCGTTAGGTGGTCTGTTATCAACAGACCACCTATTAATTTCGTCAGAATTTTCTTTCTTTATTATTTATTTATTTTTATTTATTTCTCCACTTTTTTGTGCAAGTGATTACTCAAGATCTGTTCGGTCAATTTCTTTCAATGTTGGCATAGTCATAGGTCATTGTCATGAGACGTGACAGGAACATTTTCAAGTTCATCAAATCATCGTGACGTCATCCACGCGCCATTTTGTGAAAATCAACTAATGATCATATCTTCATAACGGAAATTCAATTCTCATTCATATTTATCAATATCAATTTCAATATCCGTCCGGTCATTTTAAGGTCAATAAACGCGCGCGTACGTACGTCCGCGCGTCAGTGCGCGCAAAATTTTAAAATGCTCAAAATCTCTTTTATTCAAATTAGAGTACGTTTCAGTCAATTTTAAGCATTTCACAAAAAACGCGCACACGCAAATGCGCGCGTTTTCGTTCGTCATAGCCGAACGCAACATAAATCCTCTTTTTTTTCGTTAACATGATATTCCCATTTTTTCCGAACAATTTGGTACCACGTTTATCTCTTTATGACCATTAATAACAAAATGAGCGTCCGTTATAGATAAACGTCCGTACGTGCGAGCACTTGTAATACATAGCATAAGTGGGCAAAAACATGCATATACAAAATCCATTATAGCTCTTTGGGATGCCTGTTGACCCCACAATTTTTTTATATATTTGGATAGAGTATGAGTCGGAGATATGATTTCATGTCTCATTTGGCCGTTAAATATATCGTGACATCATCATAATGGCCTTGGAACTCAAAATACGAATTTGCATATTATGACGTCAGCATATTTATGGAAAATTGATTGTATCTCTGTTAATATTGATCGATTTTCTTCCAAATTTCGATGTGTTGTAGCTGGGACAGTTCTCTAAAAGACAAATTATTCAGATTACACGACAGACCACCTAATTCGTCCTCAATGACGAATTAAATTTCTCGTTTTTATTTATTTGACCCCCATTTTTTTGTGCAGTGGATTTCTCAAAACTGAACCACCCGATTTCTCTCAAATTTGACAAAGTCATAGGTCGTCTTCATGAGACGTGACAGGAACATTTTAAAGTTCATCAAATTATCGTGACGTCATCCAGGCGCCATTTTGTGAAATTTTCTTAAAATCAATTCATGATCATATTTTCATAATGGAATGTCATATCTCATTCAAATTTATCAATATCAAGTTCAATATCCGTCCGGTCATTTTCATGTCAATAAACGCGCGCGTACGCGTACGTCCGCGCGTCAGTGCGCGCGCAAAATTTCAAAATGCTCAAAATCACTTTTTATTCAAATTAGAGTACGTTTCAGCCATTTTAAGCATTTCGCCACACGCTCACACGCGAATGCGCCCGTTTTCGTTCGTCATGGCCGTACGGACGATAGAATCGCTATTTTTTCTTTCATGATATTTCCCACTTTTTCCGAACATTTGATACCATGTTTATCTCTTTATGACCATTAAAAACGAAATGAGCGTCCGTTGAAGATAAATGTCCGTGCGTGCGAGCTCTTGTAATACATAAAATATATGGGCAAAAACATGCCTATACAAAATCCATTATAGCTCTTTAGGATGCCCGTTGACCCCACATTTTTATATATTCGGATAGAGTATGAGTCGGAGATATGATTTCATGTCTCATTTGGCCGTTATATATATCTTGACGTCATCATAATGGCCTTGGAACTCAAAATACGAATTTGCATATTATGACGTCAGCAAATTTATGGAAAATTGATTGTATCTCTGTAAATATTAATCAATTTACTTCCAGATTTCGATATGTTGTAGCTAAGACATTTCTCTACAAGCTCAGTATTCATCATTTTTTATTTTGATGACGTAATCAAAGTAAAAATTGCCATTAGAGATGACGTGTCAGAATTTTCTTAATTTGCATGCTTTGCTTATGGAAGGTGAATTTCGTTCACATCATGAATCTACAAGGCAAGAGTGCGCCCTCTAAGTGAATATACATTATAGTCTGTCAGTTGATTTAATCACATTAACACGATACTTACAATCGTCATCATCCCTATCACCATCATCATGATCATCAATCTATAATGCAACACCAATTCGTCCCATGTATATATATGATTCTATTCTCGTTCAAAGATGTTTATAGTCTTCCAGTTATTATTTGCATATTATGACGTCAGCATATTTATTGAAAATTGATTGTATCTCTGTAAATATTGATCGATTTTCTTCCAAATTTCGATATGTTGTAGCTGTGACAATCCTTAACAAGATCAGCGTCCACCAGATTTAAAGACAGACCACCTAATTCGTCCTCAATGACGAATTAAATTTCTCGTATTCTAATTGAAACTGTAAAAACACTCGAATTTTTTTGGTACACTTTTTTGTGCACACGATTTCTCAAAACTGAACCACACAATTTCTTTCAAATTTGACACAGTTGTAGGTCATCATCGTGAGATGTGACTTGAAACTTTTCAAGTTCACCAAATCATCCTGACGTCATCCAGGCGCCATTTTGTGAAGTACTCTGAAAATCAACTAATGATCATATCTTCATAACCAAAAATCATTTCTCATTCATATTTATCACGATTAAGGTCAATATCCGTCCGGTCAACTTCAGGTCAATAAACGCGCGTACGCGTACGTCTGCGCGTCGGTGCGCGCAAAAATAAAAAATGCTAAAAATCACTTTTTTAACAAATTAGAGTACGTTTTAGGCCATTTCAAGCATTTCGAAATATTTGCGTGAGCACACCTTTGCGCGCGCACACCTATGCGCGCGTTTTCGTACGTCATGGCCGTACGCAACATAGAATCGCCATTTTTTATCTTTCATGATATTCCCCATTTCCTTGCGAACAATTTGGTACCATGTTTATCTTTTTATGACCATTAATAACTGAATGAGCGTCCGTTCCAGATAAATGTCTGTGCGCGCGAGCTCTTGTAATACATAATACATATGGGCAAAAACATGCCTATACAAAATCCATTATAGCTCTTTAGGATGTCCGTTGACCCCTAATTTCTTTTTCACAATTGGATAGAGTATGAATCGTAGATATGATTTCATGTCTCATTCTGCCATTAAATATATCGTGACGTCATCATAACGGCCTTGGAACTCAAAAAACAAATTTTCATATTATGACGTCAGCATATTAATGGAAAATTGATTGTATCTCTGTAAATATTGATCGATTTTCTTCCAAATTTCGATATGTTGTAGCTGAGACGATTCTCTACAAGATCAGTTATTCAGATTACACGACAGACCACCTAATTCGTCCTCAATGACGAATTAAATTTCTCGTATTCTAATTGAAACTGTATAAACACTCGAATTTTTTTGGTACACTTTTTTGTGCACACGATTTCTCAAAACTGAACCACACAATTTCTTTTAAATTTGACACAGTTATAGGTCAACATCTTGAGATGTGACTTGAAACTTTTCAAGTTCACCAAATCATTCTGACGTCATCCAGGCGCCATTTTGTGAAGTACTCTGAAAATCAACTCATGATCATATCTTCATAACCAAAATCATTTCTCATTCATATTTATCACGATTAAGGTCAATATCCGTCCGGTCAACTTCAGGTCAATAAACGCGCGCGTACGCGTACCTCCGCGCGTCGATGCGCGCAAAATAAAAATGCTCAAAATCACTTTTTGATCAAATTAGAGTACGTTTTAGGCCATTTCAAGCATTTCGAAAATTTTGCGTGCGCACGCCTTTGCGCGCATAAATTAGCGCGCACGTTTTGGTCGTAATGGTGGAACGCAACCTAGAATCGCCATGTTTTATCTATCATAGTATTGCCCATTTTTTTCCGAACAATTTGATACCATGTTTATCTCTTTATGACCATTAATAACGAAATGAGCGTCCGTTCCAGATAAATGTCCGTGCGTCTGAGCTCTTGTTATACATAACAGATACGGGCAAAAACATGCCTATACAAAATCCATTATAGCTCTTTAGGATGCCTGTTGACCCCTAATTTTTTTTTCATATTTGGATAGAGTATAAATTGTAGATATGATTTCATGTCTCATTTGGCCGTTAAATATATCGTGACATCATCATAATGGCCTTGGAACTCAAAATACGAATTGGCATGTTATGACGCCAGCTTATTTATGGAAAATTGATTGTATCTCTGTAAATATTGATCGATTTTCTTCCAAATTTCGAAATGTTGTAGCTGTGACAATCTTTAACAAGATCAGCGTCCACCAGTTTAAAAGACAGACCACCTAATTCGTCCTCAATGACGAATTAAATTTCTCGTTAGGTGGTCTGTTATCAACAGACCACCTATTAATTTCGTCAGAATTTTCTTTCTTATTATTATTATTTATTTATTTTTATTTATTTCTACCCACTTTTTTGTGCAGACGATTTCTCAAAATCCATCCACCCAATTTCTTTCAATTTTGGCACAGTCATAGGTCATCATCATAAGACGTGAAAGTAACATTAACAAGTTCATCAGTTCATCGTGACGTCATCCAGGCGCCATTTTGTGAATTTTTCGAAAATCAACTCATGATCATATCTTCATAACAGAAAGTCATTCATCATTCATATTTATCATGATTAAGGTCAATATCCGTCCGGTCATTTTCATGTCAATAAACGCGCGCGTACGTGTACGTCCGCGCGTCAGTGCGCGCAAAATTTTAAAATGCTCAAAATCATTTTTATTCAAATTAGAGTACGTTTCAGCCATTTTAAGCATTTCGCAAAAAACGCGCACACGCAAATGCGCGCGTTTTCGTTCGTCATGGCCGAACGCAACATAAATCCTCTTTTTTCGTTGGCATGATATTCCCCATTTTTTCCGAACAATTTGATACCATGTTTATCTCTTTATGACCATTAATAACGGAATGAGCGTCAGTTCCAGATAATGTCCGTACGTGCGAGCTCTTGTAATACATAACAGATATGGGCAAAAACATGCCTATACAAAATCCATTATAGCTCTTTAGGATGCCCGTTGACCCCTAATTTTCTTTTCATATTTAAATAGAGTATGAATCGTAGATGTGATTTCATGTCTCATTTGGCCATTAAATATATCGTGACGTCATCATACTGGCCTTGGAACTCAAAAAACGAATCTGCATATTTTGACGTCAGCAAATTTTCGAAAAATGATTGTATCTCTGTAAATATTGATCGATTTTCTTCCAAATTTCGATATGTTGTAGCTGTGACAATCTCTAACAAGATCAGCGTCCACCAGATTTAAAGACAGACCACCTAATTCGTCCTCAATGACGAATTAAATTTCTCGTTAGGTGGTCTGTTGTCAACAGACCACCTATTAATTTCGTCAGAATTTTCTTTCTTTATTATTTATTTATTATTTATTTATTTTTATTTCTCCACTTTTTTGTGCACAAGATAACTCAATATCTAACCACCCGATTAATTTCAAATTTGACACACGCATAGGTCATTGTCATAAGACGTGACAGCCGCATTTTCATATTCATCAAATAATCGTGACGTCATCCACGCGCCATTTTGTGAAAATCAACTTATGATCATATCTTCATAACAGAAAGTCATTTCTCATTCATATTTATCATGATCAAGGTCAATATCCGTCCGGTCAATTTCAGGTCAATAAACGCGCGTACGCGTACGTCCGCGCGTTAGTGCGCGCGCAAAATTTCAAAATGGTCAAAATCACTTTTTGATCAAATTAGAGTACGTTTCAGGTCATTTAAAGCATTTTGCAAAAAAACGCGCACACGCGAATGCGCGCGCGTTTTCGTTCATCATGGCCGTACGCACCATAGAATCGCCATTTTTGTCTATTATAGTATTGCCCATTTTTTTCCGAACAATTTGATACCATGTTTATCTCTTTATGACCATTAATAACGGAATGAGCGTCCGTTCCAGATAAATGTCCGTGCGTGCGAGCTCTTGTAATACATAACAGATATGGGCAAAAACATGCCTATACAAAATCCATTATAGCTCTTTAGGATGCCTGTTGACCCCTAATTTTCTTTACATATTTGGATAGAGTATGAATTGTAGATATGATTTCATGTCTCATTTGGCCATTAAATATATCGTGACATCATCATAACGGCCTTGGAACTCGAAATACGAATTTGTATATTATGACGTCAGCATATTGATGGAAAATTGATTGTATCTCTGTAAATATTGATCGATTTTCTTTCAAATTTCGATATGTTGTAGCTGAGACGATTCTTTACAAGATCAGTTATTCAGATTACACGACAGACCACCTAATTCGTCCTCAATGACGAATTAAATTTCTCGTTAGGTGGTCTGTTATCAACAGACCACCTATTAATTTCGTCAGAATTTTCTTTCTTATTATTATTATTTCTTTATTTTTATTTATTTCTACCCACTTTTTTGTGCAGACGATTTCTCAAAATCCATCCACCCAATTTCTTTCAGTTTTGGCACAGTCATAGGTCATCATCATGAGACGTGAAAGTAACATTAACAAGTTCATCAGTTCATCGTGACGTCATCCAGGCGCCATTTTGTGAAATTTTTCGAAATTCAACTAATGATCATAACTTCATAACAGAAAGTCATTCTCATTCATATTTATCATGATTATCAATATCCGTCCGGTCATTTCAGGTCAAAAACGCGCGCGTACGTGTACGTCCGCGCGTCAGCGCGCGCAAAATTTTAAAATGCTCAAAATCATTTTTTATTCAAATTAGAGTACGTTTCAGGCCATTTTAAGCATTTCGCAAAAAAACGCGCACACGCAAATGCGCGCGCGTTTTCGTTCATCATGGCCGTACGCAACATGAATCCTCTTTTTTTTTCGTTGCCATGATATTCCCCATTTTTTTCCAAACAATTTGATACCATATTTATCTCTTTATGACCATTAATAACGAAATGAGCGTCCGTTCAAATTAAATGTCCGTACGTGCGAGCTCTTGTAATACATAGCATATGTGGGCAAAAACATGCCTATACAAAATCCATTATAGCTCTTTAGGAAGTCCGTTGACCCCTAATTTTCTTTTCATATTTAGATTGAGTATGAATTATAGATGTGATTTCATGTCTCATTTGGTCTTTAAGTATATTATGACATCATCATAATGGCCTTGGAACTCAAAATATGAATTTGCATATTATGAAGTCGGCATATTTATGGGAAATTGATTGTATCTCTGTTAATATTGATCGATTTTCTTCCAAATTTCGATATGTTGTAGCTGTGACAATCCTCAAGAAAATCAGCGTCCACCAGATTTAAAGACAGACCACCTAATTCGTCCTCAATGACGAATTAAATTCTCGTATTCTAATTGAAACTGTACAAACACTCGGATTTTTTTGGTACACTTTTTTGTGCACACGATTACTCAAAATCTAACCGTCAGATATCTTTCAAATTTGACACAGTTATAGGTGAACATCTTGAGATGTGACTTGAAACTTTTTAAGTTCACCAAATCATTCTGACGTCATCCAGGCGCCATTTTGTGAAGTACTCTGAAAATCAACTCATGATCATATCTTCATAACCAAAAATCATTTCTCATTCATATTTATCACGATTAAGGTCAATATCCGTCCGGTCAACTTCAGGTCAATAAACGCGCGCGTACGCGTACCTCCGCGCGTCGATGCGCGCAAAAATAAAAAATGCTCAAAATCACTTTTGATCAAATTAGGTACGTTTTAGGCCATTTCAAGCATTTCGAAAATTTTGCGTGCGCACACCTTTGCGCGCGCATAAATTAGCGCGCACGTTTTGGTCGTAATGGTGGAACGCAACCTAGAATCGCCATGTTTTATCTATCATAGTATTGCCCACTTTTTCCGAACAATTTGATACCATGTTTATCTCTTTATGACCATTAATAACGAAATGAGCGTCCGTTCCAGATAAATGTCCGTGCGCGCGAGGTCTTGTAATACATGGCACATATGGGCAAAAACATGCCTATACAAAATCCATTATAGCTCTTTAGGATGCCCGTTGACCCCACAATTTGTTGATATATTTAGATAGAGTATGAGTCGGAGAAATGATTTCATGTCTCATTTGGCCGTTAAATATATCGTGACGTCATCATAATGGCCTTGGAACTCAAAATCCGAATTGGCATATTATGACATCAGTATATTTAGGGAAAATTGATTGTATCTTTTAAATATTGATCGATTTTCTTCCAAATTTCGATATGTTGTTGCTGTGACAATCTTTAACAAGATCAGCAAAGTTTAAAGACAGACCACCTAATTCGTCCTCAATGACGAATTAAATTTCTCGTATTCTAATTGAAACTGTACAAACACTCGAATTTTTTTGGTACACTTTTTTGTGCACACGATTTCTCAAAACTGAACCACACAATTTCTTTCAAATTTGACACAGTTGTAGGTCATCATCGTGAGATGTGACTTGAAACTTTTCAAGTTCACCAAATCATCCTGACGTCATCCAGGCGCCATTTTGTGAAGTACTCTGAAAATCAACTAATGATCATATCTTCATAACCAAAAATCATTTCTCATTCATATTTATCACGATTAAGGTCAATATCCGTCCGGTCAACTTCAGGTCAATAAACGCGCGCGTACGCGTACGTCTGCGCGTCGGTGCGCGCAAAAATAAAAAATGCTCAAAATCACTTTTTGATCAAATTAGAGTACGTTTTAGGCCATTTCAAGCATTTCGAAAATTTTGCGTGCGCACACTTTTGCGCGCGCATAAATTAGCGCGCACGTTTTTGGTCGTAATGGTAGTACGCAACCTAGAATCGCCATATTTTATCTATCATAGTATTGCCCACTTTTTTCCGAACAATTTGATACCATGTTTATCTCTTTATGACCATTAATAACGAAATGAGCGTCCGTTCCAGATAAATGTCCGTGCGCGCGGTCTTGTAATACATAGCACATATGGGAAAAACATGCCTATACAAAATCCATTATAGCTCTTTAGGATGCCCGTTGACCCCACAATTTGTTGATATATTTAGATAGAGTATGAGTCGGAGAAATGATTTCATGTCTCATTTGGCCGTTAAATATATCGTGACGTCATCATAATGGCCTTGGAACTCAAAATCCGAATTGGCATATTATGACATCAGTATATTTAGGAAAATTGATTGTATCTTTTTAAATATTAATCGATTTTCTTCCAAATTTCGATATGTTGTAGCTAAGACAATTCTCTACAAGATCAATTATTCAGATTATACGACAGACCACCTAATTCGTCCTCAATGACGAATTAAATTTCTCGTTAGGTGGTCTGTTGTCAACAGACCACCTATTAATTTCGTCAGAATTTTCTTTCTTTATTTATTATTATTTATTTTTATTTCTCCACTTTTTTGTGCACAAGATTACTCAATATCTAACCACACGATTTCTTTCAAATTCAACACACGCATTGGTCATTGTCATAAGACGGTACAGCCGCATTTTCAAGTTCATCAAATAATCGTGACGTCATCTAGGCGCCATTTTGTGAAAATTAACTTATGATCATATCTTCATAACGGAAATTCATTTCTCATTCATATTTATCAATAACAAGTTCAATATTTGTCCGGTCATTTTCAGGTCAATAAACGCGCGCGTACGCGTACGTCCGCGCGTCAGTGCGCGCGCAAAATTTCAAAATGCTCAAAATCACTTTTTATCAAATTAGAGTACGTTTCAGCCAATTTTAAGCATTTCGCAAAAACGCGCACACGCGAATGCGCGTTTTCGTCGTCATGGCCGTACGCACCATAGAATCGCCATTTTTGTCTATTATAGTATTGCCCATCTTTTTCCGAACAATTTGATACCATGTTTATCTCTTTATGACCATTAATAACGGAATGAGCGTCCGTTCCAGATAAATGTCCGTACGTGCGAGCTCTTGTAATACATAACAGATATGGGCAAAAACATGCCTATACAAAATCCATTATAGCTCTTTAGGAAGTCCGTTGACCCCTAATTTTTTTTTCATAATTGGATAGAGTATGAATCGTTGATATGATTTCATGTCTCATTTGGCCATTAAATATATCGTGACATCATCATAACGGCCTTGGAACTCAAAAAACGAATTTGCATATTATGACGTCAGCAAATGTAAATTGATTGTATCTCTGTAAATATTGATTGATTTTCTTCCAGATTTCGATATGTTGTAGCTTAGACGATTCTCTACAAGATCAGTTATTCGGATTAAACGACAGACCACCTAATTCGTCCTCAATGACGAATTAAATTTCTCGTTATTATTATTATTTCTTTATTTTTATTTCTTGGACCCCCCATTTTTTGTGCAAGCGATTACTCAAAATGTAACCGTCAGATTTCTTTCAAATTTGACCCAGTCATATCATCGTCATAAGATGACAGGAACATTTTCAAGTTCATCTAAACATCGTGACGTCATCCAGGCGCCATTTTGTGAATTTTTCAAAATCAACTCATGATCATAACTTCATAACAGAAAGTCATTCATCATTCATATTTATCATGATCAAGGTCAATATCCTTCCGGTCAATTTCATGTCAATAAACGCGCTAAGTGTGTACGCTACGGCCATTGCGTACGCAAATTTTAAAATGCTCAAAATCACTTTTTATTCAAATTAGAGTACGTTTCAGCCAATTTTAGCATTTCACACAAAACGCTGCACACGCAGATGCGCGCTTTTCGTACATCATGGCCGCACGCACCATAAAATCGCCATTTTTTGTCTATTATAGTATTGCCCATTTTTTTCCGAACAATTTGATACCATGTTCATGTCTTTATGACCATTAATAACGGAATGAGCGTCCGTTCCAGATAAATGTCCGTGCGTGCGAGCTCTGGTAATACGAAACAGATATGGGCAAATACATGCCTATATAAAATCCATTATAGCTTTTTAGGATGTCCGTTGACCCCAATTTTTTTTTCATAATAAGATAGAGTATGAATTGTAGATATGATTTCAAGTCTCATTCAGCCATTAAATATATCATGACATCATCATAACGGCCTTGGAACTCAAAAATGAATTTTCATATTATGACGTCAGCATATTAATGGAAAATTGATTGTATCTCTTTAAATATTGATCGATTTTCTTCCAAATTTCGATATGTTGTAGCTAAGACGATTCTCTACAAGATCAATTATTTAGATTATACGACAGACCACCTAATTCGTCCTCAATGACGAATTAAATTTCTCGTATTCTAATTGAAACTGTAAACACTCGAATTTTTTGGTACACTTTTTGTAAGATGATTCTCAAAACTGAACCACAATAACTTTCAAATTTGACACAGTTGTAGGTCATCATCGTGAGATGTGCCTTGAAACTTTTCAAGTTCACCAAATCATCCTGACGTCATCCAGGCGCCATTTTGTGAAGTACTCTAAAAATCAACTAATGATCATATCTTCATAACCAAAAATCATTTCTCATTCATATTTATCACGATTAAGGTCAATATCCGTCCGGTCAACTTCAAGTTAAAAACGCTACAGACGCAGACGCCTGCGCTGCCGGTGCGCGCAAAAATAAAAAATGCTAAAAATCACTTTTTTATCAAATTAGAGTACATTTCAGGCCATTTCAAGCATTTCGAAAATTATGCGTACGCACACCTTTGCGCGCGCGTTTTCGTTTGTCAAGGCCTTTTTGCACCATAGAATCGCCATTTTTTGTCTTTTATAGTATTGCCCATTTTCTTCCGAACAATTTGATACCATGTTTACCTCTGTATGACCATTAATAACGGAATGAGCGTCCGTTCCAGATAAATGTCCGTGCGCGCGAGCTCTTGTAATACATAACAGATATGGGCAAAAACATGCCTATACAAAATCCATTATAGCTCTTCAGGATGCTCGTTGACGCCACAATTTTTTGATATACTTAGATAGAGTAGGAGTTTGTGATATGATTCCATGTCTCATTTAGCCGTTAAGTATATCGTGACATCATCATAATGGCTTTGGAACTCAAAATACGAATTTGCATATTATGACATCAGTATATTTAGGGAAAATTGATTGTATCTTTGTAAATAGTGATCGATTTTCTTTCAAATTTCGACATGTTGTAGCTGAGACGATTTTCTACAAGATTAGTTATTCAGATTACACGACAGACCACCTAATTCGTCCTCAATGACGAATTAAATTTCTCGTATTCTAATTGAAACTGTACAAACACTCGAATTTTTTTGGTACACTTTTTTGTGCAGACGATTTCTCAAAACTGAACCACACAATTTCTTTCAAATTTGACACAGTTGTAGGTCATCATCGTGAGATGTGACTTGAAACTTTTCAAGTTCACCAAATCATCCTGACGTCATCCAGGCGCCATTTTGTGAAGCACTCAAAAAATGAACTCATCATCATATCTTCATAACCGAAAATCATTTCTCATTCATATTTATCACGATTAAGGTCAATATCCGTCCGGTCAACTTCAGGTCAATAAACGCTGCTCACGCACGTCCGCGCCGGAAGCTAAAAAGTAAAAATGCTCAAAATCATTTTTTGATCAAATTAGAGTACGCTTGTGGGCTTTTCAAGCATTTTGAAAAAATTTTGCGCGGCGACACATTTGCGCTACGTGATAAATTTGCGCGCACGTTTTGTTTGTAATGGTCGTACGCAATCCTAGAATCGCC
>CP137670.1:25653213-25671687 GCA_037976565.1 Mesocentrotus franciscanus | reverse complement strand
TGCAGCTACATGTACTTAATGCATGTGTCGTACGTACGTGTGCAATGAATCGTCCAGAGCCTTACCAGCTTAAACTCGCCCTACAGACGAAAACATGCATGGTCCGTTTTTGACATCGTTCTCAATTGCATCTCGATCTCCATCTCTCTCCTAGTATCTCTTGCTCCGTTTCCCTTCTCCTCTCTTGTATGCCCCTCTCCTTCGGTTGGTCTGTCTCTGCATATATATATCTCTCTCTACTCTTTTACCCTCTCCCTCTCTCTCTGCCTCCCTCTACCTCGACCTCTTGCCTTGCCTCCCTCTTATTCTTTTGCTCTAGCTGTCTCCCTCTGCCTCTAGCTGCATATGCCCTTCTCTTTTTCTTCTCTCTCACCCCCTCTACCTCTCCCGCCTGCTCTGGTTCTCGTTCTCCTTCTATTATGTCTTGTAATGTTCCTTAATTTTCTATAGCTCTGCCCTTTGCCCTTTGGCCTTGGAACTCAAAATACGAATTTGCATATTATGACGTCAGCATATTTATGGAAAATTGATTGTATCTCTGTAAATATGGATCGATTTTCTTCCAAATTTTGATATGTTGTAGCTAAGACAATTTGCTACAAGATCAGTTATTCAGATTACATAACAGACCACCTAATTCGTCCTCATGACGAATTACATTTCTAGTTATTATTATTATTATTTATTTTTATTTATTTCTCCACTTTTTTGTGCAGACGATAACTCTTAGATCGATGCGGTCAATTTCTTTCAAATTTGGCACAGTCATAGGTCATTGTCCTAAGATGTTTCAGCAACATTTTCAAGTCATCAGATTATCATGACGTCATCCAGGCGCCATTTTGTGAAAATCAACTTATCATCATATCTTCATAACAGAAATTCATTTCTCATTCATATTTATCAATATCAAGTTCAATATCCGTCCGGTCATTTTCATGTCAATAAACGCGCGCGTACGCGTACGTCCGCGCGTCAGTGCGCGCGCAAAATTTTAAAATGCTCAAAATCACTTTTTTTTCAAATTAGAGTACGTTTCAGCCAATTTTAAGCATTTCACACAAAAACCCGCACACGCAAATGCGCGCGCGTTTTCGTTCGTCATGGCCGAACGCAACATAAATCCTCTTTTTTTCGTTAACATGATATTCCCCATTTTTTTCCGAACAATTTGGTACCACGTTTATCTCTTTATGACCATTAATAACGAAATGAGCGTCCGTTCAAGATAACTGTCCGTACGTGCGAGTTCTTGTAATACATAGCATATATGGGCAAAAACATGCCTAAACAAAATTCATTATAGCTCTATAGGATGCCCGTTGACCCACCGATTTTTTGATATATTTGGATAGAGTATGAGTCGGAGATAGGAATTCATGTCTCATTAGCCGTTTAATATATCGTGACATCCTAATAATGGCCTTGGAACTCAAAATATGAATTTGCATATTATTACGTGAACATATTCAGGGAAAATAGATTGTATTTCTGTAAATATTGATCGATTTTCTTCTAAATTTCGATATGTTGTAGCTGAGACAATTTTCTACAAGATCATTTATTCAGATTACAAAACAGACCACCTAATTCGTCCTCAATGACGAATTAAATTTCTCGTTATTATTTATTTTTATTTATTTCTCCACTTTTTTGTGCAGAGCATAACTCCATGATCAGTCCAGTCGATTTCTTTCAATTTTGGCACAGTCATGGGTCATTGTCCTTAGATGTGTCTCGAACATTTTCATGTTCATCAGGTTATCATGACGTCATCCAGGCGCCATTTTGTGAAAATCAACTAATGATCATATCTTCATAACGGAAATTCAATTCTCATTCATATTTATCAATATCAATTTCAATATCCGTCCGGTCATTTTCATGTCAATAAACGCGCGCGTACGCGTACGTCCGCGCGTCAGTGCGCGCGCAAAATTTTAAAATGCTCAAAATCACTTTTTATTCAAATTAGAGTACGTTTCAGCCAATTTTAAGCATTTCGCAAAAAAACGCTCACACGCGAATGCGCGCGCGTTTTCGTTCGTCATGGCCGTACGGACGATAGAATCGCTATTTTTTTTCTTTCATGATATTTCCCATTTTTTCCCGAACAATTTGATACCATGTTTATCTCTTTATGACCATTAAAAACGAAATGAGCGTCCGTTCAAGATAAATGTCCGTGCGTGCGAGCTCTTGTAATACATAAAATATATGGGCAAAAACATGCCTATACAAAATCCATTATAGCTCTTTAGGATGCCCGTTGACCCCATTTTTATATATATTGGATAGAGTATGAGTCGGAGATATGATTTCATGTCTCATTTGGCCGTTATATATATCTTGACGTCATCATAATGGCCTTGGAACTCAAAATACGAATTTGCATATTATGACGTCAGCAAATTTATTGAAAATTGATTGTATCTCTGTAAATATTAATCAATTTACTTCCAGATTTTGATATGTTGTAGCTAAGACATTTCTCTACAAGCTCAGTATTCACCATTTTTTATTTTGATGACGTCATCAAAGTAAAAATTGCCATTAGAGGTGACGTGTCAGAATTTTCTTAATTTGCATGCTTTGCTTATGGAAGGTGAATTTCGTTCACATCATGAATCTACAAGGCAAGAGTGCGCCCTCTAACTGAATATACATTATAGTCTGTCAGTTGATTTAATCACATTAACAGGATACTTACAATCGTCATCATCCCTATCACCATCATCATGATCATCAATTTATAATGCAACACCAATTCGTCCCATGTATATATATGATTCTATTCTCTTTCAAAGATGTTTATAGTCTTCCAGTTATTATTTGCATATTATGACGTCAGCTTATTTATTGAAAATTGATTGTATCTCTGTAAATATTGATCGATTTTCTTCCAAATTTCGATATGTTGTAGCTGTGACAATCCTTAACAAGATCAGCGTCCACCAGATTTTAAGACAGACCACCTAATTCGTCCTCCATGACGAATTAAATTTCTCGTTTATTTTTATTTCTCCACTTTTTTGTGCACAAGATTACTCAATATCTAACCACACGATTTCTTTTAAATTCCACACACGCATTGGTCATTGTCATAAGACGGTACAGCCGTATTTTCAAGTTCATCAAATAATCGTGACGTCATCTAGGCGCCATTTTGTGAAAATTAACTTATGATCATATCTTCATAACGGAAATTCATTTCTCATTCATATTTATCAATATCAAGTTCAATATCCGTCCGGTCATTTTCAGGTCAATAAACGCGCGCGTACGCGTACGTCCGCGCGTCAGTGCGCGCGCAAAATTTCAAAATGCTCAAAATCACTTTTATTCAAATTAGAGTACGTTTCAGCCAATTTTAAGCATTTCACACAAAAACGCGCACACGCGAATGCGCGCGTTTTCGTTCGTCATGGCCGTACGCACCATAGAATCGCCATTTTTGTCTATTATAGTATTGCCCATTTTTTTCGAACAATTTGATACCATGTTTATCTCTTTATGACCATTAATAACGGAATGAGCGTCCGTTCCAGATAAATGTCCGTGCGTGCGAGCTCTTGTAATACATAACAGATATGGGCAAAAACATGCCTATACAAAATCCATTATAGCTCTTTAGGATGCCCGTTGACCCTAATTTTTTTTCATATTTGGATAGAGTATGAATCGTAGATATGATTTCATGTCTCATTTGGCCATTAAATATATCGTGACATCATCATAATGGCCTTGGAACTCAAAATCCGAATTCGCATATTATGACATCAGTATATTTAGGGAAAATTGATTGTATCTTTTTAAATATTGATCGATTTTCTTCCAAATTTCGATATGTTGTAGCTGAGACGATTCTCTACAAGATCAGTTATTCAGATTACACGACAGACCACCTAATTCGTCCTCAATGACGAATTAAATTTCTCGTTAGGTGGTCTGTCAACGACAGATCACCTATTAATTTCGTCAGAATTTTCTTTCTTCTTTATTATTTATTTTTATTTATTTCTCCACTTTTTGTGCAAGCGATTACTCAAAATCTAACCATCAATTTCTTTCAATTTTGACACAGTCATAGGTCATTGTCATGAGACGTGACAGGAACATTTTCAAGTTCATCAAATCATCGTGACGTCATCCAGGCGCCATTTTGTGAAAATCAACTCATGATCATATCTTCATAACGGAAAATCATTTCTCATTCATATTTATCATGATTAAGGTCAATATCCGTCCGGTCAAGAAACGCGCGCGTATGCGTACGTCCGCGCGTCAGTGCGCGCAAAATTTAAAATGCTCAAAATCACTTTTTATTCAAATTAGAGTACGTTTCAGCCATTTTAAGCATTTCGAAAAAACGCGCACACTCGAATGCGCGCGCGTTTTCGGTCCTGACGGCTAAACGCACAATAAATCCATTTTTTTGGCATGATATTCTCATTTTTTCAAACAATTTGATACCATGTTTATCTCTTTATGACCATTAATAACGGAATGAGCGTCCGTTCCAGATAAATGTCCGTGCGTGCGAGCTCTTGTAATACATAGCATATATGGGCAAAAACATGCCTATACAAAATCCATTATAGCTCTTTAGGATGCCCGTTGACCCCAATTTTTTTATATTTGGATAGAGTATGAGTCGGAGATATGATTTCATGTCTCATTTGGCCATTAAATATATCGTGACGTCATCATAATGGCCTTGGAACTCAAAATACGAATTTGCATATTATGACGTCAGCATATTTATGGAAAATTGATTGTATCTCTGTAAATATTGATCGATTTTCTTCCAAATTTCGATATGTTGTAGCTGAGACAATTTTCTACAAGATCAGTTATTCAGATTACACGACAGACCACCTAATTCGTCCTCAATGACGAATTAAATTTCTCGTATTCTAATTGAAACTGTACAAACACTCGGATTTTTTTGGTACACTTTTTTGTGCACACGATTACTCAAAATCTAACCGTCAGATTTCTTTCAAATTTGACACAGTTATAGGTCAACATCTTGAGATGTGACTTGAAACTTTTCAAGTTCACCAAATTATTCTGACGTCATCCAGGCGCCATTTTGTGAAGTACTCTGAAAATCAACTCATGATCATATCTTCATAACCAAAATTCATTTCTCATTCATATTTATCACGATTAAGGTCAATATCCGTCCGGTCAACTTAGCGTCAATAAACGCGCGCGTACGCGTACCTCCGCGCGTCGATGCGCGCAAAAAAAAAATGCTCAAAATCACTTTTTGATCAAATTAGAGTACGTTTTAGGCCATTTCAAGCATTTCGAAAATTTTGCGTGCGCACAACTTTGCGCGCATAAATTAGCGCGCACGTTTTTGGTCGTAATGGTGGTACGCAACCTAGAATCGCCATGTTTTATCTATCATAGTATTGCCCACTTTTTTCCGAACAATTTGATACCATGTTTATCTCTTTATGACCATTAATAACGAAATGAGCGTCCGTTCCAGATAAATGTCCGTGCGCGCGAGGTCTTGTAATACATAGCACATATGGGCAAAAACATGCCTATACAAAATCCATTATAGCTCTTTAGGATGCCTGTTGACCCCACAATTTGTTGATATATTTAGATAGAGTATGAGTCGGAGAAATGATTTCATGTCTCATTTGGCCGTTAAATATATCGTGACGTCATCATAATGGCCTTGGAACTCAAAACGAATTTGCATATTATGACGTCAGTATATTTAGGAAAATTGATTGTATCTCTGTAAATATTGATCGATTTTCTTCCAAATTTCGATATGTTGTAGCTGTGACAATCTTTAACAAGATCAGCGTCCACAAAATTTAAAGACAGACCACCTAATTCGTCCTCAATGACGAATTAAATTTCTCGTATTCTAATTGAAACTGTACAAACACTCGGATTTTTTGGTACACTTTTTTGTGCACACGATTACTCAAAACTGAACCACACAATTTCTTTCAAATTTGACACAGTTGTAGGTCAACATCTTGAGATGTGACTTGAAACTTTTCAAGTTCACCAAATCATCCTGACGTCATCCAGGCGCCATTTTGTGAAGTACATTCTAACCCTAATCATGATCATATCTTTATAACCAAAAATCATTTCTCATTCATATTTATCACGATTAAGGTCAATATCCGTCCGGTCAACTTCAGGTCAATAAACGCGCGCGTACGCGTACGTCTGCGCGTCGGTGCGCGCAAAAAAAAAAATGCTAAAAATCACTTTTTGATCAAATTAAAGTACGTTTTAGGCCATTTCAAGCATTTCGAAAATTTTGCGTACGCACACCTTTGCGCGCGCACACCTATGCGCGCGTTTTCGTACGTCATGGCCGTACGCACCATAGAATCGCCATTTTTTGTCTATTATAGTATTGCCCATTTTTTTCCGAACAATTTGATACCATGTTTATCTCTTTATGACCAGTAATAACGAAATGAGCGTCCGTTCAGATAAATGTCCGTGCGTGCGAGCTCTTGTAATACATAACAGATATGGGCAAAAACATGCCTATACAAAATCCGTTATTGCTCTTTAGGAAGTCCGTTAACCCCTAAATTTCTTTTCATATTTAAAAAGAGTATGAAGTGTAGATGTGATTTCATCTCTCAGTTGACCATTAAGTACATTGTGACATTATCATAATGGCCTTTGAACTCAAAATCATTTGGTCGTTAAATATATCGTGACGTCATTGTCAAAATGCGCGAGCGATTAAGGCCAGTCTACCGCAATCAAGTAATTAGAGAAAGGAATGTGATGCATTCATGCATGAAGTGGCCTATTGTTGCTATGTTAGTGGAAGACAAGGTTCGCGCCACGTAGGCAGAGCACTATAAGTCTGTGTGTAGTAAGGACTGAGAGGAGTGAGCTAGTATACAGGGCGTGGTTTGAGCTATGGTGAATAAGTGTCAGGCTAAGGGATATATGTTGGAGTTAGAAAGTCATCCCAAGTATCCTTTACAAGCCACAAGGGAGAACCAAGCGTCTACAAGACCACGCCAAATTGATTGTATCTTTGTAAATATTGAATGATTTTCTTCCAATTTTCGATATGTTGTAGCTAAGATGATTCTCTACAAGATGAGTTATTAAGATTACGAATCGTAGATATGATTTCATGTCTCATTCGGCCATTAAATATATCGTGACATCATCATAACGGCCTTGGAACTCAAAAAACGAATTATCATATTATGACGTCAGCATATTAATGGGAAATTGATTGTATCTCTGTAAATATTGACCGATTTTCTTCCAAATTTCAATATGTTGTAGCTGTGACAATTCTTAACAAGATCAGCGTCCACAAGATTTAAAGACAGACCACCTAATTCGTCCTCAATGACGAATTAAATTTCTCGTATTCTAATTGAAACTGTATAAACACTCGAATTTTTTGGTACACTTTTTGTGCACACGATTTCTCAAAACTGAACCACACAATTTCTTTCAAATTTGACACAGTTGTAGGTCAACATCTTGAGATGTGACTTGAAACTTTCAAGTTCACCAGATTATCCTGACGTCATCCAGGCGCCATTTTGTGAAGTACTCTAAAATCAACTCATGATCATATCTTCATAACCGAAAATCATTTCTCATTCATATTTATCACGATTAAGGTCAATATCCGTCCGGTCAACTTCAGGTCAATAAACGCGCGCGTACGCGTACGTCCGCGCGTCGGTGCGCGCAAAATAAAAATGCTCAAAATCATTTTGATCAAATTAGAGTACGTTTTAGGCCATTTCAAGCATTTCGAAAATTTTGCGTGCGCACACCTTTGCGCGCGCATAAATTAGCGCGCACGTTTTGGTCGTAATGGCCGTACGCAACCTAGAATCGCCATTTTTATCTATCATAGTATTGCCCACTTTTTCCGAACAATTTGATACCATGTTTATCTCTTTATGACCATTAATAACGGAATGAGCGTCCGTTCCAGATAAATGTCCGTGCGTGTGAGCTCTTGTAATACATAAAATATATGGGCAAAAACATGCCTATACAAAATCCATTATAGCTCTTTAGGATGCCCGTTGACCCCACAATTTGTTGATATATTTAGATAGAGTATGAGTCGGAGAAATGATTTCATGTCTCATTTGGCCGTTAAATATATCGTGACGTCATCATAATGGCCTTGGAACTCAAAATCGAATTGGCATATTATGACGTCAGTATATTTAGGGAAAATTGATTGTATCTTTAAATATTGATCGATTTTCTTCCAAATTTCGATATGTTGTAGCTGTGACAATCTTTAACAAGATCAGCGTCCACAAAATTTAAAGACAGACCACCTAATTCGTCCTCAATGACGAATTAAATTTCTCGTATTCTAATTGAAACTGTACAAACACTCGGATTTTTTTGGTACACTTTTTTGTGCACACGATTTCTCAAAACTGAACCACACAATTTCTTTTAAATTTGACACAGTTATAGGTTAACATCTTGAGATGTGACTTGAAACTTTTCAAGTTCACCAAATTATTCTGACGTCATCCAGGCGCCATTTTGTGAAGTACTCTGAAAATCAACTCATGATCATATCTTCATAACTAAAAATCAATTCTCATTCATATTTATCACTATTAAGGTCAATATCCGTCCGGTCAACTTCATGTCAAAAAACGCGCGCGTACGCGTACGTGTGCGCGTCGGTGCGCGCAAAAATAAAAAATGCTCAAAATCACTTTTGATCAAATTAGAGTACGTTTTAGGCCATTTCAAGCATTTCGAAAATTTTGCGTACGCACACCTGCGCGCGCACACCTATGCGCGCGCGTTTTCGTACGTCATGGCCGTACGCACCATAGAATCGCCATTTTTTGTCTATTATAGTATTGCCCATTTTTTTCCGAACAATTTGATACCATGTTTATCTCTTTATGACCATTAATAACGGAATGAGCGTCCGTTCCAGATAAATGTCCGTGCGTGCGAGCTCTTGTAATACATAACAGATATGGGCAAAAACATGCCTATACAAAATCCATTATAGCTCTTTAGGATGCCCGTTGACCCCTAATTTTCTTTTCATATTTGGATAGAGTATGAACTGTAGATATGATTTCATGTCTCATTCGGCCATTAAATATATCGTGACATCATCATAACGGCCTTGGAACTAAAAATATGAATTTGCATATTATGACGTCGGCATATTTATGGGAAATTGATTGTATCTCTGTTAATATTGATTGATTTTCTTCCAAATTTCGATATGTTGTAGCTGTGACAATCCTCAACAAGATCAGCGTCCACCAGATTTAAAGACAGACCACCTAATTCGTCCTCAATGACGAATTAAATTTCTCGTTTATTATTATTATTTATTTATTTTTATTTATTTCTCCAATTTTGTGTGCAAGCGATTACTCAAAATCAAACCACACAATGTCTTTCAATTTTGACACAGTCATAGGTCATCGTCATGAGACGTGACAGGAACATTTTCAAGTTCATCAAATCGTCGTGACGTCATCCAGGCGCCATTTTGTGAAAATCAACTCATGATCATATCTTCATAACGGAAAATCATTTCTCATTCATATTTATCAATATCAAGGTCAATATCCATCCGGTCATTTTCATGTCAATAAACGCGCGCGTACGCGTACGTCCGCGCGTCAGTGCGCGCGCAAAATTTCAAAATGCTCAAAATCACTTTTTATTCAAATTAGAGTACGTTTCAGCCATTTTAAGCATTTCACAAAAAACGCGCACACGCAAATGCGCGCGTTTTCGTTCGTTATGGCCGAACGCAACATAAATCCTTTTTTTCGTTGGCATGATATTCCCATTTTTTCCGAACAATTTGATACCATGTTTATCTCTTTATGACCATTAATAACGGAATGAGCGTCCGTTCCAGATAAATGTCCGTACGTGCGAGCTCTTGTAATACATAACAGATATGGGCAAAAACATGCCTATACAAAATCCATTATAGCTCTTTAGGATGCCCGTTGACCCCTAATTTTTTTCATATTTGGATAGAGTATGAATCGTAGATATGATTTCATGTCTCATTTGGCCATTAAATATATCGTGACGTCATCATAATGGTCTTGGAACTCAAAATACGAACTTGCATATTATGATCAGCAAATTTATGGAAAAATCATCTCTCTCAATATTAATTAATTTTCTTTAAATTTTAATATGTTGTAGCAAAGACAATTTTCTACAAGTGCCGTATTCGTTATTTTTCATTTTGATGACGTTATCATAGGAAACATTTCATTTGAAGGCGACAGTCAGAATGTTCTTAATTTGCGCGTTTTGCCTATGGAAGGTGAAAATCTTGAATCTACATGAATCTACATGAGATTGTTCTTTGAGCAATATCTCGCTTTTTGTTGCTCTTTTTAATCCCAAATTTCGCTATGTTGTAGCTGAGAGAATTCTCGACAAGATAAGTTAATCAGATTACACGACAGACCACCTAATTCGTCCTCAATGACGAATTAAATTTCTCGTTATTATTTATTATTATTTATTATTTATTTTTATTTCTCCACTTTTTTGTGCAGAGCATAACTCCATGATCGGTCCAGTCGATTTCTTTCAATTTTGGCACAGTCATGGGTCATTGTCCTAAGATGTGTCTCCAACATTTTCAAGTTCATCAAATCATCGTGACGTCATCCACGCGCCATTTTGTGAAAATCAACTAATGATCATATCTTCATAACGAAAAATCATTTCTCATTCATATTTATCAATATCAATTTCAATATCCGTCCGGTCATTTTCATGTCAATAAACGCGCGCGTACGCGTACGTCCGCGCGTCAGTGCGCGCGCAAAATTTCAAAATGCTCAAAATCACTTTTGATCAAATTAGAGTACGTTTTAGATCATTTTAAGCATTTCGCAAAAAAACGCACACCCGATTGCGCGCGCGTTTTCGTTCGTCATGGCCGTACGCAAAATAGAATCGCCATTTTTTCTCTTGCATGATATTCCTCGTTTTTTTACGAACAATTTGGTACCATGTTTACCTCTTTATGACCTTTAATAACGAAATGAGCGTCCGTTCCAGATAAATGTCCGTACGTGCGAGCTCTTGTAATACATAACAGATATGGGCAAAAACATGCCTATACAAAAATATAGCTCTTTAGGATGCCCGTTGACCCCTAATTTTTTTTTCATATTTGGATAGAGTATGAATCGTAGATATGATTTCATGTCTCATTCGGCCATTAAATATATCGTGACGTCATCATAATGGTCTTGGAACTCAAAATACGAACTTGCATATTATGACTTAAGCAAATTTATGGAAAAATCATCGTATCTCTCTCAATATTAATCAATTCTCTTTTAAATTTTAATATGTCGTAGCAAAGACAATTTTCTACAAGTGCCGTATTCGTTATTTTTCATTTAGATGACGTTATCATAGAAAACATTTCATTTGAAGGCGACAGTCAGAATGTTCTTAATTTGCGCGTTTTGCCTATGGAAGGTGAAAATCTTGAATCTACACTCATCTACATGAGATTGTTCTTTGAGCAAT
This sequence comes from Mesocentrotus franciscanus, assembly GCA_037976565.1. NCBI lineage: Eukaryota > Metazoa > Echinodermata > Echinoidea > Camarodonta > Strongylocentrotidae > Mesocentrotus > Mesocentrotus franciscanus. The sequence continues at coordinate 25,660,119 of CP137670.1, read as the reverse complement.
ATCTCGCTTTTTGTTGCTTTTTTTAATCCCAAATTTCGATATGTTGTAGCTGAGACAATTCTCGACAAGATAAGTTAATCAGATTACACAACAGACCACCTAATTCGTCCTCAATGACGAATTAAATTTCTCGTTAGGTGGTCTGTCATCGACAGACCACCTATTAATTTCGTCAGAATTTTCTTTCTTCTTTATTATTATTATTATTATTATTATTTATTTTTATTTATTTCTCCACTTTTTGTGCAGACGATAACTCTTAGATCGATGCGGTCAATTTCTTTCAAATTTGGCACAGTCATAGGTCATTGTCCTAAGATGTTTCTGCAACATTTTCATGTCCATCAGGTTATCATGACGTCATCCAGGCGCCATTTTGTGAAAATCAACTTATGATCATATCTTCATAACAGAAATTCATTTCTCATTCATATTTATCAATATTAAGTTCAATATGCGTCCGGTCATTTTCATGTCAATAAACGCGCGCGAACGCGTACGTCCGCGCGTCAGTGCGCGCGCAAAATTTTAAAATGCTCAAAATCACTTTTTAATCAAATTAGAGTACGTTTTAGCCAATTCTAAGCATTTCGAAAAAAAACGCGCACACGCGAATGCGCGCGTTTTCGGTCTTGACGGCCGAACGCACAATAATTCCACGCAATTTCTTTTGGCATGATATTCCTAATTTTTTACGAACAATTTGGTACCATATTTATCTCTTTATGACCATTAATACCCAATGAGCGTCCGTTATAGATAAATGTCCGTACGTGCGAGCACTTGTAATACATAGCATAGGTGGGCAAAAACATGCCTATACAAAATCCATTATAGCTCTTTGGGATGCCCGTTGACCAAACAATTTTTTATATATATGGATAGAGTATGAGTCGGAGATATGATTTCATGTCTCATTTGGCCGTTAAATATATCGTGACATCATCATAATGGCCTTGGAACTCAAAATACGAATTTGCATATTATGACGTCAGCATATTTATGAAAAATGATTGTATCTCTGTAAATATTGATCGATTTTCTTTCAAATTTCGATATGTTGTAGCTGTGACAATCTTTAACAAGATCAGCGTCCACCAGATTAAAAGACAGACCACCTAATTCGTCCTCAATGACGAATTAAATTTCTCGTATTCTAATTGAAACTGTATAAACACTCGAATTTTTTTGGTACACTTTTTTGTGCACACGATTTCTCAAAACTGAACCACACAATTTCTTTCAAATTTGACACAGTTGTAGGTCAACATCTTGAGATGTGACTTGAAACTTTTCAAGTTCACCAAATCATCCTGACGTCATCCAGGCGCCATTTTGTGAAGTACTCTAAAAATCAACTCATGATCATATCTTCATAACCGAAAATCATTTCTCATTCATATTTATCACGATTAAGGTCAATATCCGTCCGGTCAACTTCAGGTCAATAAACGCGCGCGTACGCGTACGTCCGCGCGTCGGTGCGCGCAAAATAAAAATGCTCAAAATCACTTTTGATCAAATTAGAGTACGTTTTAGGCCATTTCAAGCATTTCGAAAATTTTGCGTACGCACACCTTTGCGCGCGCACACCTACGCGCGCGTTTTCGTACGTCATGGCCGTACGCACCATAGAATCGCCATTTTTGTCTATTATAGTATTGCCCATTTTTTCCGAACAATTTGATACCATGTTTATCTCTTTATGACCATTAATAACGAAATGAGCGTCCGTTCCAGATAAATGTCCGTGCGTGCGAGCTCTTGTAATACATAGCATATATGGGCAAAAACATGCCTATACAAAATCCATTATAGCTCTTTAGGATGCCCGTTGACCCCCAATTTTTTTCATATTTGGATAGAGTATGAGTCGGAGATATGATTTCATGTCTCATTTGGCCGTTAAATATATCGTGACGTCATCATAATGGCCTTGGAACTCAAAATCTCAATTGGCATATTATGACATCAGTATATTTAGGGAAAATTGATTGTATCTTTTTAAATATTGATGGATTTTCTTCCAAATTTCGATATGTTGTAGCTGTGACAATCTTCAACAAGATCAGCGTCCACCAGATTAAAAGACAGACCACCTAATTCGTCCTCAATGACGAATTAAATTTCTGTTAGGTGGTCTGTCAACGACAGACCACCTATTGATTTCGTCAGAATTTTCTTTCTTTATTAGGTGGTCTGTCGTCTTCGACAGATCACCTATTGATTTCGTCAGAATTTTCTTTCTTTCTTTATTTTTATTTCCACTTTTTTGTGTAGAGGATAACTCAAGATCGGTTCAGTCAATTTCTTTCAATTTTGGCACAGTCATAGGTCATTGTCATAAGACGTGACAGGAACATTTTCAAGGTCATCAGGTCATCGTGACGTCATCCAGGCGCCATTTTGTGAAATCACATTATCAATCATATCTTCATGATGCGTCATCAAAGGTAATTCATATTCATATCACATATACTTCAGGTCAAGGGTCAACAGGTCATGTCATCAAAGGTCACATAAAGGTCATGACGCGCGCGTACGCGCGCGTCAAAATTTTAAAATGCTCAAAATCACTTATCTATTAAACGAGAGTACGAATCAGGTCATTTTATGCATTTCAAAATTTCCGTCCGTGCGCGTCCGCGCGCGTTTTGCGCGCGCGCACCGCGTACAAACGTAAAACGCCGTTTTTTCGCATGGTTTGTATTCCTGACACTATTTTTGACAATTCCAACTATTTCCAGTCATTCTCGACCTTCCATAATGCCACACGCGTGCGTCAAACTTTAAAATTCGTGCGCGCGTCAATGGGCAATATAATGTAAAAAGTGGTAAAAACATGTCTATATAAAATCCGCCATAGCTCGTCAGAATGCCTAAATACCCCCAATTTTTAACATTTTCTGAAAGCCCATGAAATGTATGATTTCATGTATAATTTTGTCCAATCGTATGTTCTGACGTCGTCATATTTGCATATGAACTCGAAAATTTGATTTTGAAAATATGACATCATAATTTTTGTATTCATTTGACAATATTGCAGTAAATATTGTCGATTTTCTTCCAAATTTTGATATGTTGTAGCTGAGACAATTCTCTACAAATTCAGTCACCACGATTTTTCATTTTGACAAAGGCATCATGGCGTATTTTTGCGATTAAAGGAGGCATGTCAATTTTTCACATTTTGCGTGTATTCTCTATGGGACATGACTTTTCTCAAAACTGGATTCTACATTCCCGTCTTTCGCGAGCAATATCTCCGTCGTTTTAGTTTTGTTTTCGCTGAGCTTTGAGTATGTTGTAGCTGAGACAATAAGCTATCACAAGTGTGCCCTTTATTTTTCGATCAGATGCCGGGATCATGCTCATATTTCACTTGCAAAGTGGGATTTGAGAATTCCATTTTCCGTTCACGTGTAATGCTATGGGAAATGTTTTGGAAATGTTTTTGTATATCGGTAACGCACTTGTTCATTTTTATTTTCCCACCACTTTATTGTGAGCGTGATTGCTCGAATTCAGTTCCATCAATTTTCATCAAATTTTGTCAGTCATCAGGCTTATCAAATTCAAGTGCCACCATTTTTTTCAAGGTCATCAGGTCATCGTGACGTCATCCAGGCGCCATTTTGTGAAATCACATTATCAATCATATCTTCATGATGCGTCATCAAAGGTTATTTATATTCATATCACATATAAATTAGGTCAAGGGTCAACAATTCATGTCATCAAAGGTCACAAAAAGGTCATGACGCGCGTACGCGCGCGTCAATATTTTAAAATGCTCAAAATCACTTAACTATTAAACGAGAGTACGAATCAGGTCATTTTAAGCATTTCAAAATTTCCGTCCGTGCGCGTCCGCGCGCGCGTTACGCGCGCACGTTCACATCGTAAACACGCCGTTTTTGCATGGTTTGTATTCTGACACTATTTTTGACTTCCTACTATTTCCAGTCATTCTCGACCTTCTATAATGCCACACGCGTGCGTCAAACTTTAAATTCGTGCGCGCGTCAATGGGCAATATAATGTAAAAAGTGGTAAAAACATGTCTATATAAAATCCGCCATAGCTCGTCAGAATGCCTGAATTCTCTCCATTTTTTCATATTTGGATAGAGTATGAATTGAGATATGATTTCATGTCTCATTTTGCCAGTACATATATCGTGACGTCATCATAAAGGCCTTGGAACTCAAAATACGAATTTGCATATTATGACGTCCGCATATTTACGGAAAATTGATTGTATCTCTGTAAATATTAATTGTTTTTCTTCCAAATTTAGATATGTTGCAGCTAAGACAATTCCCTACAAGATAAGTTATCCTCACTTTTCGTTTTGATGACGTCATCAAAGTGAAAATTTCAATTAAAGGCGACATGTCAGAATTTTCTTAACGTGCGTGTTATGTCTGAAAGTCGAATTCGTTCACATCATGAATCTACATAACATTAATCTTTGAGCACTATCTAGCTTATTGAAGCTCTTTTTTCTTCCAAATTTTGATATGTTGTAGCTAAGACAATTTTCTACAAGATCAGTTATTCAGATTACATAACAGACCACCTAATTCGTCCTCATGACGAATTACATTTCTAGTTATTATTATTATTATTATTTATTAGGTGGTCTGTCAACGACAGACCACCTATTGATTTCGTCAGAATTTTCTTTCTTTATTATTAGGTGGTCTGTCGTCTTCGACAGATCACCTATTGATTTCGTCAGAATTTTCTTTCTTTCTTTATTTTTATTTCCTACACTTTTTGTGTGAGGATAACTCAAGATCGGTTCAGTCAATTTCGTTCAATTTTGGCACAGTCATAGGTCATTGTCATAAGACGTGACAGGAACATTTTCAAGGTCATCAGGTCATCGTGACGTCATCCAGGCGCCATTTTGTGAAATCACATTATCAATCATATCTTCATGATGCGTCATCAAAGGTAATTCATATTCATATCACATATACTTCAGGTCAAGGGTCAACAGGTCATGTCATCAAAGGTCACATAGGTCATGACGCGCGCGTACGCGCGCGTCAAAATTTTAAAATGCTCAAAATCACTTATCTATTAAACGAGAGTACGAATAAGGTCATTTTAAGCATTTCAACAATTTCCGTCCGTGCGCGTCCGCGCGCGTTTTCGCGCGCACCGCATACAAAACGTAAAACGCCGTTTTTTCATGGTTTGTATTCTGACACTATTTTTGACAATTTGAACTATTTCCAGTCATTCTCGACCTTCCATAATGCCACACGTGCGTCAAACTTTAAAATTCGTGCGCGCGTCAATGGGCAATATAATGTAAAAATGGTAAAAACATGCCTATACAAAAATCCGCCATAGCTCTTCAGAATGGATAAATACCCCCAATTTTTTTCATATTTGGATAGCCCATGAAATGTCGGAGTGATTTCATGTCTCATTTGTCAATCGTATGTTCTGACGTCGTCATATATTGCCTATGAACTCAAAATTTGAATTTGCAAATATGACGTCATAATTTTTATTCATTTGATAATATTCTGTAAATATTGATCGATTTTCTTCCAAATTTTGATATGTTCTAGCTGAGACAATTCTCTACAAATGCAGTCACCACGATTTTCATTTTGACAAAGGCATCATGGCGTATTTTGCGATTAAAGGAGGCATGTCAATTTTCACATTTTGCGTGTATTCTCTATGGGACATGACTTTTTCTCAAAACTGGATTCTACATTCCCGTCTTTCGCGAGCAATATCTCCGTCGTTTTAGTTTTGTTTTGCTGAGCTTTGAGTATGTTGTAGCTGAGACAATAAGCTATCACAAGTGTGCCCTTTATTTTTCGATCAGATGCCGGGATCATGCTCATATTTCACTTGCAAAGTGGATTTGAGAATTCCATTTTCCGTTCACGTGTAATGTCTATGTGGATTATTTTGGTATAGTGGTCATAGCACTTGCCTCCCATTCCGGCGACCCAAGTTCGATTCCTGGTGGGTCATTTTTTTTTTTTTTTTGCCGTCGTTTTAGATTTGATTTTATGATCTTCTTCGACTATTATAACATATTATCATATACAATCACAATGTAATAAAATGCCTAATTTTGCGTGTTATATCTATGGGAGAAGAATGTCAATCGTTTGAGTACAACCCTATGGGAAATCTGGTATTAAACCTAATATAGGGTTTATCTCCCAACTCTGCTAAATATCAAATCACCTTGCTAGTTTCCTTCCCAGACGTTTTACTTTCCAGTTATTCAGCCCAAGGTATATGCATGTTTACGTCTCTCCCGTGGACATAGAATTGTTTACTTGTCTATACTTCTCTCTTTCTCTATATTAAATTCTATTTATGCTGGATATATTGAATGCATCGTTCTCCATTGCATCTCTCTTTCTTCTCCTCTCTCTTGCTCTGTTTCCCTTCTCTCTATTTTGCCCCTCTCTCTTCTCTTGCTCTGTCTCTGCATATATATCTCTCTACTCTTTTACCCTCCCCTCTCTCTCTGCCTCCCTCTACCTCGACCTCTTGCCTTGCCTCCCTCTTATTCTCTTGCTCTGTCTCCCTCTGCCTCTGCCCTTCTCTTTTTCTTCTCTCTCACCCTCTACCTCTCCCGCCTCTGGTTCTCGTTCTCCTTCTTTATGTAATGTTCCTTAATTTTCTATAGCTCTGCCCTTTGCCCTTTGGCCTTGGAACTCAAAATACAATTTGCATATTATGACGTCAGCATATTTATGGAAAATTGATTGTATCTCTGTAAATATGGATCGATTTTCTTCCAAATTTTGATATGTTGTAGCTAAGACAATTTTCTACAAGATCAGTTATTCAGATTACATAACAGACCACCTAATTCGTCCTCATGACGAATTACATTTCTATTATTTATTT
>CP137670.1:25611145-25652713 GCA_037976565.1 Mesocentrotus franciscanus | reverse complement strand
GCATAAATAGAATTTAATATAAGAGAAAGAGAAAGTATAGACAAGTAAACAATTCTATGTCCACGGGAGAGACGTAAACATGCATATACCTGGGCTGAATAACTGGAAAAATTAAAAACGTCTGGGAAGGAGACTAGCAAGGTGATTTGATATTGTAAGAGTTGGGAGATAAACTATATTAGGTTTAATACACGACAAGGAACCAGATTTCCCATAGGGTTGTACTCAAACGATTGACATTCCTCTCCCATAGCTATAACACGCACAATTAGGCATTTTAACTCATTGTTTGTGATTGTATATGATAATATGTTATAATAGTCGAAGAAGATCATAAAATCAAATTTAAAACGACGGCAAAAAAAAAAAATGACCCACCAGGACTCGAACGTGGGTCGCCGGAATGGGAGGCAAGTGCTATGACCACTATACCAAAATAATCCACATAGACATTACACGTGAACGGAAAATGGAATTCTCAAATCCCACTTTGCAAGTGAAATATGAGCATGATCCCGGCATCTGATCGAAAAAAAGCACACTTGTGATAGCTTATTGTCTCAGCTACAACATACTCGAAGCTCAGCGAAAACAAAACTAAAACGACGGAGATATTGCTCGCGAAAGACGGAATGTAGAATCCAGTTTTGACAAAAGTCATGTCCCATAGAGAATACACGCAAAATGTGAAAAATTGACATGCCTCCTTTAATCGCAAAAATACGCCATGATGCTTTTGTCAAAATGAAAAATCGTGATGACTGCATTTGTAGAGAATTGTCTCAGCTACAACATATCAAAATTTGGAAGAAAATCGACAACCGATTACTGCAATATTATCAAATGAATACAAAAATTATGATGTCATATTTTCAAAATCAAATTTTCGAGTTCATATGCAAATATGACGACGTCAGAACATACGATTGGACAAAATTATACATGAAATCACATAAACATTTCATGGGCTTCAGAAAAATGTTAAAAATTTGGGGTATTTAGGCATTCTGACGAGCTATGGCGGATTTTATATAGACATGTTTTACCACTTTTTACATTATATTGCCCATTGACGCGCGCACGAATTTTAAAGTTTGACGCACGCGTGTGGCATTATGGAAGGTCGAGAATGACTGGAAATAGTTGGAAATTGTCAAAAATAGTGTCAGAAAAACAAACCATGCGAAAAAACGGCGTTTTTACGATGTGTACGCGCTGCGCGCGCGCATGACGCGCGCGGACGCGCACGGACGAAAATTTTTGAAATGCTTAAAATGACCTGATTCGTACTCTCGTTTAATAGTTAAGTGATTTTGAGCATTTAAAAATTTTGACGAGCGCGTACGCGCGTCCCATGCTTTATACGACCTTTGACGACATGACCTGTTGACCCTTGACCTGAAGTATATGTGATATGAATATGAATGACCTTTGATGACGCATCATGAAGATATGATTGATCATGTGATTTCACAAAATGGCGCCTGGATGACGTCACGATGACCTGATGACCTTGAAAATGTTCCTGTCACGTCTCATGACAATGACCTATGACTGTGCAAAAATGGAAGAAATTGACTAAACCGATCTTGAGTTATCCTCGGAACAAAAAGTGAGAAATAAATAAAAATAAAGAATAAGAAAGAAAATTCTGACAAAAACAATAGGTGATCTGTCGATACGACAGACCACCTAAAAAAATTCTGACATTAATAGGTGATCTGTCGATTACGACAGACCACCTAATAAAAAAGAAAATTCTGACGAAATTAATAGGTGATCTGTCGATTACGACAGACCACCTAATAATAAACTAGACATTTAATTCGTCATGGAGACGAATTAGGTGGTCTGTCTTCAATTTTTATGATCAGTGAAAGGTCATAAAGAAAAAAAGTGAAAATTTTTTTTTGGAGACGCCCGGACTCGAACCAGGGATCTCGAGGTCGGAAATCAAGTGTGTTACCGATATATCAAAACATTTCCCATACCGTTTACATGTGAACGGGAAATGGAATTCTCAAATCCCACTTTGCAATGAAATATGAGCATGATCCCGATATCTGATCGAAAAATAAAGGGCACACTTGTGATAGCTTATTGTCTCAGCTACAACATACTCAAAGCTCAGCGAAAAGAAGCTAAAACGACGGAGATATTGCTCGCGAAATACAGGAATGTAGAATCCAGTTTTGACAAAAAGTCATGTCCCATAGAGATTACACGCAAAATGTGAAAAATTAACATGCCTCCTTTAATCGCAAAAATGCACCATGATGCTTTTGTCAAAATGAAAAATCGTGGTGACTGCATTGGTAGAAAATTGTCTCAGCTACAACATATCAAAATTTGGAAGAAAATCGACAACCTATTACCGCAATATTGTCAAATGAATACAAAAATTATGATGTCATATTTTCAAAATCAAATTTTCGAGTTCATATGCAAATATGACGACGTCAGAACATACGATTGGACAAAATTTTACATGAAATCACATAAACATTTCATGGGCTTCAGAAAATGTTAAAAATTTGGGGTTTTAGGCATTCTGACGAGCTATGGCGGATTTTATATAGACATGTTTTACCACTTTTTACATTATATTGCCCATTGACGCGCGCACGAATTTTAAAGTTTGACGCACGCGTGTGGCATTATGGAAGGTCAGAATGACTGGAAATAGTTGGAAATTGTCAAAAATAGTGTCAGGAATAAAAACCATGCGAAAAAACGGCGTTTTTACGATGTGTACGCGCTGCGCGCGCGCATAACGCGCGCACGGACGCGCACGGACGGAAATTTTGAAATGCTTAAAATGACCTGATTCGTACTCTCGTTTAATAGTTAAGTGATTTTGAGCATTTTAAAATTTTGACGCGCGTACGCGCGCGTCATGACCTTTATGTGACCTTTGAAAACATGACCTGTTGACCCTTGACCTGAAGTATATGTGATATGAATATGAATGACCTTTGATGACGCATCATGAAGATATGATTGATCATGTGATTTCACAAAATGGCGCCTGGATGACGTCACGATGACCTGATGACCTTGAAAATGTTTGTCACGTCTTATGACAATGACCCATGACTGTGCCAAAATTGAAAGAAATTGACTGTACCGATCTTGAGTTATCGTCGGAACAAAAATTGAGGAAATAAATAAAAATAAATAAATAATAACTAGACATTTAATTCGTCATGAGGACGAATTAGGTGGTCTGTCTACAATTCTTATGATCATGCTCATCTTCAATTCAATGATCCAATATAATGATGTTAATGTAAAATGATGTATTAAGATATGAATTGATGAATGAAGTACTGATGAACTGATAGATTGAACTGATGTGAAATGAACTGAATTGATGAGCTAAACTGATGAACTGATGAATGAACTGATGAACTGATATTGAACTGTGACCTGAACTGAAGTAATAACTCAACTGATGAACAAAATATTGAGAAATGATTATGATCAAGATCATGATCATAATGAAATTTTATGAAAATATAGAGATAGAGAAGGAGAGAGGGAGACTGGTTATAGTCATGTAAAAATACATGAGCTGGACCGAGGGATGAAAGAGGAATCAGAATGCATACACTTGGAAGGAGAGAGGAAAGTACAAGGAAACATGGTAGGGGTGAAATAAGAATACAAAGGGCACAGCAAAGAGCTAGAGGAAATTAAGGAACATCCTATAAGACATAAAAGAGGGAGAGCAGGAGCCAAAGGCGGGAAAAGGAGAGGGTGAGAGAGTAGAAAGAGAGAGGCAGAGACAGCTAGGGAGACATCAGAGCTAGAAGAAGAGGGAGGCAGAACAAGAGAGGGAGAGGGTGAAATAGAAGAGAGAGAGCGATGCAAAGCTGACAAACGGCCTTGGCATATTCGCTATTTCAACTTTCAATTAAAAATTTCTACATGATTCAAACATCTGATCAAAAAACGGAAGGCGCACTTCCGATAGCTCATAGTATCAGCTATAACATACTTAAATTGGGGGTGCGGGGGATTAGAGCAAAAATAAGCGAGATACTACTCACAGAACAATGTCATGTAGATTCATTATGTGAACGAAATTCGACTTCCGTAGACATAGCATAACATAACATAATGTCACCTTTAATTGAAATTTTCACTATGATGACGTCATCAAAACGAAAAGTGAGGGTGACTTATCTTGTAGAGAATTGTCTTAGCTACAACATATCAAAATTTGGAAGAAAAAGAGCACAAATAAGCTAGATGGTGCTCAAAGATTAATGTTATGTAGATTCATATGATGTGAACGAAATTCACTTTCATAGACATAACACGCAAATTAAGAAAATTCTGACATGTCACCTTTAATTGAAATTTTCACTATGATGACGTCATCAAAACGAAAAGTGAGGGTGACCTATCTTGTAGAGAATTGTCTTAGCTACAACATATCAAAATTTGGAAGAAAAAGAGCACAAATAAGCTAGATGGTGCTCAAAGATTAATGTTATGTAGATTCATATGATGTGAACGAAATTCACTTTCATAGACATAACACGCACGTTAAGAAAATTCTGACATGTCACCTTTAATTGAAATTTTCACTATGATGACGTCATCAAAACGAAAAGTGAGAGTGACTTATCTTGTAGAGAATTGTCTTAGCTACAACATATCAAAATTTGGGAGAAAAAGAGCTCAAATAAGCTAGATAGTGCTCAAAGATTAATGTTATGTAGATTCATGATGTGAACGAAATTCACTTCCGTAGACATAACACGCACGTTAAGAAAATTCTGACATGTCGCCTTTAATTGAAATTTTCACTTTGATGACGTCATCAAAACGAAAAGTGAGGTAACTTATCTTGTAGAGAATTGTCTTAGCTACAACATATCAAAATTTGGAAGAAAATCGATCAATATTTACAGAGATACAATCAATTTTCCATAAATATGCTGACGTCATAATATGCAAATTCGTATTTTGAGTTCCAAGGCCTTTATGATGACGTCACGATATTTGTACTGGCAAAATGAGACATGAAATCATATCTCCAATTCATACTCTATCCAAATATGAAAAAAATTGAGAGGAATTCAGGCATTCTGACGAGCTATGGCGGATTTTATATAGACATGTTTTTACCACTTTTTACATTATATTGCCCATTGACGCGCGCACGAATTTAAAAGTTTGACGCACGCGTAGGGCATTATAGAAGGTCGAGAATGACTGGAAATAGTTGAAAATTGTCAAAAATAGTGTCAGGAATACAAACCATGCGAAAAAACGGCGTGTTTACGATGTGTACGTGCTGCGCGCGCGTAACGCGCGCGCGACGCACGGACGGAAATTTTGAAATGCTTAAAATGACCTGATTCGTACTTTCGTTTAATAGTTAAGTGATTTTGAGCATTTTAAAAATTGACGCGCGCGTACGCGCGCGACCTTTATGTGACCTTTGATGACATGACCTGTTGACCCTTGAGGTAAAGTATATGTGATATGAATATAAATAACCTTTGATGACGCATCATGAAGATATGATTGATAATGTGATTTCACAAAATGGCGCCTGGATGACGTCACGATGACCTGATGACCTTGAAAAAATGGTGGCACTTGAATTTGATAAGCCTGATGACTGACAAAAATTTGATGAAAATTGATGGAGCCGAATTTGAGCAATCACGCTCACAAGAAAGTGGTGGGAAAATAAAAATAAACAAGTGCGTTACCGATATAAAAACATTTCCCATAGCGATTACACGTGAACGGAAAATGGAATTCTCAAATCCCACTTTGCAAGTGAAATATGAGCATGATCCCGGCATCTGATCGAAAAATAAAGGGCACACTTGTGATAGCTTATTGTCTCAGCTACAACATACTCAAAGCTCAGCGAAAACAAAACTAAAACGACGGAGATATTGCTCGCGAAAGACGGGAATGTAGAATCCAGTTTTGAGAAAAAGTCATGTCCCATAGAGAATACACGCAAAATGTGAAAAATTGACATGCCTCCTTTAATCGCAAAAATACGCCATGATGCCTTTGTCAAAATGAAAATTCGTGTTGACTGCATTCGTAGAGAATTGTCTCAGCTACAACATATCAAAATTTGGAAGAAAATCGACAACCGATTACTGCAATATTATCAAATGAATACAAAAATTATGATGTCATATTTTCAAAATCAAATTTTCGAGTTCATATGCAAATATGACGACGTCAGAACATACGATTGGACAAAATTATACATGAAATCACATAAACATTTCATGGGCTTCCAGAAAATGTTAAAAATTTGGGGTATTTAGGCATTCTGACGAGCTATGGCGGATTTTATATAGACATGTTTTTACCACTTTTTACATTATATTGCCCATTGACGCGCGCACGAATTTTAAAGTTTGACGCACGCGTGGCATTATGGAAGGTCGAGAATGACTGGAAATAGTTGGAAATTGTCAAAAATAGTGTCAGAAATAAAAACCATGCGAAAAAGGGCGTTTTACGATGTGTACGCGATGCGCGCGCGCATAATGCGCGCGCGGACGCGCACGGACGGAAATTTTGAAATGCTTAAAATGACCTGATTCGTACTCTCAATTAATAGTTAAGTGATTTTGAGCATTTTAAAATTTTGACGCGCGCGTACGCGCGTCATGACCTTTATGTGATTTTTGACGACATGACCTGTTGACCCTTGACCTGAATTATATGTGATATGAATATGAATGACCTTTGATGACGCATCATGAAGATATGATTGATCATGTGATTTCACAAAATGGCGCCTGGATGACGTCACGATGACCTGATGACCTTGAAAATGTTCCTGTCACGTTTTATGACAATGACCCATGACTGTCCAAAAATTGAAAGAAATTGACTGTACCGATCTTGAGTTATCGTCGGAACAAAAAAGTGGAGGAAATAAAAATAAACGAGAAATTTAATTCGTCATTGAGGACGATTTAGGTGGTCTGTCTTTAAATCTGGTGGACGCTGATCTTGTTAAGGATTGTCACAGCTACAACATATCGAAATTTGGAAGAAAATCGATCAATATTTACAGAGATACAATCAATTTTCCATAAATATGCTGACGTCATAATATGCAAATTCGTATTTTGAGTTCCAAGGCCATTATGATGACGTCACGATATATTTAACGGCCAAATGAGACATGAAATCATATCTCCGACTCATACTCTATCCAAATATGAAAAAAATAATGGGTCAACTGGCATCCTAAAGAGCTATAATGGATTTTGTATAGGCATGTTTTTGCCCATATATGCTATGTATTACAAGAGCTCGCACGCACGGACATTTATCTGGAACGGACGCTCATTCCGTTATTAATGGTCATAAAGAGATAAACATGGTATCAAATTGTTCGGAAAAAATGGGCAATACTCTGATAGACAAAAATGGCGATTCTATGGTGCGTATGGCCATGACGTACGAAAACGCGCGCGCATAGGCGTGCGCGCGCAAATGTGCGTACGCAAAATTTTCGAAATGCTTGAAATGGCCTAAAACGTACTCTTATTTGATCAAAAAGTGATTTTGAGCATTTTTATTTTGCGCGCACCGACGCGCAGACGTACGCGTACGCGCGCGTTTATTGACCTGAAGTTGACCGGACGGATATTGACCTTAATCGTGATAAATATGAATGAGAAATGATTTTTGGTTATGAAGATATGATCATGAGTTGATTTTAGAGTACTTCACAAAATGGCGCCTGGATGACGTCAGAATAATCTGGTGAACTTGAAAGTTTCAAGTCACATCTCACGATGATGACCTACAACTGTGTCAAATTTGAAAGAAATTGTGTGGTTCAGTTTTGAGAAATCGTGTGCACAAAAAAGTGTACCAAAAAAATTCGAGTGTTTTTACAGTTTCAATTAGAATACGAGAAATTTAATTCGTCATTGAGGACGAATTAGGTGGTCTGTCTTTAAATCTGGTGGACGCTGATCTTGTTCAGGATTTTCACAGCTACAACATATTGAAATTTGGTAGAAAATCGATCAATATTAACAGAGATAAAATCAATTTTCAATAAATATGCTGACGTCATAATATGCAAATAATAACTGGAGGTCTATAAACATCTTTGAAAGAGAATAGAATCATATATATATACATAGAACGAATTGGTGTTGCATTATAAATTGGTGATCATGATGAAGGTGATAGGGATGATGACGATTGTAAGTATCCTGTTAATGTGATTAAATCAACTGACAGACTATAGTGTATATTTAGTTAGAGGGCGCACTCATGCATTGTAGATTCATGATGTGAACGAAACTCACCTTCCATATTCATGACACGCACATTAAGAAAATTCTGACACATCACATTTAAGGGCAATTTTCACTATGATGACGTCATCAAAATGAAAGATGATGTGTTTGATTTTGTAGAGAATTGTCTCAGCTACAACATATCAAAATTTGGAAGAAAACGAACAATATTTACAGAGATACAATCAATTTTCCATAAATATGCTGACGTCATAATATGCAAATTGAAATTTTGAGTTCCAAGGCCATTATGATGATGTCATGATATATATAATGGCCAAATGAGACATGAAATCATATTTCCGACTCATATCTATCCAAATATGAAAAAAATTGGGGTCTCTGGACATTCTAAAGAGCTATAATGGATTTTGTATAGGCATGTTTTTGCCCATATATGCTATGTATTACAAGAGCTCGCACGCACGGACATTTATCTGAACGGACGCTCATTCCGTTATTAATGGTCATAAAGAGATAAACATGGTATCAAATTGTTCGGAATAAATGGGCTATACTATAATAGACAAAAAATGGAGATTCTATGGTGCGTACGGCCATGACGTACGAAAACGCGCGCGCATTCGCGTGTGAGCGTTTTTTTGCGAAATGCTTAAAAAGGCCTGAAACGTACTCTAATTTGAATAAAAAGTGATTTTGAGCATTTTGAAATTTTGCGCGCGCACTGACGCGCGGACGTACGCGTACGCGCGCGTTTATTGACATGAAAATGACCGGACGGATATTGACCTTGATATTGATAAATATGAATGAGAAATGACATTCCGTTATGAAGATATGATCATGAATTGATTTTAAGAAAATTTCACAAAATGGCGCCTGGATGACGTCACGATAACTTGATGAACTTTAAAATGTTCCTGTCATGTCTCATGAAGACGACCTATGACTTTGTCAAATTTGAGAGAAATCGGGTGGTTCAGTTTTGAGAAATCCACTGCACAAAAAAATGGGGGTCAAATAAATAAAAATAAATAATAATAATAAAGAAGAAAGAAAATTCTGACGAAATTAATAGGTGGTCTGTCGATGACAGACCACCTAACGAGAAATTTAATTCGTCATTAAGGACGAATTAGGTGGTCTGTCGTGTAATCTTAATAACTGATCTTGTAGAGAGTCGTCTCAGCTACAACATATCGAAAATTGAAAGAAAATCGTTCAATATTTACAAAGATACAATCAATTTGGCGTGGTCTTGTAGACGCTTGGTTCTCCCTTGTGGCTTGTAAAGGATACTTAGGATGACTTTCTAAGCCCAACATATATCCCTTAGCCTGACACTTATTCACCATAGCTCAAACCACGCCCTGTATACTAGCTCACTCCTCTCAGTCCTTACTCCACACAGACTTATAGCGCTCTGCCTACGTGGCGCGAACCTTGTCTTCCACTAACATAGCAACAATAGGCCACTTCATGCATGGATGCATCACATTCCTTTCTCTAATTACTTGATTGCGGTACACTGGCCTTAATCGCTCGCGCATTTTGACAATGACGTCACGATATATTTAACGACCAAATGAGACATGAAATCATATATCCGACTCATACTCTATCCAAATATATCAACAAATTGTGGGGTCAACGGGCATCCTAAAGAGCTATAATGGATTTTGTCTAGGCATGATTTTGCCAATAAATGCTATGTATTACAAGAGCTCGCACGCACGGACAGTTATCTTGAACAGACGCTCATTTCGTTATTAATGGTCATAAAGAGATAAACAAGGTATCAAATTGTTCGAAAAAAATGGGCAATAGTATGATAGACAATACATGGCGATTCTAGGTTGCGTACGACCATGACGTACGAAAACGCGCGCATAGTGGTGCGCGCGCAAAGGTGTGCGTACGCAAAATTTTCGAAATGCTTGCAATGGCCTAAAACGTACTCCAATTTGATCAAAAAGTGATTTTTAGCATTTTTTTTTTTGCGCGCACCGACGCGCAGACGTATGCGTACGCGCGCGTTTATTTACCTGAAGTTGACCGGACGGATATTGACCTTAATCGTGATAAATATGAATGAGAAATGATTTTCGGTTATGAAGATATGATCATGAGTTCATTTTTAGAGTACTTCACAAAATGGCGCCTGGATGACGTCAGAATAATTTGGTGAACTTGAAAAGTTTCAAGTCACATCTCAAGATGTTGACCTATAACTGTGTCAAATTTGAAAGAAATCTGACGGTTAGATTTTGAGTTATCGTGTGCACAAAAAAGTGTACCAAAAAATTCCTAGTGTTTGTACAGTTTCAATTAGAATACGAGAGGGGGCAGAACAACAAAGGGAAAGACAAACAAAGCAAGCGAGATGAGAGAGAGATCGAGAGATCCAAATTGAGAACGATGCATTCAATATTTCCAGCATAAATAGAATTGAATATAGAGAAAGATAAGTATAGACATGTCTGTAAACAATTCCATGTCCGTGGCAGAGACGTAAACATTGCATATAGTACCTGGGCTGAATAACTGGAAAATATAAACGTCTGGGAAGAGGACTATATAGCATCATAGAAATAGGACAATTTGATATTGAAGCAGACTTGGAAGATTAACCCTATATATATTTAATACACGATAAGTAATAAGATTTCCCTTAGGGTTGTATGCAAACTATTGACATTCCTCTGCCATAGATGTACCACGCACAATTAGGCATTTAATTATTTTTTTCTGATTGTATATGATATGTTATAATTGTCGAAAAAGGTGATGAAATCAAATATAAAACGACAGCAAACAAATCAAATAAAAATAAAAATAAAAATTGACCCACCGGGAATCGAACGTGGGTCGCCGGAATGGGAGCAAGTGCTTTAAACAATTTACCAAAATATTTGTCATAGACTTTACATGAAAAGCTGACAAACCGCCTTAGCATAGCCGCAATTTCAACTATTAATTGAAAATTTCGACGTGATCCCAACATCTGATAAAAAACAACAGGCACGTTTCTTCCTAGAGCCCATATTCTCACCTATAACATACCAAAATCTGAGAGAAAATAGAGCAACAAAAAAAAGAGACATCCTATAGCCCATCGTCTCACCTATAACATACCAAAATCTGGGAGAAAATAGAGCCAACAGAAAAAGCGAGATACTACTCAAAGAACAATGTCATGTAGATTCATGATGTGAACGAAATTCACCTTCCATAGGCATAACACTCAAATTAAGAAAATTTTGACATAAATATTTAATCTGAATTATAACTGGAAGACTATAAACATCTTTACATCTTTGAAGGAGTAAATTGATCATTATGATGGTGATAGGGATGATGACGATTGTAACAGTATCCTGTTAATGTGATTTACTCAACTGACAGTCTATGATGTATATTCAGTTAGAGGGCGCACTCATGCCTTGTAGATTCATGATGTGAACGAAATTCACCTTCAATGGGCATAAAGGCAAATTTAGAAAATTGTGAATGTCACATTCAATGGCGATTTTCACTATGATGACGTTATCAAAATGAAAAATAGTGAATACTGAGCTTGTAGAAAATTGTCTTGGCTACAACTTATCAAAATCTGGAAGTAAATTGATCAATATTTACAGAGATACACTCAATTTTCCATAAATTTGCTGACGTCATAATATGCAAATTCGTTTTTTGAGTTCAAAGGCCATTATGATGATGTCACGATGTAAATAGAGGCCAAATGAGACCTGAAATCACATCTACAATTCATACTCTATTTAAATATGACAAGAAAATTAGGGGTCAATGGACTTCCTAAAGAGATATAATGGATTTTGTATATGCATGTTTTTGCCCACATATGTTATGTATTACAAGTGCTCGCACGTACGGACATTTATCTATAATGGACGCTCATTTGGTTATTAATGGTCATAAAGAGATAAACATGGTATCAAATTGTTCGAAAAAAAATGGGGAATATCATGAAAGATAAAAAATGGCGATTCTATTGTGCGTATGGCCATGACGAACGAAAACGCGCGCATTCGCGTGTGCGCGTTTTGCGAAATGCTTAAAATTGGCTGAAACGTACTCTAATTTGAATAAAAAGTGATTTTGAGCATTTTAAAATTTTGCGCGCGCACTTACGCGCGGACGTACGCGTACGCGTGCGTTTATTGATCTGAAAATGACCGGACGGATATTGACCTTGATCATGATAAATATCAATGAGAAATGATTTTCCATTATGAAGATATGATCATGAGTTGATTTTCACAAAATGGCGCCTGGATGACGTCACGATAATTTGATGAACTTGAAAATGTTCCTGTCACGTCTCATAACAATGACCTATGACTGTGTCAAAATTGAAAGAAATCGTATGGTTCGATATTGAGTAATCGCTTGCACAAAAAGGGGAGAAATAAAAATAAATAATAAAAATTTAATTCGTCATTGAGGACGAATTAGGTGGTCTGTCTTTAAATCTGGTGGACGCTGATCTTGTTAAAGATTGTCACAGCTACAACATATCGAAATTTGGAAGAAAATCAATCAATATTTACAGAGATACAATCAATTTTCCATAAATATGCTGACGTCATAATATTAAAATTCATATTTCGAGTTCCAAGGCTATTATGCTGATGTCACGATATATTTAACGGCCAAATGAGACATGAAATCATATCTACGATTCATACTCTATCCAAATATGAAAAGAAAATTAGGGGTCAACGGGCATCCTAAAGAGCTATAATGGATTTTGTATAGGCATGTTTTTGCCCATATCTGTTATGTATTACAAGAGCTCGCACGCACGGACATTTATCTGGAACGGACGCTCATTCCGTTATTAATGGTCATAAAGAGATAAACATGGTACCAAATTGTTTGAAAAAATTGGGAATATCATGCCAAAAGAAATTATGTGGAATTATTGTGCGTTCGGCCGTCACGACCGAAAACGCGCGCGCATTCGCGTGTGCGCGTTTTTTTGCGAAATGCTTAAAATAGCCTGAAACGTACTCTAATTTGAATAAAAATTGATTTTGAGCTATTTAAAAATTTGCGCGCGTACTGACGCGCGGACGTACGCGTACGCGCGCGTTTATTGATCTGAAATGACCGGACGGATATTGACCTTGATCATGATAAATATGAATGAGAAATGATTTTCCGTTATGAAGATATGATCATTAGTTGATTTTCACAAAATGGCGCCTGGATGACGTCACGATGATTTGATGAACTTGAAAATGTTCCTGTCACGTCTCATGACAATGACCTATGACTGTGTCAAAATTGAAAGAAATTGTACGGTTTGATTTTGAGTAATCGCTTGCACAAAAAAGTGGAGAAATAAAAATAAATAATAATAAATAATAATAATAACGAGAAATTTAATTCGTCATTGAGGACGAATTAGGTGGTCTGTTGTGTAATCTGAATAACATGTCTTTTAGAGAATTGTCTGAGCTACAACATGTCGAAATTTGGAAGAAAATCGATCAATATTTACAGAGATACAATCAATTTCCCATAAATATGCTGACGTCATAATATGCAAATTCGTTTTTGAGTTCCAAGGCCATTATGATGATGTCACGATATATTTAATGGCCAAATGAGACATGAAATCATATCTACGATTCATACTCTATCCAAATATGAAAAAAAATTAGGGTCAACGGGCATCCTAAAGAGCTATAATGGATTTTGTATAGGCATGTTTTTGCCCATATATGCTATGTATTACAAGAGCTCGCACGGACATTTATCTGGAACGGACGCTCATTCCGTTATTAATGGTCATAAAGAGATAAACATGGTATCAAATTGTTCTGAAAAAATGGGGAATATCATGCCAACAAAAAGGCGATTTATGTTGCGTTCGGCCATGACGTACAAAACGCGCGCGCATTCGCGTGTGCGCGTTTTTTTAAATGCTTAAAATGGCTGAAACGTACTCTAATTTGAACAAAAGTGATTTTGAGCATTTTAAAATTTTGCGCGCGCACTGACGCGCGGACGTACGCGTACGCGCGCGTTTATTGACCTGAAATGACCGGACGGATATTGACCTTGATATGATAAATATGAATGAGAAATGAATTTCCGTTATGAAGATATGATCATGAGTTGATTTTTAAAAATTTCACAAAATGGCGCCTGGATGACGTCACGATAATTTGATGAACTTGAAAATGTTCCTGTCACGTCTCATGATAATGACCTATGACTGTGTCAAATTTGAGAGAAATCGGGTGGTTCAGTATTGAGAAATCCACTGCACAAAAAAATGGGGGTCAAATAAATAAAAATAAATAATAATAATAATAATAAAGAAGAAAGAAAATTCTGACGAAATTAATAGGTGGTCTGTCGATGACAGACCACCTAACGAGAAATTTAATTCGTCATTGAGGACGAATTAGGTGGTCTGTCTTTAAATCTGGTGGACGCTGATCTTGTTGAGGATTGTCACAGCTACAACATATCGAAATTTGGAAGAAAATCGATCAATATTAACAGAGATACAATCAATTTTCCATAAATATGCTGACGTCATAATATGCAAATTCGTAATTCGAGTTCCAAGGCCATTATGATGATGTCACGATATATTTAATGGCCAAATGAGACATGAAATCATATCTACGATTCATACTCTATCCAAATATGAAAGAAAATTAGGGGTCAACGGGCATCCTAAAGAGCTATAATGGATTTTGTATAGGCATGTTTTTGCCCATATCTGTTATGTATTACAAGAGCTCGCACGCACGGACATTTATCTGGAACGGACGCTCATTCCGTTATTAATGGTCATAAAGAGATAAACATGGTATCAAATTGTTCGGAAAAAATGGGCAATACTATAATAGACAAAAATGGCGATTCTATGGTGCGTACGGCCATGACGTACGAAAACGCGCGCGCATATGTGCGCGCGTGTGCGTACGCAAAATTTTCGAAATGCTTGAAATGGCCTAAAACGTACTCTAATTTGATCAAAAGTGATTTTGAGCATTTTTATTTTGCGCGCACCGACGCGCAGACGTACGCGTACGCGCGCGTTTTTGACCTGAAGTTGACCGGACGGATATTGACCTTAATCGTGATAAATATGAATGAGAATTGATTTTTGGTTATGAAGATATGATCATGAGTTGATTTTCAGAGTACTTGACAAAATGGCGCCTGGATGACGTCAGAATAATTTGGTGAACTTGAAAAGTGTTATGTCACATCTCAAGATGTTGACCTATAACTGTGTCAAATTTGAAAGAAATCTGACGGTTAGATTTTGAGTAATCGTGTGCACAAAAAAAAGTACCAAAAAAATCCGAGTGTTTGTACAGTTTCAATTAGAATACGAGAAATTTAATTCGTCATTGAGGACGAATTAGGTGGTCTGTCTTTAAATCTGTTGGACGCTGATCTTGTTGAGAATTGTCACAGCTACAACATATCGAAGTTTGGAAGAAAATCGATCAATATTAACAGAGATACAATCAATTTCCATAAATATGCTGACGTCATAATATGCAAATTCGTTTTTTGAGTTCCAAGGCCATTATGATGACGTCACGATATATTTAACGGCCAAATGAGACATGAAATCATATCTCCGATTCATACTCTATCTAAATATATCAACAAATTGTGGGGTCAACGGGCATCCTAAAGAGCTATAATGGATTTTGTATAGGCATGTTTTTGCCCATATGTGCTATGTATTACAAGAGCTCGCGCGCACGGACATTTATCTGGAACGGACGCTCATTTCGTTATTAATGGTCATAAAGAGATAAACATGGTATCAAATTGTTCGGAAAAAATGGGCAATACTATGATAGATAAAAATGGCGATTCTAGGTTGCGTACCACCATTACGACCAAAAACGCGCAATTTATGCGCGCGCAAAGGTGTGCGCACGCAAAATTTTCGAAATGCTTGAAATGGCCTAAAACGTACTCTAATTTGATCAAAAAGTGATTTTGAGCATTTTTTATTTTGCGCGCACCGACGCGCGGACGTACGTACGCGCGCGTTTATTGACCTGAAGTTGACCGGACGGATATTGACCTTAATCGTGATCAATATGAATGAGAAATGATTTTTGGTTATGAAGATATGATCATTAGTTGATTTTCAGAGTACTTCACAAAATGGCGCCTGGATGACGTCAGGATGATTTGATGAACTTGAAAAGTTTCAAGTCACATCTCACGATGATGATCTACAACTGTGTCAAATTTGAAAGAAATTGTGTGGTTCAGTTTTGAGAAATCGTGTGCACAAAAAGTGTACCAAAAAAATTCGAGTGTTTGTACAGTTTCAATTAGAATACTAGAAATGTAATTCGTCATGAGGACGAATTAGGTGGTCTGTTATGTAATCTGAATAACTGATCTTGTAGAAAATTGTCTTAGCTACAACATATCAAAATTTGGAAGAAAATCGATCCATATTTACAGAGATACAATCAATTTTCCATAAATATGCTGACGTCATAATATGCAAATTCGTATTTTGAGTTCCAAGGCCAAAGGGCAAAGGGCAGAGCTATAGAAAATTAAGGAACATTACAAGACATAATAGAAGGAGAACGAGAACCAGAGGCGGGAGAGGTAGAGGGTGAGAGAGAAGAAAAGAGAAGGGCAGAGGCAGAGGGAGACAGAGCAAGAGAATAAGAGGGAGGCAAGGCAAGAGGTCGAGGTAGAGGGAGGCAGAGAGAGAGGGAGAGGGTAAAAGAGTAGAGAGATATATATGCAGAGACAGAGCAAGAGAAGGAGAGGGGCAAAATAAGAGAGAAGGGAAACAGAGCAAGAGAGAGGAGAAAGAGAGATGCAATGGAGAACGATGCATTCAATATATCCAGCATAAATAGAATTTAATATAGAGAAAGAGAGAAGTATAGACAAGTAAACAATTCTATGTCCACGAGAGAGACGTAAACATGCATATACCTTGGGCTGAATAACTGGAAAAAGTAAAAACGTCTGGGAAGGAGACTAGCAAGGTGATTTGATATTGTAGCAGAGTTGGGAGATAAACCCTATATTAGGTTTAATACCAGATTTCCCATAGGGTTGTACTCAAACGATTGACATTCTTCTCCCATAGATATAACACGCAAAATTAGGCATTTTATTACATTGTTTGTGATTGTATATGATAATATGTTATAATAGTCGAAGAAGATCATAAAATCAAATCTAAAACGACGGCAAAAAAAAAAAAAAATGACCCACCAGGAATCGAACTTGGGTCGCCGGAATGGGAGGCAAGTGCTATGACCACTATACCAAAATAATCCACATAGACATTACACGTGAACGGAAAATGGAATTCTCAAATCTCACTTTGCAAGTGAAATATGAGCATGATCCCGGCATCTGATCGAAAAATAAAGGGCACACTTGTGATAGCTTATTGTCTCAGCTACAACATACTCAAAGCTCAGCAAAAACAAAACTAAAACGACGGAGATATTGCTCGCGAAAGACGGGAATGTAGAATCCAGTTTTGAGAAAAGTCATGTCCCATAGAGAATACACGCAAAATGTGAAAAATTGACATGCCTCCTTTAATCGCAAAAATACGCCATGATGCCTTTGTCAAAATGAAAATCGTGGTGACTGCATTTGTAGAGAATTGTCTCAGCTAGAACATATCAAAATTTGGAAGAAAATCGACAATATTTACTGCAATATTTTCAAATGAATACAAAAATTATGATGTCATATTTTCAAAATCAAATTTTCGAGTTCATATGCAAATATGACGACAGAACATACGATTGGACAAAATTATACATGAAATCACATGAACATTTCATGGGCTTTCAGAAAATGTTAAAAATTGGGGGTATTTAGGCATTCTGACGAGCTATGGCGGATTTTATATAGACATGTTTTTACTACTTTTTACATTATATTGCCCATTGACGCGCGCACGAATTTTAAAGTTTGACGCACGCGTGTGGCATTATGGAAGGTCGAGAATGACTGGAAATAGTTGGAAATTGTCAAAAATAGTGTCAGGAATACAAACCATGCGAAAAAACGGCGTTTTACGTTTTGTACGCGCGCGCGCAAACGCGCGCGCGGACGCGCACGGACGGAAATTGTTGAAATGCTTAAAATGACCTGATTCGTACTCTCGTTTAATAGATAAGTGATTTTGAGCATTTTAAAATTTTGACGCGCGCGTACGCGCGTCATGACCTTTATGTGACCTTTGATGACATGACCTGTTGACCCTTGATCTGAAGTATATGTGATATGAATATGAATTACCTTTGATGACGCATCATGAAGATATGATTGATAATGTGATTTCACAAAATGGCGCCTGGATGACGTCACGATGACCTGATGACCTTGAAAATGTTCCTGTCACGTCTTATGACAATGACCTATGACTGTGCCAAAATTGAACGAAATTGACTGAACCGATCTTGAGTTATCCTCTACACAAAAAAGTGTAGGAAATAAAAATAAAGAAAGAAAGAAAATTCTGACGAAATCAATAGGTGATCTGTCGAAGACGACAGACCACCTAATAAATAACGAGAAATTTAATTCGTCATTGAGGACGAATTAGGTGGTCTGTCTTTAAATTTTGTGGACGCTGATCTTGTTAAAGATTGTCACAGCTACAACATATCGAAATTTGGAAGAAAATCGATCAATATTTACAAAGATACAATCAATTTTACTAAATATGCTGACGTCATAATATGCCAATTCGTAATTTCAGTTCCAAGGCCATTATGATGACGTCAAGATATATTTAACGGCCAAATGAGACATGAAATCAAATCTCCGACTCATACTCTATCTAAATATATCAACAAATTGTGGGGTCAACGGGCATCCTAAAGAGCTATAATGGATTTTGTATAGGCATGTTTTTGCCCATATGTGTATGTATTACAAGAGCTCGCGCGCACGGACATTTATCTGGAACGGACGCTCATTTCGTTATTAATGGTCATAAAGAGATAAACATGGTATCAAATTGTTCGGAAAAAATGGGCAATACTATGATAGATAAAACATGGCGATTCTAGGTTGCGTACCACCATTACGACAAAAACGTGCGCGCTAATTTATGCGCGCAAAAGTGTGCGCACGCAAAATTTTCGAAATGCTTGAAATGGCCTAAAACGTACTCTAATTTGATCAAAAGTGATTTTGAGCATTTTTATATTTGCGCGCACCGACGCGCAGACGTACGCGTACGCGCGCGTTTATTGACCTGAAGTTGACCGGACGGATATTGACCTTAATCGTGATAAATATGAATGAGAAATGATTTTTGGTTATAAAGATATGATCATGATTAGGGTTAGAATGTACTTCACAAAATGGCGCCTGGATGACGTCAGGATGATTTGGTGAACTTGAAAAGTTTCAAGTCACATCTCACGATGACGACCTAGAACTGTGTCAAATTTGAAAGAAATTGTGTGGTTCAGTTTTGAGAAATCGTGTGCACAAAAAAGTGTACCAAAAAAATTCGAGTGTTTATACAGTTTCAATTAGAATACGAGAAATTTAATTCGTCATTGAGAACGAATTAGGTGGTCTGTCTTTTAATCTTCTGGACGCTGATCTTGTTAAGGATTGTCACAGCTACAACATATCGAAATTTGAAAGAAAATCGATCAATTTTTACAGAGATACAATCATTTGTTCATTAATATGCGGACGTCATAATACGCAAATTCGATTTTGAGTTCCAAGGCCATTATGATGACGTCACGATATATTAATGGCCAAATGAGACATGAAATCATATCTCCGACTCATACTCTATCCAAATATAAAAAAATTGGGGTCAACGGGCATCCTAAAGAGCTATAATGGATTTTGTATAGGCATGTTTTTGCCCATATATGCTATGTATTACAAGAGCTCGCACGCACGGACATTTATCTTGAACGGACGCTCATTTCGTTATTAATGGTCATAAAGAGATAAACATGGTATCAAATTGTTCAGGAAAAATGGGAAATATCATGAAAGAAAAAAATGGCGATTCTATGTGCGTACGGCCATGACGAACGAAAACGCGCGCGCATTCGCGTGTGCGCGTTTTTGTGAAATGCTTAAAATGGCTGAAACGTACTCTAATTTGAATAAAAAGTGATTTTGAGCATTTTGAAATTTTGCGCGCACTGACGCGCGGACGTACGCGTACGCGCGCGTTTATTGACCTGAAAATGACCGGACGGATATTGACCTTGATATTGATAAATATGAATGAGAAATGATTTTCCGTTATGAAGATATGATCATGAGTTGATTTTCACAAAATGGCGCCTGGATGACGTCACGATGATTTGATGAACTTGAAAATGTTGGAGTCACATCTTATGACAATGACCTATGACTGTCCAAAATTGAAAGAAATCGACTGGACCGATCATGGAGTTATGCTTTGCACAAAAAAGTGGAGAAATAAATAAAAATAAATAAATAATAAATAAAGAAAGAAAATTCTGACGAAATCAATAGGTGGTCTGTCGATGACAGACCACCTAACGAGAAATTTAATTCGTCATTGAGGACGAATTAGGTGGTCTGTCTTTTAATCTGGTGGACGCTGATCTTGTTAAAGATTGTCACAGCTACAACATATCGAAATTTGAAAGAAAATCGATCAATATTTACAGAGATACAATCATTTTCATAAATATGCTGACGTCATAATATGCAAATTCGTATTTTGAGTTCCAAGGCCATTATGATGATGTCACGATATATTTAACGGCCAAATGAGACATGAAATCATATCTCCGACTCATACTCTATCCATATATATAAAAAAATTGTTTGGTCAACGGGCATCCCAAAGAGCTATAATGGATTTTGTATAGGCATGTTTTTGCCCATATATGCTATGTATTACAAGAGCTCGCACGTACGGACATTTATCTATAACGGACGCTCATTGGTTATTAATGGTCATAAAGAGATAAACATGGTATCAAATTGTTTGTAAAAACATAGGAATATCATGCCAAAAGAAATTGGTGGAATTATTGTGCGTTCGGCCGTCAAGACCGAAAACGCGCGCGCATTCGCGTGTGCGCGTTTTTTCGAAATGCTTAAATTGGCTAAAACGTACTCTAATTTGATTAAAAAGTGATTTTGAGCATTTTAAAATTTTGCGCGCGCACTGACGCGCGGACGTACGCGTACGCGCGCGTTTATTGACATGAAAATGACCGGACGGATATTGAACTTAATATTGATAAATATGAATGAGAAATGAATTTCGTTATGAAGATATGATCATAAGTTGATTTTCACAAAATGGCGCCTGGATGACGTCATGATAACCTGATGGACTTGAAAATGTTGCAGAAACATCTTAGGACAATGACCTATACCTGTGCCAAATTTGAAAGAAATTGACCGCGTCGATCTAAGAGTTATCGTCTGCACAAAAAAGTGGAGAAATAAATAAAAATAAATAATAATAATAATAATAATAACTAGACATTTAATTCGTCATGAGGACGAATTAGGTGGTCTGTCTACAATTCTTATGATCATGCTCATCTTCAATTCAATGATCCAATATAATGATGTTAATGTAAAATGATGTATTAAGATATGAATTGATGAATGAAGTACTGATGAACTGATAGATTGAACTGATGTGAAATGAACTGAATTGATGAGCTAAACTGATGAACTGATGAATGAACTGATGAACTGATATTGAACTAGCTGTGACCTGAACTGAAGTAATAACTCAACTGATGAACAAAATATTGAGAAATGATTATGATCAAGATCATGATCATAATGAAATTTGATGAAAATATAGAGATAGAGAAGGAGAGAGGGAGACTGGTTATAGTCATGTAAAAATACATGAGCTGGACCGAGGGATGAAAGAGGAATCAGAATGCATACACTTGGAAGGAGAGAGGAAAGTACAAGGAAACATGGTAGGGGTGAAATAAGAATACAAAGGGCACAGCAAAGAGCTAGAGGAAATTAAGGAACATCCTATAAGACATAAAAGAGGGAGAGCGGAGCCAAAGGCGGGAAAAGGAGAGGGTGAGAGAGTAGAGAAAGAGAGAGGCAGAGACAGCTAGGGAGACATCAGAGCTAGAAGAAGAGGGAGGCAGAACAAGAGAGGGAGAGGGTGAAATAGAAGAGAGAGAGAGCGATGCAAAGCTGACAAACGGCCTTGGCATATTCGCTATTTCAACTTTCAATTAAAAATTTCTACATGATTCAAACATCTGATCAAAAACGGAAGGCGCACTTCCGATAGCTCATAGTATCAGCTATAACATACTTAAATTGGGGGTGGGGATTAGAGCAAAAATAAGCGAGATACTACTCACAGAACAATGTCATGTAGATTCATTATGTGAACGAAATTCGACTTCCGTAGACATAGAATAACATAACATAATGTCACCTTTAATTGAAATTTTCACTATGATGACGTCATCAAAACGAAAAGTGAGGGTGACTTATCTTGTAGAGAATTGTCTTAGCTACAACATATCAAAATTTGGGAGAAAAAGAGCACAAATAAGCTAGATAGTGCTCCAAGATTAATGTTATGTAGATTCATATGATGTGAACGAAATTCACTTTCATAGACATAACACGCAAATTAAGAAAATTCTGACATGTCGCCTTTAATTGAAATTTTCACTATGATGACGTCATCAAAACGAAAAGTGAGAGTGACTTATCTTGTAGAGAATTGTCTTAGCTACAACATATCAAAATTTGGAAGAAAAAGAGCACAAATAAGCTAGATGGTGCTCAAAGATTAATGTTATGTAGATTCATATGATGTGAACGAAATTCACTTACATAGACATAACACGCACGTTAAGAAAATTCTGACATGTCACCTTTAATTGAAATTTTCACTATGATGACGTCATCAAAACGAAAAGTGAGAGTGACTTATCTTGTAGAGAATTGTCTTAGCTACAACATATCAAAATTTGGAAGAAAAAGAGCACAAATAAGCTAGATGGTGCTCAAAGATTAATGTTATGTAGATTCATATGATGTGAACGAAATTCACTTACATAGACATAACACGCACGTTAAGAAAATTCTGACATGTCACCTTTAATTGAAATTTTCACTATGATGACGTCATCAAAACGAAAAGTGAGGGTGACCTATCTTGTAGAGAATTGTCTTAGCTACAACATATCAAAATTTGGAAGAAAAAGAGCACAAATAAGCTAGATGGTGCTCAAAGATTAATGTTATGTAGATTCATATGATGTGAACGAAATTCACTTTCATAGACATAACACGCACGTTAAGAAAATTCTGACATGTCACCTTTAATTGAAATTTTCACTATGATGACGTCATCAAAACGAAAAGTGAGGGTGACCTATCTTGTAGAGAATTGTCTTAGCTACAACATATCAAAATTTGGAAGAAAAAGAGCACAAATAAGCTAGATGGTGCTCAAAGATTAATGTTATGTAGATTCATATGATGTGAACGAAATTCACTTTCATAGACATAACACGCACGTTAAGAAAATTCTGACATGTCACCTTTAATTGAAATTTTCACTATGATGACGTCATCAAAACGAAAAGTGAGAGTGACTTATCTTGTAGAGAATTGTCTTAGCTACAACATATCAAAATTTGGGAGAAAAAGAGCTCAAATAAGCTAGATAGTGCTCAAAGATTAATGTTATGTAGATTCATGATGTGAACGAAATTCGACTTCCGTAGACATAACACGCACGTTAAGAAAATTCTGACATGTCGCCTTTAATTGAAATTTTCACTTTGATGACGTCATCAAAACGAAAAGTGAGGTAACTTATCTTGTAGAGAATTGTCTTAGCTACAACATATCTAAATTTGGAAGAAAAACAATCAATATTTACAGAGATACAATCAATTTTCCATAAATATGCTGACGTCATAATATGCAAATTCGTATTTTGAGTTCCAAGGCCTTTATGATGACGTCACGATATTTGTACTGGCAAAATGAGACATGAAATCATATCTCCAATTCATACTCTATCCAAATATGAAAAAAATTGAGAGGAATTCAGGCATTCTGACGAGCTATGGCGGATTTTATATAGACATGTTTTTACCACTTTTTACATTATATTGCCCATTGACGCGCGCACGAATTTAAAAGTTTGACGCACGCGTAGGGCATTATAGAAGGTCGAGAATGACTGGAAATAGTTGAAAATTGTCAAAAATAGTGTCAGGAATACAAACCATGCGAAAAAACGGCGTGTTTACGATGTGTACGTGCTGCGCGCGCTTGTAACGCGCGCGCGGACGCGCACGGACGGAAATTTTGAAATGCTTAAAATGACCTGATTCGTACTTTCGTTTAATAGTAAAGTGATTTTGAGCATTTAAAAATTGACGCGCGCGTACGCGCGCGTCATGACCTTTATGTGACCTTTGATGACATGACCTGTTGACCCTTGAGGTAAAGTATATGTGATATGAATATAAATAACCTTTGATGACGCATCATGAAGATATGATTGATAATGTGATTTCACAAAATGGCGCCTGGATGACGTCACGATGACCTGATGACCTTGAAAAAATGGTGGCACTTGAATTTGATAAGCCTGATGACTGACAAAAATTTGATGAAAATTGATGGAGCCGAATTTGAGCAATCACGCTCACAAGAAAGTGGTGGGAAAATAAAAATAAACAAGTGCGTTACCGATATAAAAACATTTCCCATAGCGATTACACGTGAACGGAAAATGGAATTCTCAAATCCCACTTTGCAAGTGAAATATGAGCATGATCCCGGCATCTGATCGAAAAATAAAGGGCACACTTGTGATAGCTTATTGTCTCAGCTACAACATACTCAAAGCTCAGCGAAAACAAAACTAAAACGACGGAGATATTGCTCGCGAAAGACGGGAATGTAGAATCCAGTTTTGAGAAAAGTCATGTCCCATAGAGAATACACGCAAAATGTGAAAAATTGACATGCCTCCTTTAATCGCAAAAATACGCCATGATGCCTTTGTCAAAATGAAAATTCGTGTTGACTGCATTTGTAGAGAATTGTCTCAGCTAGAACATATCAAAATTTGGAAGAAAATCGACAATATTACTGCAATATTATCAAATGAATACAAAAATTATGATGTCATATTTTCAAAATCAAATTTTCGAGTTCATATGCAAATATGACGACGTCAGAACATACGATTGGACAAAATTATACATGAAATCACATAAACATTTCATGGGCTTCCAGAAAATGTTAAAAATTTGGGGTATTTAGGCATTCTGACGAGCTATGGCGGATTTTGTATAGACATGTTTTTACCACTTTTTACATTATATTGCCCATTGACGCGCGCACGAATTTTAAAGTTTGACGCACGCGCGTGGCATTATGGAAGGTCGAGAATTACTGGAAATAGTTGGAAATTGTCAAAAATAGTGTCAGAAATAAAAACCATGCGAAAAAGGCGTTTTACGATGTGTACGCGATGCGCGCGCATAACGCGCGCGCGGACGCGCACGGACGGAAATTTTGAAATGCTTAAAATGACCTGAAACGTACTCTCAATTAATAGTTAAGTGATTTTGAGCATTTTAAAATTTTGACGCGCGTACGCGCGCGTCATGACCTTTATGTGATTTTTGACGACATGACCTGTTGACCCTTGACCTGAATTATATGTGATATGAATATGAATGACCTTTGATGACGCATCATGAAGATATGATTGATCATGTGATTTCACAAAATGGCGCCTGGATGACGTCACGATGACCTGATGACCTTGAAAATGTTCCTGTCACGTCTTATGACAATGACCCATGACTGTGCCAAAATTGAAAGAAATTGACTGTACCGATCTTGAGTTATCGTCGGAACAAAAAGTGGAGGAAATAAAAATAAATAATAGAAATGTAATTCGTCATGAGGACGAATTAGGTGGTCTGTTATGTAATCTGAATAACTGATCTTGTAGAAAATTGTCTTAGCTACAACATATCAAAATTTGGAAGAAAATCGATCCATATTTACAGATACAATCAATTTTCCATAAATATGCTGACGTCATAATATGCAAATTCGTATTTTGAGTTCCAAGGCCAAAGGGCAAAGGGCAGAGCTATAGAAAATTAAGGAACATTACAAGACATAATAGAAGGAGAACGAGAACCAGAGCAGGCGGGAGAGGTAGAGGGTGAGAGAAAAGAAAAAGAGGGCAGAGGCAGCATATCAAAATTTGGGAGAAAAAGAGCGCAAATAAGCTAGATAGTGCTCAAAGATTAATGTCTAGATTCATATGATGTGAACGAAATTCACTTTCCGATAGACATAACACGCAAATTAAGAAAATTCTGACAAGTCGCCTTTAATTGAAATTTTCACTATGATGACGTCATCAAAACGAAAAGTGAGGGTGACTTATCTTGTAAAGAATTGTCTTAGCTACAACATATCAAAATTTGGGAGAAAAAGAGCACAAATGAGCTAGATAGTGCTCGAAGATTAATGTTATGTAGATTCATATGATGTGAACGAAATTCACTTTCCGATAGACATAACACGCAAATTAAGAAAATTCTGACATGTCGCCTTTAATTGAAATTTTAACTATGATGACGTCATCAAAACGAAAAGTGAGGGTGACTTATCTTGTAGAGAATTGTCTTAGCTACAACATATCAAAATTTGGGAGAAAAAAGAGCACAAATGAGCTAGATAGTGCTCGAAGATTAATGTTATGTAGATTCATATGATGTGAACGAAATTCACTTTTATAGACATAACACGCAAATTAGAAAATTCTGACATGTCGCGTTTAATCGAAATTTTCACTATGATGACGTCATCAAAACGAAAAGTGAGGTAACTTATCTTGTAGAGAATTGTCTTAGCTACAACATATCTAAATTTGGAAGAAAATGATCACTATTTACAGAGATACAATCAATTTTCCATAAATGTGCTGACGTCATAATATGCAAATTCGTATTTTGATTCCAAGGCCTTTATGATGACGTCACAATATTTGTACTGGCAAAATGAGACATGAAAAATCATATCTACAATTCATACTCTATCCAAATATGAAAAAAATTGAGAGGTATTCAGCATTCTAACGAGCTATGGCGGATTTTATATAGACATGTTTTTACCACTTTTTACATTATATTGCCCATTGACGCGCACGAATTTTAAAGTTTGACGCACGCGTGTGGCATTATAGAAGGTCGAGAATGACTGGAAAATGTTAGAAATTGTCAAAAATAGTGTCAGAAATACAAACCATGCGAAAAAACGGCGTTTTTACGTTTTGTACGCTGTGCGCGCGCATATTGCGCGCGGACGCGCACGGACGGAAATTTTGAAATGCTTAAAATGACCTAAATCGCACTCTCGTTTAATAGTTAAGTGATTTTGAGCATTTTAAAATTTTGACGCGCGCTTACGCGCGTCATGACGTTAATGTGACCTTTGATGACATGACCTGTTGACCCTTGACCTGAAGCATATGTGATATAAATATGAATGACCTTTGATGACGCATCATGAAGATATGATTGATAATGTGATTTCACAAAATGGCGCCTAGATGACGTCATGATGACCTGATGACCTTGAAAAAAATGCTGGCACTTGACCTTGATAAGCCTGATGACTGACAAAATTTGATGAAAATTGATGAGGCCGAATTTGAGCAATCACGCTCACAAGAAAGTGGTGGGAAAATAAAAATAAACAAGTGCGTTACCGATATAAAAACATTTCCCATAGCGATTACACGTGAACGGAAAATGGAATTCTCAAATCCCACTTTGCAAGTGAAATATGAGCATGATCCCGGCATCTGATCGAAAATAAAGGGCACACTTGTGATAGCTTATTGTCTCAGCTACAACATACTCGAAGCTCAGCGAAAACAAAACTAAAACGACGGAGATATTGCTCGCGAAAGACGGGAATGTAGAATCCAGTTTTGAGAAAAAGTCATGTCCCATAGAGAATACACGCAAAATGTGAAAAATTGACATGCCTCCTTTAATCGCCAAAATACGCCATGATGCTTTTGTCAAAATGAAAAATCGTGTTGACTGCATTGGTAGAAAATTGTCTCAGCTACAACATATCAAAATTTGGAAGAAAATCGACAACCGATTACTGCAATATTATCAAATGAATACAAAAATTATGATGTCATATTTTCAAAATCAAATTTTCGAGTTCATATGCAAATATGACGACGTCAGAACATACGATTGGACAAAATTATACATGAAATCACATAAAATTTCATGGGCTTCCAGAAAATGTTAAAAATTTGGGGGTATTTAGGCATTCTGACGAGCTATGGCGGATTTTATATAGACATGTTTTTACCACTTTTTACATTATATTGCCCATTGACGCGCGCACGAATTTTAAAGTTTGACGCACGCGTGTGGCATTATGGAAGGTCAAAATTACTGGAAATAGTTGGAAATTGTCAAAAATAGTGTCAGAAATAAAAACCATGCGAAAAAGGCGTTTTTACGATGTGTAGCTGCGCGCGCGCATAACGCGCGCGCGGACGTGCACGGACGGAAATTTTGAAATGCTTAAAATGACCTGATTCGTACTCTCAATTAATAGTTAAGTGATTTTGAGCTTTTTAAATTTTGGCGCGCGTACGCGCGCGTCATGACCTTTATGTGATTTTTGACTACATGACCTGTTGACCCTTGACCTGAATTATATGTGATATGAATATGAATGACCTTTGATGACGCATCATGAAGATATGATTGATCATGTGATTTCACAAAATGGCGCCTGGATGACGTCACGATGACCTGATGACCTTGAAAATGTTCCTGTCACGTTTTATGACAATGACCCATGACTGTCCAAAATTGAAAGAAATTGACTGTACCGATCTTGAGTTATCGTCGGAACAAAAAAGTGGAGGAAATAAAAATAAATAATAATAAAAAAGAAAATTCTGACGAAATTAATAGGTGATCTGTCGATTACGACAGACCACCTAATAATAAAAAAGAAAATTCTGACGAAATTAATAGGTGATCTGTCGATTACGACAGACCACCTAATAATAACTAGAAATGTAATTCGTCATGAGGACGAATTAGGTGGTCTGTTATGTAATCTGAATAACTGATCTTGTAGAAAATTGTCTTAGCTACAACATATCAAAATTTGGAAGAAAATCGATCCATATTTACAGATACAATCAATTTTCCATAAATATGCTGACGTCATAATATGCAAATTCGTATTTTGAGTTCCAAGGCCAAAGGGCAAAGGGCAGAG
The DNA here is from genome assembly GCA_037976565.1 of Mesocentrotus franciscanus. NCBI lineage: Eukaryota > Metazoa > Echinodermata > Echinoidea > Camarodonta > Strongylocentrotidae > Mesocentrotus > Mesocentrotus franciscanus. Next base: position 25,623,068 of record CP137670.1, on the reverse strand, counting down.
CTATAGAAAATTAAGGAACATTACAAGACATAATAGAAGGAGAACGAGAACCAGAGGCGGGAGAGGTAGAGGGTGAGAGAGAAAAAAGAGAAGGGCAGAGGCAGAGGGAGACAGAGCAAGAGAATAAGAGGGAGGCAAGGCAAGAGGTCGAGGTAGAGGGAGGCAGAGAGAGAGGGAGAGGGTAAAAGAGTAGAGAGAGATATATATGCAGAGACAGAGCAAGAGAAGGAGAGGGGCAAAATAAGAGAGGAGAAGGAAACAGAGCAAGAGAGAGGAGAAAGAGAGAGATGCAATGGAGAACGATGCATTCAATATATCCAGCATAAATAGAATTTAATATAGAGAAAGAGAGAAGTATAGACAAGTAAACAATTCTATGTCCACGGGAGAGACGTAAACATGCATATACCTTGGGCTGAATAACTGGAAAAAGTAAAAACGTCTGGGAAGGAGACTAGCAAGGTGATTTGATATTGTAGCAGAGTTGGGAGATAAACCCTATATTAGGTTTAATACCAGATTTCCCATAGGGTTGTACTCAAACGATTGACATTCTTCTCCCATAGATATAACACGCAAAATTAGGCATTTTATTACATTGTTTGTGATTGTATATGATAATATGTTATAATAGTCGAAGAAGATCATAAAATCAAATTTAAAACGACGGCAAAAAAAAAAAAAAAAATGACCCACCAGGAATCGAACTTGGGTCGCCGGAATGGGAGGCAAGTGCTATGACCACTATACCAAAATAATCCACATAGACATTACACGTGAACGGAAAATGGAATTCTCAAATCCCACTTTGCAAGTGAAATATGAGCATGATCCCGGCATCTGATCGAAAAATAAAGGGCACACTTGTGATAGCTTATTGTCTCAGCTACAACATACTCAAAGCTCAGCAAAACAAAACTAAAACGACGGAGATATTGCTCGCGAAAGACGGAATGTAGAATCCAGTTTTGAGAAAAAGTCATGTCCCATAGAGAATACACGCAAAATGTGAAAAATTGACATGCCTCCTTTAATCGCAAAAATACGCCATGATGCCTTTGTCAAAATGAAAAATCGTGGTGACTGCATTTGTAGAGAATTGTCTCAGCTAGAACATATCAAAATTTGGAAGAAAATCGATCAATATTTACAGAGATACAATCAATTTTCCAAAAATATGCTGACGTCATAATATGCAAATTGAAATTTTGAGTTCGGAGGCCATTATGATGACGTCATGAGTTAATTGAGGGTCAAATGAGACATGAAATCATATCTCCGACTCATAATCTATCCAAATATGAAAAAAATTGGGAGTTCCATCCATTCTGAAGAGTTACAATGAATTTTGTATAGGCATGTTTTTGCCCATATATGCTATGTATTACAAGAGCTCGCGCGCACGGACATGTATCTTGAACGGACGCTCATTCCGTTATTAATGGTCATAAAAGATAAACATGGTATCAAATTGTTCGGAAAAAAATGGGAATATCATGACAAAAAAAAATGGCGAATTATTTTGTTCGGCCGTCACGAACGAAAACGCGCGCATCGCGTGTGCGCGTTTTTGCGAAATGCTTAAAATGGCCTAAAACATATGCAAAATGAATTTGAGATGATTTTGAGCATTTTGAAATTTTGCGCGCGGACATACGCATGCGCGCGCGTTTTTTGACCTGAAATTGACCGGACGGATATTGACCTTGATCATGATAAATATGAATGAGAAATGACTTTCCGTTATGAAGATATGATCATGAGTTGAAAGTACCAAAAACACAAAATGGCGCCTGGATGACGTCATGAAGACTTGATGACCTTGAAAATGTTCCTGTCACGTCTCATGACTATGACCTATGACTGTGCCAAAATTGAAAGAAATTGACAAAACCGATCTTGAGTTATCAACGGAACAAAAAGTGGCGGAAATAAATAAAAATAAATAATAAAAAGAAAATTCTGACGAAAACAATAGGTGATCTGTCGATACCGACAGACCACCTAATAAAAAGAAAATTCTGACGAAATTAATAGGTGATCTGTCGATTCAGTAATGAGGACGAATTAGGTGGTCTGTTATGTAATCTGAATAACTGATCTTGTAGAAAATTGTCTTAGCTACAACATATCAAAATTTGGAAGAAAATCGATCCATATTTACAGAGATACAATCAATTTTCCATAAATATGCTGACGTCATAATATGCAAATTCGTATTTTGAGTTCCAAGGCCAAAGGGCAAAGGGCAGAGCTATAGAAAATTAAGGAACATTACAAGACATAATAGAAGGAGAACGAGAACCAGAGGCGGGAGAGGTAGAGGGTGAGAGAGAGAAGAAAAGAGAAGGGCAGAGGCAGAGGGAGACAGAGCAAGAGAATAAGAGGGAGGCAAGGCAAGAGGTCGAGGTAGAGGGAGGCAGAGAGAGAGGGAGAGGGTAAAAGAGTAGAGAGAGATATATATGCAGAGACAGAGCAAGAGAAGGAGAGGGGCAAAATAAGAGAGGAGAAGGGAAACAGAGCAAGAGAGAGGAGAAAGAGAGAGATGCAATGGAGAACGATGCATTCAATATATCCAGCATAAATAGAATTTAATATAGAGAAAGAGAGAAGTATAGACAAGTAAACAATTCTATGTCCACGGGAGAGACGTAAACATGCATATACCTTGGGCTGAATAACTGGAAAAAGTAAAAACGTCTGGGAAGGAGACTAGCAAGGTGATTTGATATTGTAGCAGAGTTGGGAGATAAACCCTATATTAGGTTTAATACCAGATTTCCCATAGGGTTGTACTCAAACGATTGACATTCTTCTCCCATAGATATAACACGCAAAATTAGGCATTTTATTACATTGTTTGTGATTGTATATGATAATATGTTATAATAGTCGAAGAAGATCATAAAATCAAATTTAAACGACGGCAAAAAAAAAAAAAAAAATGACCCACCAGGAATCGAACTTGGGTCGCCGGAATGGGAGGCAAGTGCTATGACCACTATACCAAAATAATCCACATAGACATTACACGTGAACGGAAAATGGAATTCTCAAATCCCACTTTGCAAGTGAAATATGAGCATGATCCCGGCATCTGATCGAAAAATAAAGGGCACACTTGTGATAGCTTATTGTCTCAGCTACAACATACTCAAAGCTCAGCAAAAACAAAACTAAAACGACGGAGATATTGCTCGCGAAAGACGGAATGTAGAATCCAGTTTTGAGAAAAAGTCATGTCCCATAGAGAATACACGCAAAATGTGAAAAATTGACATGCCTCCTTTAATCGCAAAAATACGCCATGATGCCTTTGTCAAAATGAAAAATCGTGGTGACTGCATTTGTAGAGAATTGTCTCAGCTAGAACATATCAAAATTTGGAAGAAAATCGATCAATATTTACAGAGATACAATCAATTTTCCAAAAATATGCTGACGTCATAATATGCAAATTGAAATTTTGAGTTCGGAGGCCATTATGATGACGTCATGAGTTAATTGAGGGTCAAATGAGACATGAAATCATATCTCCGACTCATAATCTATCCAAATATGAAAAAAAATTGGGAGTTCCAATCCATTCTGAAGAGTTACAATGAATTTTGTATAGGCATGTTTTTGCCCATATATGCTATGTATTACAAGAGCTCGCGCGCACGGACATGTATCTTGAACGGACGCTCATTCCGTTATTAATGGTCATAAAAAGATAAACATGGTATCAAATGTTCGGAAAAAATGAGGAATATCATGTCAAAAAATGCACTAGGAGGAATTATTTTTCGTTCGGCCGTCACGAACGAAAACGCGCGAAAATTCGCGTTTCGCGTTTTTTTGCGAAATGCTTAAAATGGCCTGAAACGTATGCAAAATGAATTTGAGACGATTTTGAGCATTTTGAAATTTTGCGCGCGCTGACGCGCGGACGTACGCATGCGCGCGTTTTTTGACCTGAAATTGACCGGACGGATATTGACCTTGATCATGATAAATATGAATGAGAAATGACTTTCCGTTATGAAGATATGATCATGAGTTGAAAGTACCAAAAAAAACACAAAATGGCGCCTGGATGACGTCATGAAGACTTGATGACCTTGAAAATGTTCCTGTCACGTCTCATGACTATGACCTATGACTGTGTCAAAATTGAAAGAAATTGACAAAACCGATCTTGAGTTATCAACGGAACAAAAAAGTGGCGGAAATAAATAAAAATAAATAATAAAAAAGAAAATTCTGACGAAAACAATAGGTGATCTGTCGATACCGACAGACCACCTAAAAAGAAAATTCTGACGAAATTAATAGGTGATCTGTCGATTACGACAGACCACCTAATAAATAAATAAATAAATAAACTAGAAATGTAATTCGTCATGAGGACGAATTAGGTGGTCTGTTATGTAATCTGAATAACTGATCTTGTAGAAAATTGTCTTAGCTACAACATAGCAAAATTTGGAAGAAAATCGATCCATATTTACAGATACAATCAATTTTCCATAAATATGCTGACGTCATAATATGCAAATTCGTATTTTGAGTTCCAAGGCCAAAGGGCAAAGGGCAGAGCTATAGAAAATTAAGGAACATTACAAGACATAATAGAAGGAGAACGAGAACCAGAGCAGGCGGGAGAGGTAGAGGGTGAGAGAGAAGAAAAAGAGAAGGGCAGAGGCAGAGGGAGACAGAGCAAGAGAATAAGAGGGAGGCAAGGCAAGAGGTCGAGGTAGAGGGAGGCAGAGATAGGGAGAGAGTGAAAGAGTAGAGAGAGAGAGAGATGCAAAGACAGAGCAAGAGAAGGATAGGGGCAGAACAAGAGAGGGGAAGGGAAACAGAGCAAGAGAGAGGAGAGAGAGAGCAAGAGAAAGAGATGCAATGGAAAACGATTCATTTAATATTTCCAGCATAAATAGAATTGAATATTTACTATATTATAGAGAAAGAGAGAAGTTATAGACATGTAAACAATTCTATGTCCATGGGAGTGACGTAAACATTGCATATACCTGGGCTGAATAACTGGAAAGTATAAACGTCTGGGAAGGAGACTAACATCATAAAAATGGGATGATTTGATATATTCCAACAGATTTAGGAGATTAACCCTATAGGTTTGATACACGACAAGGAATCAGATTTCCCATAGGGTTGTACTCAAACGATTGACATTCTTCTCCCATAGATATAACACGCAAAATTAGGCATTTTATTACATTGTTTGTGATTGTATATGATAATATGTTATAATAGTCGAAGAAGATCATAAAATCAAATTTAAAACGACGGCAAAAAAAAAAAAAAATGACCCACCAGGAATCGAACTTGGGTCGCCGGAATGGGAGGCAAGTGCTATGACCACTATACCAAAATAATCCACATAGACATTACACGTGAACGGAAAATGGAATTCTCAAATCCCACTTTGCAAGTGAAATATGAGCATGATCCCGGCATCTGATCGAAAAATAAAGGGCACACTTGTGATAGCTTATTGTCTCAGCTACAACATACTCGAAGCTCAGCGAAAACAAAACTAAAACGACGGAGATATTGCTCGCGAAAGACGGTAATGTAGAATCCAGTTTTGAGAAAAGTCATGTCCCATAGAGAATACACGCAAAATGTGAAAAATTGACATGCCTCCTTTAATCGCCAAAATACGCCATGATGCCTTTGTCAAAATGAAAATTCGTGGTGACTGCATTTGTAGAGAATTGTCTCAGCTAGAACATATCAAAATTTGGAAGAAAATCGACAATATTTACTGCAATATTGTTAAATGAATCGAAAATTATGATGTCATATTTTCAAAATCAAATTTTCGAGTTCATATGCAAATATGACGACGTCAGAACATACGATTGGACAAAATCATACATGAAATCACATATAAATTTCATGGGCTTCCAGAAAACGTTAAAAAATTGGGGGTATTTAGGCATTCTGAACGAGCTATGGCGGATTTTATATAGACATGTTTTTACCACTTTTTACATTATATTGCCCATTGACGCGCGCACGAATTTTAAAGTTTGACGCACGCGTGTGGCATTATGGAAGGTCGAGAATGACTGGAAATAGTTGGAAATTGTCAAAAATAGTGTCAGGAATACAAACCATGCGAAAAACGGCGTTTTACGATGTACGCGCTGCGAGCGCATGACGCGCGCGCGGACGCGCACGGACGGAAATTTTGAAATGCTTAAAATGACCTGATTCGTACTCTTTAATAGTTAAGTGATTTTGAGCATATTGAAATTTTGACGCGCGCGTACACGCGCGTCCTGACCTTTATACGACCTTTGACGACATGACTTGTTGACCCTTGACCGGAAGTATATGTGATATGAATATGAATGACCTTTGATTACGCATCATGAAGATATGATTGATCATGTGATTTCACAAAATGGCGCCTGGATGACGTCACGATGACCTGATGACCTTGAAAATGTTCTTGTCACGTCTTATGACAATGACCCTTGACTGTGCCAAAATTGAAAGAAATTGACTGTACCGATCTTGAGTTATCCTAGGAACAAAAAAGGGGGAGAAATAAATAAAAATAAATAAATAAATAAACTAGAAATGTAATTCGTCATGAGGACGAATTAGGTGGTCTGTTATGTAATCTGAATAACTGATCTTGTAGAAAATTGTCTTAGCTACAACATATCAAAATTTGGAAGAAAATCGATCCATATTTACAGAGATACAATCAATTTTCCATAAATATGCTGACGTCATAATATGCAAATTCGTATTTTGAGTTCCAAGGCCAAAGGGCAAAGGGCAGAGCTGTAGAAAATTAAGGAACATTACAAGACATAATAGAAGGAGAACGAGAACCAGAGCAGGCGGGAGAGGTAGAGGGTGAGAGAGAAGAAAAAGAGAAGGGCAGAGGCAGAGGGAGACAGAGCAAGAGAATAAGAGGGAGGCAAGGCAAGAGGTCGAGGTAGAGGGAGGCAGAGAGAGGGAGAGGGTAAAAGAGTAGAGAGATATATATGCAGAGACAGAGCAAGAGAAGGAGAGGGGCAAAATAAGAGAGGAGAAGGGAAACAGAGCAAGAGAGAGGAGAAAGAGAGAGATGCAATGGAGAACGATGCATTCAATATATCCAGCATAAATAGAATTTAATATAGAGAAAGAGAGAAGTATAGACAAGTAAACAATTCTATGTCCACGGGAGAGACGTAAACATGCATATACCTTGGGCTGAATAACTGGAAAAGTAAAAACGTCTGGGAAGGAGACTAGCAAGGTGATTTGATATTGTAGCAGAGTTGGGAGATACACCTATATTAGGTTTAATACCAGATTTCCCATAGGGTTGTACTCAAACGATTGACATTCTTCTCCCATAGATATAACACGCAAAATTAGGCATTTTATTACATTGTTTGTGATTGTATATGATAATATGTTATAATAGTCGAAGAAGATCATAAAATCAAATTTAAAACGACGGCAAAAAAAAAAAAAAAATGACCCACCAGGAATCGAACTTGGGTCGCCGGAATGGGAGGCAAGTGCTATGACCACTATACCAAAATAATCCACATAGACATTACACGTGAACGGAAAATGGAATTCTCAAATCTCACTTTGCAAGTGAAATATGAGCATGATCCCGGCATCTGATCGAAAAATAAAGGGCACACTTGTGATAGCTTATTGTCTCAGCTACAACATACTCAAAGCTCAGCAAAAACAAAACTAAAACGACGGAGATATTGCTCGCGAAAGACGGAATGTAGAATCCAGTTTTGAGAAAAGTCATGTCCCATAGAGAATACACGCAAAATGTGAAAAATTGACATGCCTCCTTTAATCAAAAATACGCCATGATGCCTTTGTCAAAATGAAAATCGTGGTGACTGCATTTGTAGAGAATTGTCTCAGCTAGAACATATCAAAATTTGGAAGAAAATCGATCAATATTTACAGAGATACAATCAATTTTCCAAAAATATGCTGACGTCATAATATGCAAATTGAAATTTTGAGTTCGGAGGCCATTATGATGACGTCATGAGTTAATTGAGGGTCAAATGAGACATGAAATCATATCTCCGACTCATAATCTATCCAAATATGAAAAAAATTGGGAGTTCCCATCCATTCTGAAGAGTTACAATGAATTTTGTATAGGCATGTTTTTGCCCATATATGCTATGTATTACAAGAGCTCGCGCGCACGGACATTTATATTGAATGGACGCTCATCTTGTTATTAATGGTCAATAAGAGATAAATATGGTATCAAATTGTTTGAAAAAATATGGGAAATATCATGAAAGAAAAAAAAAAGGCGATTTTATGTTGTGTAATGGTGTTACGCGCGAAAACGCACGCGCATGTGCGTGCGCATGTGCGTGTGCGAGTTTTTTTGCGAAATGCTTAAAATGGCCTGAAACGTATCCAAAATGAATTTGAGACGATTTGGAGCATTTTGAAATTTTGCGCGCGCTGACGCGCGGACGTACGCATGCGCGCGCGTTTTTGACCTGAAATTGACCGGACGGATATTGACCTTGATCATGATAAATATGAATGAGAAATGACTTTCCGTTATGAAGATATGATCATGAGTTGAAAGTACCAAAAAAACACAAAATGGCGCCTGGATGACGTCATGAAGATTGATGACCTTGAAAATGTTCCTGTCACGTCTCATGACAATGACCTATGACTGTGCCAAAATTGAAAGAAATTGACCGAACCGATCTTGAGTTATCGTCTGAACAAAAAGTGCGGAGAAATAAAAATAAATAAATAAATAAAGAAAGAAAATTCTGACGAAAACAATAGGTGATCTGTCGTTGACAGACCACCTAAAATTCTGACAAAACAATAGGTGATCTGTCGATGCCGACAGACCACCTAATAATATAATGAGAATTCACTTTTGCAGTCGGCTACTTCGGCTACGCCAAACATTAGCAACCTACTCCAGTAAAAACATTGGGCTGAGACATATGACCCTCAGTACCAGCTGCCACCTGCAATAATATTATACTGAACAATAACTAGGTCAACCTGGGTCTGGTTTTAGAGTCGTCATGTGCACAAGAGTTTGGTCACATTCCGATTTTGGATGTAAAAGAATAAGGTATGTACATGTCACAGTTGACCTAAACTAATTTTCCTTGTGAATAGATTACAACCTGGAGAAAAAAGAAGAAAAAATGATAAAACATGTGAAGAGCTAAATAAAGAATGTCAAGAACCTATCAAAGCCTCTCTAGAGTGTTGGGAACCAAAATTCGCCAAAAATTTGATGACAAAATGTCGCTTAAATTTTATGATGATGTGAACGAGGATGTCATTTAACACACGATATTGTAAAGATTCTCAAAAGTAATTGTGTTTGCAGACGGATATATGGGAAGAATACAAAATTTAGGTTTTGTGTTGTACTCAGAAAACCCATATTTTGTATTCTTTCATCAATAATTGTCTTCACACACATTTGCTTTGAAAATCCGCAGAAGAGACTGTTAAATTGTATCCTTATTCACATGATTATTTCACGTTATTATACAAGTTAAGTGAAATTGTGCCATCAAATATTTGGGGCTCTCAACACTTTTACAGAGGCTTTAAAGGTATAGACCAGTTTTGGAAACGCCTCTCTCAAAAATGAAATGGAAGCTCTCATTACCAATCATGTGAAAGAATATGTTTTGACTAATACGTGATGATACAAATTTTGCCGGAAAGTCGGGAAACCGCCTACGAATTGATATATTTGGTAAATTATTATATCTATTGGGACCAAATAGATATCGCGCACGTGGTCGCGTAGTCCCATATACATCTTTCTGTACAGTGCTTGTAACTTTACCAAGACTGGGCCAAATTTCTCATCATTTTGATGATTCCAGAACCTTGCAGTACACACCAATACTTATATGCTAGATGATCAACCTTTTCTGATCGATTCCACAACGTTTCTTTCAGTTTCACGATGCAATCGCATGACCAGAACTGGTCTTCTCTTTGCTTAAAAGTTAACGCCCATCTAATTTGTTGGATGCCCCCAAAAAAAAATGATTGAAAATATCACTTAGAATGTACAATAGTGCCAAAGATGATTATGTCGAGGCTCGTTACTAGTCAAACTTCAAAGAAATCAACTGTTATTCACTCATTTCGAAACTACTGGTCCATCTGTTCTAAAATCATACGAGGGATTATCACGCCACCAATCTTCTCACCCATGGAATTTCATCGGACTCGAGGAGCGTGTGCAAAGGCTACTACATTAAATATACTCTTTGCAAGGATTTAAAAAAAAATGTGTTTGAAGGGGAATCTTGCTGAAAAATAATCTTTTTTCTGCGTACAAAACAAAACCCAAATTATGTACTTTTGTCTTTATTATTCGTCTTCAAACACGTTTGTTTTGAAATTCCTTTCAAATGTGTATGTTAAATGACATCCTCTTACACATCGATCAACAGTTTAGGAGATATTTTGCCATCATATATTTGGTACTCCCAGCAAAAGGTTTTGGGAGCCAAAGAATATAATGACGTGAAAGTGGATGCTACATAACACTCATCTCTTCACGCATTTTCAAAATAGTTGTGTAACAAGACTAATATTGATGACAGAATACTAAATTTGAATATACAGCGTACAGCACAAAATGAGAATGTTGTATTCTTTCATCAATATTCATCTTCAAACAACTAAATTACATTGTTAAATCCTTCCAGAAGCGTGTGTCTAATGACACCTTCTTCCACGTCGACATAATACTATTCAAATGATATTTTTTACCATAAAATATTTGGGGCTCCCATCACTTTAAAGGTGCTTAACATCAACGTGTATGTCAGGATTTCGTTGAGATCGAGCTACATAACGACCAGGAGTCATGAGACATTTTTCGAACCCAGTCATTCATGGAAACCATTTTGGTCGACGTCGAGCAGCTGTTTTTCAAGTTATTTTCATTTTTCTCGTCGAGGGGTCGGGGAGTGGGGGGGGGGGGAAGAATCATACCTTCATGCATATTATATAATTTAACCTGATCAGTGTGAGCAGCATAATGCATTGGAAAAAAAACTTAGACAGACTGTTGTTATACTTGGACAGGTGCTCACTTTCAGGAATTTCAAAACAAATGTGTTTGAAAACAAATAGTAATGAAAGAATACACAATTTTAATATTCTGATGCTCCGGTATTCAAATTCGTTTTCTATCATTAATATTTTTCTAACCCGTTTGTTTTGAAAATACTCGCAGATATGATATCCTCTTTCCTGTTATCAAATAACATATGTATATGATATTGCCATCATTTTTTCAAAGAGGCATTAGGCTAATGCGACCATGATTTTGTAAGCCTCCGTAAAATGTATAGGAAAGTTAAAATGTCTTGATTTGTGATATTCGTGATTAAAGGGGGTGTTGAGTTCTGGGAAGGGTCGGGGACGTGTCCGAAAGTGTCAGGAAAATGATGAAACGATTAAAGAGATTAAACACAAACAAAATCGATAGGTTATGGACTGAATAGACAATTGAGAATTTTAAAAACAGATTAGATTATTGTAGATGAACATGAATTCGTGCCAAACACAACTCACCGAGACAAACTTAGGCTGTGGTGTTCCTCCGTCGAATGGGCATGATCTGAAGAGTAACCTTAATTATGCGTATACATATGTCGCGACAGTTGTATCACCTTATTCCATATCCTTGGTTTGTGTTCATCCTTTATCAAAACATGTATCCATTATTCCACCGTTTCCATTAATAGCGGCTGATAGCTACAAAACATAACACAGAATGACCTGAGAAACGACGTGAATAGGATAGGGCGCGCCTTTTCCACAGAAACCGCGCGAAACATTTTGGAAACCATTCAGGAATGAAGATGTGAGAAAATAAGTGATTGAT
>CP137670.1:25595286-25610645 GCA_037976565.1 Mesocentrotus franciscanus | reverse complement strand
GAACACTATAGCAAATAATCCACATAGACATTACATGAATGAAAATGGAATTCTCAAATCCCACTTTGCAAGTGAAATATGAGCATGATCGGCATCTGATCGAAAATAAAGGGCACACTTTTGATAGCTTATTGTCTCAGCTACAACACATACTCAAAGCTCAGCAAAACAAGACTAAAACGACGGAGATATTGCTCGCGAAGACGGAATGTAGAATCCAGTTTTGGGAAAAAGTCATGTCCCGTAGAGAATACACGCAAAATGTGAAAAATTGACATGCCTCCTTTAATCGCCAAAATACGCCATGATGCCTTTGTCAAAATGAAAATTTGTGGTGACTGCATTTGTAGAGAATTGTCTCAGCTAGAACATATTAAAATTTGGAAGAAAATCGACAACCTATCACTGAAATATCGTAAAATGAATACAAATATTATGATGTCATATTTTCAAAATCAAATTTTCGAGTTCATATGCAAATATGACGACGTCACAACATACGATTGGACAAAATTATACATGAAATCACATACAAATTTCATGGGCTTTCAGAAAACTTAAAATTTGGGGGTATTTAGGCATTCTGACGAGCTATGGCGGATTTTATATAGACATGTTTTTATCACTTTTACATTATATTGCCCATTGACGCCGCACGAATTTTAAAGTTTGACGACGCCGGTGGCATTATGGAAGGTCAAGAATGACTGGAAATAGTTGGAAATTGTCAAAAATAGTGTCAGAATACAAACCATGCGAAAAACGTAAGTTACGATGTGTACGCGCTCGCGAAGGCCATGACGCGCGCGCAGACGCGCGACGGACGGAAATTTTTGAAATGCTTTAAATGACCTGATTCGCACTTCCTTAATAGTTAAGTGATTTTGAGCATATTACTTGACGCGAATACGCTACGCCCTGACCTTTATAATGACCTGACGACATGACTTGTTGACCCTTGACCGGAAGTATATGATATGAATATGAATGACCTTTGATTACACATCATGAAGATATGATTGATCATGTGATTTCACAAATGGCGCCTGAATGACGCCAATGATGACCTGATGACCTTGAAAATGTTCCTGTCACGTCTTATGACAATGACCTATGACTGTGCAAAAATTGAAAGAAATTGACAAAACCGATCTTGAGTTATCCTCGGAACAAAAAAGTGGGAGAAATAAATAAAAATTACAGATACAATCAATTTTCCATAAATATGCTGACGTCATAATATGCAAATTCGTATTTTGAGTTCCAAGGCCAAAGGGCAAAGGCAGAGCTATAGAAAATTAAGGAACATTACGAGACATAATAGAAGGAGAACGAGAACCAGAGCAGGCGGGAGAGGTAGAGGGTGAGAGAGAAGAAAAAGAGAAGGGCAGAGGCAGAGGGAGACAGAGCAAGAGAATAAGAGGGAGGCAAGGCAAGAGGTTTAGGTAGAGGGAGGCACAGATAGGGAGAGGAAAGAGTAGAGAGAGAGAGATGCAAAGACAGAGCAAGAGAAGGATAGGGGGCAGAACAAGAGAGGGGAAGGGAAACAGAGCAAGAGAGAGGAGAGAGAGAGAGCAAGAGAAAATGATGCAATGGACAACGATTCATTTAATATTTCCAGCATAAATAGAATTGAATATTTACTATATTATAGAGAAAGAGAGAAGTTATAGACATGTAAACAATTCTATGTCCATGGGAGTGACGTAAACATTGCATATACCTGGGCTGAATAACTGGAAAGTATAAACGTCTGGGAAGGAGACTAACATTTTAAAAATGGGATGATTTGATATATTCCAACAGATTTAGGAGATTAACCCTATAGGTTTGATACACGACAAGGAATCAGATTTCCCATAGGGTTGCACTGAAACGATTGACATTCTTCTCCCATAGATATAACACGCAAAATTAGGCATTTTATTACATTGTTTGTGATTGTATATGATAATATGTTATAATAGTCGAAGAAGATCATAAAATCAAATTTAAAACGACGGCAAAAAAAAAAAAAAAATGACCCACCAGGAATCGAACTTGGGTCGCCGGAATGGGAGGCAAGTGCTATGACCACTATACCAAAATAATCCACATAGACATTACACGTGAACGGAAAATGGAATTCTCAAATCTCACTTTGCAAGTGAAATATGAGCATGATCCCGGCATCTGATCGAAAAATAAAGGGCACACTTGTGATAGCTTATTGTCTCAGCTACAACATACTCAAAGCTCAGCGAAAACAAAACTAAAACAATGGAGATATTGCTCGCGAAAGACGGGAATGTAGAATCCAGTTTTGAGAAAAAGTCATGTCCCATAGAGAATACACGCAAAATGTGAAAATTGACACGCCTCCTTTAATCGAAAATACGCCATGATGCCTTTGTCAAAATGAAAAATCGTGGTGACTGCATTTGTAGAGAATTGTCTCAGCTAGAACATATCAAAATTTGGAAGAAAATCGATCAATATTTACAGAGATACAATCAATTTTCCAAAAATATGCTGACGTCATAATATGCAAATTGAAATTTTGAGTTCGGAGGCCATTATGATGACGTCATGACTTAATTGAGGGTCAAATGAGACATGAAATCATATCTCCGACTCATATTCTATCAAATATGAAAAAAATTGGGAGTTCCTATCCATTCTGAAGAGTTACAATGAATTTTGTATAGGCATGTTTTTGCCCATGTATTGTGGATACAGATAGCGCAGTCCCGCGTGCTGTCAACTTTGACGGACGCTCATTGCGTTATTACTGGTCAGAAAAAGGTGAACAAGGTATCAAAATGCTTGGAAAAATGTGCCAAATATGATGACAGAGAAAATGGCGATTCTATGTTGCAAAATGCCAGTACGCGCGAACGCGCGCGCATGCAACGCGCGCGTTTTTTTGCAAAATGCTTAAAATGGCCTGAAACGTACTCTCATTTAAATAAAAAGTGATTTTGAACAGTTTGAAATTTGCGCGCGGCCACGCCGGACGACGCATGTGCGCCCATTTTTTTGACCTGAAATTGACCGGACGGATATTGACCTTGATCATGATAAATATGAATGAGAAATGACTTTCCGTTATGAAGATATGATCATGACTTGAAAATACCAAAAAAAAACACAAAATGGCGCCTGGATGACGTCATGAAGACCTGATGACCTTGAAAATGTTCCTGTCACGTCTCATGACAATGACCTATGACTGTGCCAAAATTGAAAGAAATTGACTGTACCGATCTTAAGTTATCCTCTGAACAAAAAAAGGGGAGAAATAAATAAAAATAAATAATAATAATAATAATAATAATAAATAAAGAAAGAAAATTCTGACAAAAACAATAGGTGATCTGTTGATTCGACAGACCACCTAACTAGAAATGTAATTCGTCATGAGGACGAATTAGGTGGTCTGTTATGTAATCTGAATAACTGATCTTGTAGAAAATTGTCTTAGCTACAACATATCAAAATTTGGAAGAAAATCGATCCATATTTACAGAGATACAATCAATTTTCCATAAATATGCTGACGTCATAATATGCAAATTCGTATTTTGAGTTCCAAGGCCAAAGGGCAAAGGGCAGAGCTATAGAAAATTAAGGAACATTTCAAGACATAATAGAAGGAGAACGAGAACCAGAGGCGGGAGAGGTAGAGGGTGAGAGAGAAGAAAAAGAGAAGGGCAGAGGCAGAGGGAGACAGAGCAAGAGAATAAGAGGGAGGCAAGGCAAGAGGTCGAGGCAAGGCAAGAGGTCGAGGTAGAGGGAGCAGAGAGAGAGGGAGAGGGTAAAAGAGTAGAGAGAGATATATATGAAGAGACAGAGCAAGAGAAGGAGAGGGGCAAAATAAGAGAGGAGAAGGGAAACAGAGCAAGAGAGAGAGGAGAAAGAGAGAGATGCAATGGAGAACGATGCACTATGACCACTATACCAAAATAATCCACATAGACATTACACGTGAACGGAAAATAGAATTCTCAAATCCCACTTTGCAAGTGAAATATGAGCATGATCCCGGCATCTGATCGAAAAATAAAGGGCACACTTGTGATAGCTTATTGTCTCAGCTACAACATACTCAAGCTCAGCGAAAACAAAACTAAAACGACGGAGATATTGCTCGCGAAAGACGGAATGTAGAATCCAGTTTTGAGAAAAGTCATGTCCCATAGAGAATACACGCAAAATGTGAAAAATTGACATGCCTCCTTTAATCGCAAAAATACGCCATGATGCCTTTGTCAAAATGAAAATCGTGGAGACTGCATTTGTAGAGAATTGTCTCAGCTAGAACATATCAAAATTTGGAAGAAAATCGATCAATATTTACAGAGATACAATCAATTTTCCAAAATATGCTGACGTCATAATATGCAAATTGAAATTTTGAGTTCGGAGGCCATTATGATGACGTCATGAGTTAATTGAGGGTCAAATGAGACATGAAATCATATCTCCAACTCATAATCTATCCAAATATGAAAAAAAATTGGGAGTTCCCATCCATTCTGAAGAGTTACAATGAATTTTGTATAGGCATGTTTTGCCCATGTATTGTGGATAGAGATAGCGCAGGTGCGCGGGTGCTATCAATTTTGACGGACGCTCATTGCGTTATTACTGGTCAGAAAAAGGTGAACAAGGTATCAAAATGCTTGGAAAAAAATGCCAAATATGATGACAGAGAAAATTTGGCGATTCTATGTTGCAAAATGCCAGAACGCGCGAAAACGCGCGCATGCGCGCGCGCGTTTTTTTGCGAAATGCTTAAAATGGCCTGAAACGTATCCAAATGAATTTGAGACGATTTGGAGCATTTTGAAATTTTGCGCGCTGACGCGCGGACGACGCATGCGCGCGTTTTTGACCTGAAATTGACCGGACGGATATTGACCTTGATCATGATAAATATGAATGAAAATGACTTTCCGTTATGAAGATATGATCATGAGTTGAAAGTACCAAAAAAACACAAAATGGCGCCTGGATGACGTCATGAAGACTTGATGACCTTGAAAATGTTCCTGTCACGTCTCACGACTATGACCTATGACTGTGTCAAAATTGAAAGAAATTGACAAAACCGATCTTGAGTTATCGTAGGAACAAAAAAGGGGGCAAATAAATAAAAATAAATAATAACTAGAAATGTAATTCGTCATGAGGACGAATTAGGTGGTCTGTTATGTAATCTGAATAACTGATCTTGTAGAAAATTGTCTTAGCTACAACATATCAAAATTTGGAAGAAAATCGATCCATATTTACAGATACAATCAATTTTCCATAAATATGCTGACGTCATAATATGCAAATTCGTATTTTGAGTTCCAAGGCCAAAGGGCAAAGGGCAGAGCTGTAGAAAATTAAGGAACATTACAAGACATAATAGAAGGAGAACGAGAACCAGAGCAGGCGGGAGAGGTAGAGGGTGAGAGAGAAGAAAAGAGAAGGGCAGAGGCAGAGGGAGACAGAGCAAGAGAATAAGAGGGAGGCAAGGCAAGAGGTCGAGGTAGAGGGAGGCAGAGAGAGAGGGAGAGGGTAAAAGAGTAGAGAGAGATATATATGCAGAGACAGAGCAAGAGAAGGAGAGGGGCAAAATAAGAGAGGAGAAGGGAAACAGAGCAAGAGAGAGGAGAAAGAGAGAGATGCAATGGAGAACGATGCATTCAATATATCCAGCATAAATAGAATTTAATATAGAGAAAGAGAGAAGTATAGACAAGTAAACAATTCTATGTCCACGGGAGAGACGTAAACATGCATATACCTTGGGCTGAATAACTGGAAAAGTAAAAACGTCTGGGAAGGAGACTAGCAAGGTGATTTGATATTGTAGCAGAGTTGGGAGATAACCCTATATTAGGTTTAATACCAGATTTCCCATAGGGTTGTACTCAAACGATTGACATTCTTCTCCCATAGATATAACACGCAAAATTAGGCATTTTATTACATTGTTTGTGATTGTATATGATAATATGTTATAATAGTCGAAGAAGATCATAAAATCAAATTTAAAACGACGGCAAAAAAAAAAAAAAAAATGACCCACCAGGAATCGAACTTGGGTCGCCGGAATGGGAGGCAAGTGCTATGACCACTATACCAAAATAATCCACATAGACATTACACGTGAACGGAAAATGGAATTCTCAAATCCCACTTTGCAAGTGAAATATGAGCATGATCCCGGCATCTGATCGAAAAATAAAGGGCACACTTGTGATAGCTTATTGTCTCAGCTACAACATACTCAAAGCTCAGCAAAACAAAACTAAAACGACGGAGATATTGCTCGCGAAAGACGGAATGTAGAATCCAGTTTTGAGAAAAAGTCATGTCCCATAGAGAATACACGCAAAATGTGAAAAATTGACATGCCTCCTTTAATCGCAAAAATACGCCATGATGCCTTTGTCAAAATGAAAATCGTGGTGACTGCATTTGTAGAGAATTGTCTCAGCTAGAACATATCAAAATTTGGAAGAAAATCGATCAATATTTACAGAGATACAATCAATTTTCCAAAATATGCTGACGTCATAATATGCAAATTGAAATTTTGAGTTCGGAGGCCATTATGATGACGTCATGAGTTAATTGAGGGTCAAATGAGACATGAAATCATATCTCCGACTCATAATCTATCCAAATATGAAAAAAATTGGGAGTTCCCATCCATTCTGAAGAGTTACAATGAATGTTGTATAGGCATGTTTTTGCCCATATATGCTATGTATTACAAGAGCTCGCGCGCACGGACATTTATCTTGAACGGACGCTCATCTTGTTATTAATGGTCAATAAGAGATAAACATGGTATCAAATTGTTTGAAAAAATATGGGAAATATCATGAAAGAAAAAAATGGCGATTTTATGTTGTGTAATGGTGTTACGCGCGAAAACGCGCGCGCGCATGTGCGTGCGTTTTTTTGCGAAATGCTTAAAATGGCCTGAAACGTATCCAAAATGAATTTGAGACGATTTGGAGCATTTTGAAATTTTGCGCGCTGACGCGCGGACGTACGCATGCGCGCGTTTTTGACCTGAAATTGACCGGACGGATATTGACCTTGATCATGATAAATATGAATGAGAAATGACTTTCCGTTATGAAGATATGATCATGAGTTGAAAGTACCAAAAACACAAAATGGCGCCTGGATGACGTCATGAAGACTTGATGACCTTGAAAATGTTCCTGTCACGTCTCATGACAATGACCTATGACTGTGCCAAAATTGAAAGAAATTGACAAACCGATCTTGAGTTATCCTCGAACAAAAAAGGGGAGAAATAAATAAAAATAAAATAATAATAAAGAAAGAAAATTCTGACAAAAACAATAGGTGATCTGTCGATTACGACAGACCACCTAACTAGAAATGTAATTCGTCATGAGGACGAATTAGGTGGTCTGTTATGTAATCTGAATAACTGATCTTGTAGAAAATTGTCTTAGCTACAACATATCAAAATTTGGAAGAAAATCGATCCATATTTACAGAGATACAATCAATTTTCCATAAATATGCTGACGTCATAATATGCAAATTCGTATTTTGAGTTCCAAGGCCAAAGGGCAAAGGGCAGAGCTATAGAAAATTAAGGAACATTACAAGACATAATAGAAGGAGAACGAGAACCAGAGGCGGGAGAGGTAGAGGGTGAGAGAGAAGAAAAGAGAAGGGCAGAGGCAGAGGGAGACAGAGCAAGAGAATAAGAGGGAGGCAAGGCAAGAGGTCGAGGTAGAGGGAGGCAGAGAGAGAGGGAGAGGGTAAAAGAGTAGAGAGAGATATATATGCAGAGACAGAGCAAGAGAAGGAGAGGGGCAAAATAAGAGAGGAGAAGGGAAACAGAGCAAGAGAGAGGAGAAAGAGAGAGATGCAATGGAGAACGATGCATTCAATATATCCAGCATAAATAGAATTTAATATAGAGAAAGAGAGAAGTATAGACAAGTAAACAATTCTATGTCCACGGGAGAGACGTAAACATGCATATACCTTGGGCTGAATAACTGGAAAAAGTAAAACGTCTGGGAAGGAGACTAGCAAGGTGATTTGATATTGTAGCAGAGTTGGGAGATACCCTATATTAGGTTTAATACCAGATAGGGTTGTATTCAAACGATTGACATTCTTCTCCCATAGATATAACACGCAAAATTAGGCATTTTATTACATTGTTTGTGATTGTATATGATAATATGTTATAATAGTCGAAGAAGATCATAAAATCAAATTTAAAACGACGGCAAAAAAAAAAAAAAAAATGACCCACCAGGAATCGAACTTGGGTCGCCGGAATGGGAGGCAAGTGCTATGACCACTATACCAAAATAATCCACATAGACATTACACGTGAACGGAAAATGGAATTCTCAAATCCCACTTTGCAAGTGAAATATGAGCATGATCCCGGCATCTGATCGAAAAATAAAGGGCACACTTGTGATAGCTTATTGTCTCAGCTACAACATACTCAAAGCTCAGCGAAAACAAAACTAAAACGACGGAGATATTGCTCGCGAAAGACGGAATGTAGAATCCAGTTTTGAGAAAAAGTCATGTCCCATAGAGAATACACGCAAAATGTGAAAAATTGACATGCCTCCTTTAATCGCAAAAATACGCCATGATGCCTTTGTCAAAATGAAAAATCGTGGTGACTGCATTTGTAGAGAATTGTCTCAGCTAGAACATATCAAAATTTGGAAGAAAATCGATCAATATTTACAGAGATACAATCAATTTTCCAAAAATATGCTGACGTCATAATATGCAAATTGAAATTTTGAGTTCGGAGGCCATTATGATGACGTCATGAGTTAATTGAGGGTCAAATGAGACATGAAATCATATCTCCGACTCATAATCTATCCAAATATGAAAAAAATTGGGAGTTCCATCCATTCTGAAGAGTTACAATGAATTTTGTATAGGCATGTTTTTGCCCATATATTGTGTATACAGATAGCGCGCGCACGGCTGTTAACTTTGACGGACGCTCATTGCGTTATTACTGGTCAGAAAAAGTGAACAAGGTATCAAAATGCTTGGAAAAATATGCCAAATATGATGACAGAAAAATTTGGCGATTCTATGTTGCAAAATGCCAGTACGCGCGAAAACGCGCGCATGCGCGTGCGCGTTTTTTTGCGAAATGCTTAAAATGGCCTGAAACGTATCTCATTTGAATTGAGAGTGATTTTGAGCATTTTGAAATTTTGCGCGCGCTACGCGCGGACGTACGCATGCGCGCGTTTTTTGACCTGAAATTGACCGGACGGATATTGACCTTGATCATGATAAATATGAATGAGAAATGACTTTCCGTTATGAAGATATGATCATGAGTTGAAAGTACAAAAAAACACAAAATGGCGCCTGGATGACGTCATGAAGACCTGATGACCTTGAAAATGTTCCTGTCACGTCTCATGACAATGACTTATGACTGTGCCAAAATTGAAAGAAATTGACAAAACCGATCTTGAGTTATCGTCTACACAAAAAAGGGGGGAGAAATAAATAAAAACTAGAAAAGTAATTCGTCATGAGGACGAATTAGGTGGTCTGTCTTTAAATCTGGTGAACGCTGATCTTGTTTAGGATTGTCACAGCTACAACATATCGAAATTTGGAAGAAAATCGATCAATATTTACAGAGATACAATCAAATTTCCATTAATATGCTGACGTCATAATAAGAAAATTCTTTTTGAGTTTCAAGGCCGTTATGATGATGTCACGATATACTTAAGGGCCAAATGAGACATGAAATCATATCTCCGACTCATTCTTTATCCAAATTTTAAAAAAATTGGGATCACCAGGTATCCCAAAGCGCCGTTTACTAATGTGTTTCAATTGTGTTTCTCTCCATGGTAAACATGGTAGGGGTGAAATAAGAATAAAAAGAGCAAAGGGTAGAGCTATAGAAAATTAAAGAACATTACAAGACATCATAGAGGGAGAACGAGAACCAGAGGCGGGAAAGGGAAAGGGTGAGAGAGAAGAAAAGAGAAGGGCAGAGGCAGCGAGAGACAGGGAAAGAAAATAAGAGTGAGGCATGGCAAAAGAGGTAGAGGGAGGCACAAAGAGAGAGAGAGAGAGATAGGGTAAAAGAGTATAGAAAGAGAGAGAGAGAGAAATGCAGAGACAGAGCAAGAGAAGGAGGGGGGGGCAAACAAGAGAGGGGAAGAAAAACAATGCAAGAGAGAGAAGTATCTAAGTATCTAAGTATCTTCTCCCGGTTCGGAGGTTGACTGTAACATCTTTCCATTTCACTCTATCTTCTGCCATTCTAGTGCACTCTTTTAGTCCACTCCAGTTCTTGACATTCTCTTCCCAGTTGATTCTGGGTCTTGCTCTCGGTCTAGTTCCTTCCACCCTTCCCTCCAACACATCCTTTAAGAGGCTCTGGTGCCTTTTAACATGACCAAAGTATTTCACTTTTCTCTCTTTAACTAATCCTACCAGTGCAATTTGTTTACGCCCTGCCATGTGCAATATCTCTATGTCTGTTTTCATTCGTTTCCAGGTTATTTTCATTTTTCTTCTGTAAATTCACATTTCAAAAGATGTTATTCTATTTTCAATGGCCTTGCTTATTGTCCATGTTTCTGCTCCATACAGACCATACATAACAGTTTACTAGTCTTAACCTAAGCGCAAATTTCACCTTTCTATCTGTGAATGAGTATTTCATTGCCAGAAATGTATTCCTAGCTATTTCTATTCTTCTTTTTTTTCTGCTTCGCATCTGGCATCATCTGTGATATTTTGTCCTAAGTAGATGTCATTACTGACCTGCTCAATAATATGTCCATCGAGTTTCAAACAGATTCTAGGCGTATTCTCTGTTCTACTAAAAATCATAGACTTAGTTTTCTTGACATTCATGCATATATAGACCAAACTCTTCACTTTTGACTTTTACAATATCAAATACATGTTGTAAATCTGCTTTATTCTCTGCGCAAAGTACAGTGTCGTCAGCACAACGTAAATTATTAATATTTACACCCCAATACTAACACCTTTCATATCTGAAATTTCCCTGAATACCAACTCTGTGCACAAGTTGAACAGAGATGGGGACATTGCGCATCCCTGACGTACTCCTCTTTTGATTTTTGTGTAACCTGTAATTTCATTGTTAATTTTGCTGTCTGCTCCCAGTAAAGTTTAGATATGAGACGTATGTTTTTACCATCCAGATTAATTTTTTGTAAGCTTTCAATCAATTTGGCGTGGTGAATTTTGTCGAATGCTTTAGAGTAGTCAATAAAGCACACATATAGTTCTTTGTTTACTAGCTGCAATATACCTTTCTGTCATCATTCTCATACAGAATATGGCTTCTCTAGTACCACTTTGAGGTCCGAAACCAAACTGTTTCTTTCCTACTTCATTGTCAATTTGAAATTTTATTTTGTCGAGAATGATCTTTAAGAGCAACTTGGTTACATGGCTCATAAGGCTACTTGTCCGAAAATCTTCACATACACTTGCCTTAGGCTTCTTTGGAATTGTCACAAATATCGACTTTTTCAGATCTTCAGGAATATGACCTGTATTGTATATCATTTGGCAAATACTAGTCAAATGTTCAATCCCAAATTCTTTTAAGGCCACAAGTTCATCCTGTGTAATCCCATCCGGGCCTTCAGATTAAGAAGCTCCCAGTGAATGCAGAGCATGTTTAACTGCTGGTTCGAGTATACTTGGACCCTCGTTGTCAGTGATTGGAAGTTATTGACCTCTGTCATCATCAAATAGGTCTTGGATATATTCTTCCCATCTTTGTTTAATATCTTCCTTTTCAAAGAGGGAAGATGTTCCATCTTTGTTCTTGATACATCCGCTTGCTGCCTTGTTTTTCTTCTTTTAAAATGCTTGATTTCTCTGTGCATTTCATTTGTTTGGTTTGTCTTGGAGAAATGCTCTATTGTAACAAATTTTTGAGTTAGCCATTCTTCTTTTGCTTTTTACATTCATTATCAATTACCTTATTGATGTCTCTGTATGATTTGGAGTTTCTGACTTGCTTTTGCCTCTCCTGCATCAAGTTCAGAAACTTTTCTGTCATCCATGGTTGTTTTGCTGGTTTCTTTTTAGTTGGTAGTGTCTTATTTCCATGCTGAATGCTTTTGTCCAAGCATTTCCATTCCACTTCTAGTTTCTTAACCAATAGACAGATTAACACTATATAGGTTTAATCAATAACAAGGAATCAGATTTCCCATAGGGTTGCACGCAAACTATTGACATTCCTCTCCCAGAGAAATAACGTGCAAAATTAGGCATTCTATTACGTTGTTTGTGATTGTATATGTTATGACAGTGGAAGAGGTGATCAAATCATATGTAAAAACAGAACCAAAAATAAATTTTTAAAAATGACCCACGGGGAATCAAAGCTTAGAGCCTGGGTCGATTGAATGGGAGGCAAGCGCTTTAACCAATGGACCAAAATATTTCTCATAGACTTAACAAGCAAAGCTGACAAACGGCCTTAGCATAGTCGCGATTTCAACATTCAATTGAAAATTTCGACATGTTCCCATCGTCTGATCAAAAACCAAAAGCTCGGTTTTTATAGCCCATAGTCTCAGCTATAACATACCCAAATTTGGGAGAAAATAGAGCACAAATAAGCTAGATAGTGCTCAAAGATTAATGTCATGTAGATTCATGATGTGAACGAAATTCACCGTCCATAGACATAACACGCAAATTAAGAAAATTCTGACATGTCATCTTCAAATGAAATTTTCACCATGATAACGTCATCAAAATGAAAAATGATGTGCACTAATCTTGTAGAGAATTGTCTTAACTACATCATATCGAAATTTAAAGAAAATTGATCAATATTGAGAGAGATACGATCAATTTTCCATAAATATGCTGACGTCATAATATGCAAATTCGTTTTTGAGTTCCAAGGCCATTATGATGATGTCACGATATATATAATGGCCAAATGAGACCAGAAATCATATCTCCGACTCATGATCTAATCAAATATGAAAAAAATTGAAGGTCCCGTGCATCCCAAAGAGCTATAATGGATTTTGTATAGGCATGTTTTTGCCCATATATGCTATGTATTACAAGAGCTCGCGCGCACGGACATGTTTCTTGAACGGACGCTCATTCCGTTATTAATGGTCATAAAAGGATAAACATGGTATCAAATTGTTCAGAAAAAATGAGGAACATCATGTCAAAAATAAACTAGGAGGAATTATTTTTCGTTCGGCCGTCACGAACGAAAACGCGCGAAAATTCGCGTTTTCGCGTTTTTGCGAAATGCTTAAAATGACCTGAAACGTATGCAAAATGAATTTGAGACGATTTTGAGCATTTTAAATTTGCGCGCGCACTGACGCGACGTACGCGCGCGCGTTTATTGACCTGAAATTGACCGGACGGATATTGACCTTGATCATGGTAAATATGAATGAGAAATGACTTTCTGTTATGAAGTTATGATCGTTTGTGATTTTCAGAAAATATCACAAAATGGCGCCTGGATGACGTCACGATGACTCCATGACCTTGAGAAGGTTACTGGAACTTGATATTATAGGGCCTGATGACTGACAGAAATTCGAAGGAAATTGACCATGTCGATTTCGAGTAAACGTTTACAAAAAGTGTACGGAAGAAATAATAAAGAAAGAAAATTCTGACGAAATCAATAGGTAGTCTGTCGTTGACAGACCACCTAATAATACGTACGTATCACCTAATGCATGGTTCCTGCAAAGTTCTACCGAATTCGCAATTTCAACTTTCAATTGAAAGTTTTGACATGATCCCAACATCTGATCAAAACCAAAAGCACGGTTTTTATAGCCCATAGTCTCAGCTATAACATACCCAAATTTGGGAGAAAATAGAGCACAAATAAGCTAGATAGTGCTCAAAGATTAATGTCATGTAGATTCATGATGTGAACGAAATTCACCGTCCATAGACATAACACGCAAATTAAGAAAATTCTGACATGTCATCTTCAAATGAAATTTTCACCATGATAACGTCATCAAAATGAAAAATGATGTGCACTAATCTTGTAGAGAATTGTCTTAACTACATCATATCGAAATTTAAAAGAAAATTGATCAATATTGAGAGAGATACGATCAATTTTCCATAAATATGCTGACGTCATAATATGCAAATTCGTTTTTTGAGTTCCAAGGCCATTATGATGATGTCACGATATATATAATGGCCAAATGAGACCAGAAATCATATCTCCGACTCATGATCTAATCAAATATGAAAAAAATTGAAGGTCCCGTGCATCCCAAAGAGCTATAATGGATTTTGTATAGGCATGTTTTTGCCCATATATGCTATGTATTACAAGAGCTCGCGCGCACGGACATGTTTCTTGAACGGACGCTCATTCCGTTATTAATGGTCATAAAAGGATAAACATGGTATCAAATTGTTCAGAAAAAATGAGGAACATCATGTCAAAAATAAACTAGGAGGAATTATTTTTCGCCGTCACGAACGAAAACGCGCGAAAATTCGCGTTTTCGCGTTTTGCGAAATGCTTAAAATGACCTGAAACGTATGCAAAATGAATTTGAGACGATTTTGAGCATTTTTAAATTTGCGCGCACTGACGCGCGGACGTACGCGCGCGCGTTTATTGACCTGAAATTGACCGGACGGATATTGACCTTGATCATGGTAAATATGAATGAGAAATGACTTTCTGTTATGAAGTTATGATCGTTTGTGATTTTCAGAAAATATCACAAAATGGCGCCTGGATGACGTCACGATGACTCCATGACCTTGAGAAGGTTACTGGAACTTGATATTATAGGGCCTGATGACTGACAGAAATTCGAAGGAAATTGACCATGTCGATTTCGAGTAAACGTTTACACAAAAAGTGTACGGAAGAAATAATAAAGAAAGAAAATTCTGACGAAATCAATAGGTAGTCTGTCGTTGACAGACCACCTAATAATACGACGTATCACCTAATGCATGGTTCCTGCAAAGTTCTACCGAATTCGCAATTTCAACTTTCAATTGAAAGTTTTGACATGATCCCAACATCTGATCAAAAACCAAAAGCACGGTTTTTATAGCCCATAGTCTCAGCTATAACATACCCAAATTTGGGAGAAAATAGAGCACAAATAAGCTAGATAGTGCTCAAAGATTAATGTCATGTAGATTCATGATGTGAACGAAATTCACCGTCCATAGACATAACACGCAAATTAAGAAAATTCTGACATGTCATCTTCAAATGAAATTTTCACCATGATAACGTCATCAAATGAAAATGATGCACTAAT
>CP137670.1:25579085-25594786 GCA_037976565.1 Mesocentrotus franciscanus | reverse complement strand
AATAATAATAATAACTAGAAAAGTAATTCGTCATGAGGACGAATTAGGTGGTCTGTCTTTAAATCTGGTGAACGCTGATCTTGTTTAGGATTGTCACAGCTACAACATATCGAAATTTGGAAGAAAATCGATCAATATTTACAGAGATACAATCAAATTTCCATTAATATGCTGACGTCATAATAAGAAAATTCTTTTTTTGAGTTTCAAAGCCGTTATGATGATGTCACGATATACTTAAGGGCCAAATGAGACATGAAATCATATCTCCGACTCATTCTTTATCCAAATTTTAAAAAAAAATTGGGATCACCAGGTATCCCAAAGCGCCGTTTACTAATGTGTTTCAATTCTGTTTCTCTCCATGGTAAACATGGTAGGGGTGAAATAAGAATAAAAGAGCAAAGGGTAGAGCTATAGAAAATTAAAGAACATTACAAGACATCATAGAGGAGAACGAGAACCAGAGGCGGGAAAGGGAAAGGGTGAGAGAGAAGAAAAAGAGAAGGGCAGAGGCAGCGAGAGACAGGGAAAGAAAATAAGAGTGAGGCATGGCAAAAGAGGTAGAGGGAGGCACAAAGAGAGAGAGAGAGATAGGGTAAAAGAGTATAGAAAGAGAGAGAGAGAGAGAAATGCAGAGACAGAGCAAGAGAAGGAGGGGGCAAACAAGAGAGGGAAGAAAAACAATGCAAGAGAGAGAAGTATCTAAGTATCTAAGTATCTTCTCCCGGTTCGGAGGTTGACTGTAACATCTTTCCATTTCACTCTATCTTCTGCCATTCTAGTGCACTCTTTTAGTCCACTCCAGTTCTTGACATTTTCTTCCCAGTTGATTCTGGGTCTTGCTCTCGGTCTAGTTCCTTCCACCCTTCCCTCCAACACATCCTTTAAGAGGCTCTGGTGCCTTTTAACATGACCAAAGTATTTCACTTTTCTCTCTTTAACTAATCCTACCAGTGCAATTTGTTTACGCCCTGCCATGTGCAATATCTCTATGTCTGTTTTCATTCGTTTCCAGGTTATTTTCATTTTTCTTCTGTAAATTCACATTTCAAAAGATGTTATTCTATTTTCAATGGCCTTGCTTATTGTCCATGTTTCTGCTCCATACAGACCATACATAACAGTTTACTAGTCTTAACCTAAGCGCAAATTTCACCTTTCTATCTGTGAATGAGTATTTCATTGCCAGAAATGTATTCCTAGCTATTTCTATTCTTCTTTTTTTTCTGCTTCGCATCTGGCATCATCTGTGATATTTTGTCCTAAGTAGATGT
Source organism: Mesocentrotus franciscanus (assembly GCA_037976565.1). Taxonomy (NCBI): domain Eukaryota; kingdom Metazoa; phylum Echinodermata; class Echinoidea; order Camarodonta; family Strongylocentrotidae; genus Mesocentrotus; species Mesocentrotus franciscanus. The sequence continues at coordinate 25,593,509 of CP137670.1, read as the reverse complement.
CATTACTGACCTGCTCAATAATATGTCCATCGAGTTTCAAACAGATTCTAGGCGTATTCTCTGTTCTACTAAAAATCATAGACTTAGTTTTCTTGACATTCATGCATATATAGACCAAACTCTTCACTTTTGACTTTTACAATATCAAATACATGTTGTAAATCTGCTTTATTCTCTGCGCAAAGTACAGTGTCGTCAGCACAACGTAAATTATTAATATTTACACCCCAATACTAACACCTTTCATATCTGAAATTTCCCTGAATACCAACTCTGTGCACAAGTTGAACAGAGATGGGGACATTGCGCATCCCTGACGTACTCCTCTTTTGATTTTTGTGTAACCTGTAATTTCATTGTTAATTTTGCTGTCTGCTCCCAGTAAAGTTTAGATATGAGACGTATGTTTTTACCATCCAGATTAATTTTTTGTAAGCTTTCAATCAATTTGGCGTGGTGAATTTTGTCGAATGCTTTAGAGTAGTCAATAAAGCACACATATAGTTCTTTGTTTACTAGCTGCAATATACCTTTCTGTCATCATTCTCATACAGAATATGGCTTCTCTAGTACCACTTTGAGGTCCGAAACCAAACTGTTTCTTTCCTACTTCATTGTCAATTTGAAATTTTATTTTGTCGAGAATGATCTTTAAGAGCAACTTGGTTACATGGCTCATAAGGCTACTTGTCCGGAAATCTTCACATACACTTGCCTTAGGCTTCTTTGGAATTGTCACAAATATCGACTTTTTCAGATCTTCAGGAATATGACCTGTATTGTATATCATTTGGCAAATACTAGTCAAATGTTCAATCCCAAATTCTTTTAAGGCCACAAGTTCATCCCGTGTAATCCCATCCGGGCCTTCAGATTAAGAAGCTCCCAGTGAATGCAGAGCATGTTTAACTGCTGGTTCGAGTATACTTGGACCCTCGTTGTCAGTGATTGGAAGTTATTGACCTCTGTCATCATCAAATAGGTCTTGGATATATTCTTCCCATCTTTGTTTAATATCTTCCTTTTCAAAGAGGGAAGATGTTCCATCTTTGTTCTTGATACATCCGCTTGCTGCCTTGTTTTTCTTCTTTTTAAAATGCTTGATTTCTCTGTGCATTTCATTTGTTTGGTTTGTCTTGGAGAAATGCTCTATTGTAACAAATTTTTGAGTTAGCCATTCTTCTTTTGCTTTTTTACATTCATTATCAATTACCTTATTGATGTCTCTGTATGATTTGGAGTTTCTGACTTGCTTTTGCCTCTCCTGCATCAAGTTCAGAAACTTTTCTGTCATCCATGGTTGTTTTGCTGGTTTCTTTTAGTTGGTAGTGTCTTATTTCCATGCTGAATGCTTTTGTCCAAGCATTTCCATTCCACTTCTAGTTTCTTAACCAATAGACAGATTAACACTATATAGGTTTAATCAATAACAAGGAATCAGATTTCCCATAGGGTTGCACGCAAACTATTGACATTCCTCTCCCAGAGAAATAACGTGCAAAATTAGGCATTCTATTACGTTGTTTGTGATTGTATATGTTATGACAGTGGAAGAGGTGATCAAATCATATGTAAAAACAGAACCAAAAATAAATTTTTAAAAATGACCCAAGGGGAATCAAAGCTTAGAGCCTGGGTCGATTGAATGGGAGGCAAGCGCTTTAACCAATGGACCAAAATATTTCTCATAGACTTAACAAGCAAAGCTGACAAACGGCCTTAGCATAGTCGCGATTTCAACATTCAATTGAAAATTTCGACATGTTCCCATCGTCTGATCAAAAACCAAAAGCTCGGTTTTTATAGCCCATAGTCTCAGCTATAACATACCCAAATTTGGGAGAAAATAGAGCACAAATAAGCTAGATAGTGCTCAAAGATTAATGTCATGTAGATTCATGATGTGAACGAAATTCACCGTCCATAGACATAACACGCAAATTAAGAAAATTCTGACATGTCATCTTCAAATGAAATTTTCACCATGATAACGTCATCAAAATGAAAATGATGTGCACTAATCTTGTAGAGAATTGTCTTAACTACATCATATCGAAATTTAAAAGAAAATTGATCAATATTGAGAGAGATACGATCAATTTTCCATAAATATGCTGACGTCATAATATGCAAATTCGTTTTTTGAGTTCCAAGGCCATTATGATGATGTCACGATATATATAATGGCCAAATGAGACCAGAAATCATATCTCCGACTCATGATCTAATCAAATATGAAAAAAATTGAAGGTCCCGTGCATCCCAAAGAGCTATAATGGATTTTGTATAGGCATGTTTTTGCCCATATATGCTATGTATTACAAGAGCTCGCGCGCACGGACATGTTTCTTGAACGGACGCTCATTCCGTTATTAATGGTCATAAAAGGATAAACATGGTATCAAATTGTTCAGAAAAAATGAGGAACATCATGTCAAAAATAAACTAGGAGGAATTATTTTTCGTTCGGCCGTCACGAACGAAAACGCGCGAAAATTCGCGTTTTCGCGTTTTTTTGCGAAATGCTTAAAATGACCTGAAACGTATGCAAAATGAATTTGAGACGATTTTGAGCATTTTTAATTTGCGCGCGCACTGACGCGCGGACGTACGCGCGCGCGTTTATTGACCTGAAATTGACCGGACGGATATTGACCTTGATCATGGTAAATATGAATGAGAAATGACTTTCTGTTATGAAGTTATGATCGTTTGTGATTTTCAGAAAATATCACAAAATGGCGCCTGGATGACGTCACGATGACTCCATGACCTTGAGAAGGTTACTGGAACTTGATATTATAGGGCCTGATGACTGACAGAAATTGAAGGAAATTGACCATGTCGATTTCGAGTAAACGTTTACACAAAAAAGTGTACGGAAGAAATAATAAAGAAAGAAAATTCTGACGAAATCAATAGGTAGTCTGTCGTTGACAGACCACCTAATAATACGTACGTATCACCTAATGCATGGTTCCTGCAAAGTTCTACCGAATTCGCAATTTCAACTTTCAATTGAAAGTTTTGACATGATCCCAACATCTGATCAAAAACCAAAAGCACGGTTTTTATAGCCCATAGTCTCAGCTATAACATACCCAAATTTGGGAGAAAATAGAGCACAAATAAGCTAGATAGTGCTCAAAGATTAATGTCATGTAGATTCATGATGTGAACGAAATTCACCGTCCATAGACATAACACGCAAATTAAGAAAATTCTGACATGTCATCTTCAAATGAAATTTTCACCATGATAACGTCATCAAAATGAAAAATGATGTGCACTAATCTTGTAGAGAATTGTCTTAACTACATCATATCGAAATTTAAAAGAAAATTGATCAATATTGAGAGAGATACGATCAATTTTCCATAAATATGCTGACGTCATAATATGCAAATTCGTTTTTTGAGTTCCAAGGCCATTATGATGATGTCACGATATATATAATGGCCAAATGAGACCAGAAATCATATCTCCGACTCATGATCTAATCAAATATGAAAAAAATTGAAGGTCCCCGTGCATCCCAAAGAGCTATAATGGATTTTGTATAGGCATGTTTTTGCCCATATATGCTATGTATTACAAGAGCTCGCGCGCACGGACATGTTTCTTGAACGGACGCTCATTCCGTTATTAATGGTCATAAAAGGATAAACATGGTATCAAATTGTTCAGAAAAAATGAGGAACATCATGTCAAAAATAAACTAGGAGGAATTATTTTTCGTTCGGCCGTCACGAACGAAAACGCGCGAAAATTCGCGTTTTCGCGTTTTTTTGCGAAATGCTTAAAATGACCTGAAACGTATGCAAAATGAATTTGAGACGATTTTGAGCATTTTAAATTTGCGCGCGCACTGACGCGCGGACGTACGCGCGCGCGCGTTTATTGACCTGAAATTGACCGGACGGATATTGACCTTGATCATGGTAAATATGAATGAGAAATGACTTTCTGTTATGAAGTTATGATCGTTTGTGATTTTCAGAAAATATCACAAAATGGCGCCTGGATGACGTCACGATGACTCCATGACCTTGAGAAGGTTACTGGAACTTGATATTATAGGGCCTGATGACTGACAGAAATTGAAGGAAATTGACCATGTCGATTTCGAGTAAACGTTTACACAAAAAGTGTACGGAAGAAATAATAAAGAAAGAAAATTCTGACGAAATCAATAGGTAGTCTGTCGTTGACAGACCACCTAATTAGACATTTAATTCGTCATGAGGACGAATTAGGTGGTCTGTCTACAATTTATGATCATGCTCATCTTCAATTCAATGATCCAATATAATGATGTTAATGTAAAATGATATATTAAGATATGAATAGATGAATGAAGTACTGATGAACTGATAGATTGAACTGATGTGAAATGAACTGAATTGATGAGCTAAACTGATGAACTGATGAATGAACTGATGAACTGATATTGAACTAGCTGTGACCTGAACTGAAGTAATAACTCAACTGATGAACAAAATATTGAGAAATGATTATGATCAAGATCATGATCATAATGAAATTTGATGAAAATATAGAGATAGAGAAGGAGAGAGGGAGACTGGTTATAGTCATGTAAAAATACATGAGCTGGACCGAGGGATGAAAGAGGAATCAGAATGCATACACTTGGAAGGAGAGAGGAAAGTACAAGGAAACATGGTAGGGGTGAAATAAGAATACAAAGGGCACAGCAAAGAGCTAGAGGAAATTAAGGAACATCCTATAAGACATAAAAGAGGGAGAGCGGGAGCCAAAGGCGGGAAAAGGAGAGGGTGAGAGAGTAGAGAAAGAGAGAGGCAGAGACAGCTAGGGAGACATCAGAGCTAGAAGAAGAGGGAGGCAGAACAAGAGAGGGAGAGGGTGAAATAGAAGAGAGAGAGAGCGATGCAAAGCTGACAAACGGCCTTGGCATATTCGCTATTTCAACTTTCAATTAAAAATTTCTACATGATTCAAACATCTGATCAAAAACGGAAGGCGCACTTCCGATAGCTCATAGTATCAGCTATAACATACTTAAATTGGGGGTGGGGGATTAGAGCAAAAATAAGCGAGATACTACTCACAGAACAATGTCATGTAGATTCATTATGTGAACGAAATTCGACTTCCGTAGACATAGCATAACATAACATAATGTCACCTTTAATTGAAATTTTCACTATGATGACATCATCAAAACGAAAAGTGAGGGTGACTTATCTTGTAGAGAATTGTCTTAGCTACAACATATCAAAATTTGGGAGAAAAAGAGCACAAATAAGCTAGATAGTGCTCCAAGATTAATGTTATGTAGATTCATATGATGTGAACGAAATTCACTTTCATAGACATAACACGCAAATTAAGAAAATTCTGACATGTCGCCTTTAATTGAAATTTTCACTATGATGACGTCATCAAAACGAAAAGTGAGAGTGACTTATCTTGTAGAGAATTGTCTTAGCTACAACATATCAAAATTTGGAAGAAAAAGAGCACAAATAAGCTAGATGGTGCTCAAAGATTAATGTTATGTAGATTCATATGATGTGAACGAAATTCACTTACATAGACATAACACGCACGTTAAGAAAATTCTGACATGTCACCTTTAATTGAAATTTTCACTATGATGACGTCATCAAAACGAAAAGTGAGGGTGACCTATCTTGTAGAGAATTGTCTTAGCTACAACATATCAAAATTTGGAAGAAAAAGAGCACAAATAAGCTAGATGGTGCTCAAAGATTAATGTTATGTAGATTCATATGATGTGAACGAAATTCACTTTCATAGACATAACACGCACGTTAAGAAAATTCTGACATGTCACCTTTAATTGAAATTTTCACTATGATGACGTCATCAAAACGAAAAGTGAGAGTGACTTATCTTGTAGAAAATTGTCTTAGCTACAACATATCAAAATTTGGGAGAAAAAAGAGCTCAAATAAGCTAGATAGTGCTCAAAGATTAATGTTATGTAGATTCATGATGTGAACGAAATTGACTTCCGTAGACATAACACGCACGTTAAGAAAATTCTGACATGTCGCCTTTAATTGAAATTTTCACTTTGATGACGTCATCAAAACGAAAAGTGAGGCCAACTTATCTTGTAGAGAATTGTCTTAGCTACAACATATCTAAATTTGGAAGAAAACAATCAATATTTACAGAGATACAATCAATTTTCCATAAATATGCGGACGTCATAAAATGCAAATTCGTATTTTGAGTTCCAAGGCCTTTATGATGACGTCACGATATTTGTACTGGCAAAATGAGACATGAAATCATATCTCCAATTCATACTCTATCCAAATATGAAAAAATTGAGAGGAATTCAGGCATTCTGACGAGCTATGGCGGATTTTATATAGACATGTTTTTACCACTTTTTACATTATATTGCCCATTGACGCGCGCACGAATTTAAAAGTTTGACGCACGCGTAGGGCATTATAGAAGGTCGAGAATGACTGGAAATAGTTGAAAATTGTCAAAAATAGTGTCAGGAATACAAACCATGCGAAAAACGGCGTGTTTACGATGTGTGCTGCGCGCGCAGTAACGCGCGCGCGGACGCGCACGGACGGAAATTTTTGAAATGCTTAAAATGACCTGATTCGTACTTTCGTTTAATAGTTAAGTGATTTTGAGCATTTTAAAATTGACGCGCGTACGCGCGCGTCATGACCTTTATGTGACCTTTGATGACATGACCTGTTGACCCTTGAGGTAAAGTATATGTGATATGAATATAAATAACCTTGATGACGCATCATGAAGATATGATTGATAATGTGATTTCACAAAATGGCGCCTGGATGACGTCACGATGACCTGATGACCTTGAAAAAATGGTGGCACTTGAATTTGATAAGCCTGATGACTGACAAAAATTTGATGAAAATTGATGGAGCCGAATTTGAGCAATCACGCTCACAAGAAAGTGGTGGAAAAATAAAATAAACAAGTGTTACCGATATAAAAACATTTCCCATAGCGATTACACGTGAACGGAAAATGGAATTCTCAAATCCCACTTTGCAAGTGAAATATGAGCATGATCCCGGCATCTGATCGAAAAATAAAGGGCACACTTGTGATAGCTTATTGTCTCAGCTACAACATACTCGAAGCTCAGCGAAAACAAAACTAAAACGACGGAGATATTGCTCGCGAAAGACGGAATGTAGAATCCAGTTTTGAGAAAAAGTCATGTCCCATAGAGAATACACGCAAAATGTGAAAAATTGACATGCCTCCTTTAATCGCAAAAATACGCCATGATGCTTTTGTCAAAATGAAAATTCGTGTGACTGCATTGGTAGAGAATTGTCTCAGCTACAACATATCAAAATTTGGAAGAAAATTGACAATATTACTGCAATATTATCAAATGAATACAAAAATTATGATGTCATATTTTCAAAATCAAATTTTCGAGTTCATATGCAAATATGACGACGTCAGAACATACGATTGGACAAAATTATACATGAAATCACATAAACATTTCATGGGCTTCCAAAAAATGTTAAAAATTTGGGGGTATTTAGGCATTCTGACGAGCTATGGCGGATTTTATATAGACATGTTTTTACCACTTTTACATTATATTGCCCATTGACGCGCGCACGAATTTTAAAGTTTGACGCACGCGTGGCATTATGGAAGGTCGAGAATTACTGGAAATAGTTGGAAATTGTCAAAAATAGTGTCAGAAATAAAAACCATGCGAAAAAGGGCGTTTTACGATGTGTACGCGATGCGCGCGCGAATGCGCGCGCGGACGCGCACGGACGGAAATTTTTGAAATGCTTAAAATGACCTGATTCGTACTCTCAATTAATAGTTAAGTGATTTTGAGCTTTTTAAAATTTTGACGCGGCGTACGCGCGCTGACCTTTATGTGATTTTTGACGACATGACCTGTTGACCCTTGACCTGAATTATATGTGATATGAATATGAATGACCTTTGATGACGCATCATGAAGATATGATTGATCATGTGATTTCACAAAATGGCGCCTGGATGACGTCACGATGACCTGATGACCTTGAAAATGTTCCTGTCACGTTTTATGACAATGACCCATGACTGTCCAAAAATTGAAAGAAATTGACTGTACCGATCTTGAGTTATCGTCGGAACAAAAAAGTGGAGGAAATAAAAATAAATAACTAGAAATGTAATTCGTCATGAAGACGAATTAGGTGGTCTGTTATGTAATCTGAATAACTGATCTTGTAGAAAATTGTCTTAGCTACAACATATCAAAATTTGGAAGAAAATCGATCCATATTTACAGAGATACAATCAATTTTCCATAAATATGCTGACGTCATAATATGCAAATTCGTATTTTGAGTTCCAAGGCCAAAGGGCAAAGGGCAGAGCTATAGAAAATTAAGGAACATTACAAGACATAATAGAAGGAGAACGAGAACCAGAGGCGGGAGAGGTAGAGGGTGAGAGAGAAGAAAAGAGAAGGGCAGAGGCAGAGGGAGACAGAGCAAGAGAATAAGAGGGAGGCAAGGCAAGAGGTCGAGGTAGAGGGAGGCAGAGAGAGAGAGAGATATATATATGCAGAGACAGAGCAAGAGAAGGAGAGGGGCAAAATAAGAGAGGAGAAGGGAAACAGAGCAAGAGAGAGGAGAAAGAGAGAGATGCAATGGAGAACGATGCATTCAATATATCCAGCATAAATAGAATTTAATATAGAGAAAGAGAGAAGTATAGACAAGTAAACAATTCTATGTCCACGGGAGAGACGTAAACATGCATATACCTGGGCTGAATAATTGAAAAAGTAAAAACGTCTGGGAAGGAGACTAGCAAGGTGATTTGATATTGTAGCAGAGTTGGGAGATAAACCCTATATTAGGTTTAATAACGACAAGGAACCAGATTTCCCATAGGGTTGTACTCAAACGATTGACATTCTTCTCCCATAGATATAACACGCAAAATTAGGCATTTTATTACATTGTTTGTGATTGTATATGATAATATGTTATAATAGTCGAAGAAGATCATAAAATCAAATTTAAAACGACGGCAAAAAAAAAAAAATGACCCACCAGGAATCGAACTTGGGTCGCCGGAATGGGAGGCAAGTGCTATGACCACTATACCAAAATAATCCACATAGACATTACACGTGAACGGAAAATGGAATTCTCAAATCCCACTTTGCAAGTGAAATATGAGCATGATCCCGGCATCTGATCGAAAAATAAAGGGCACACTTGTGATAGCTTATTGTCTCAGCTACAACATACTCGAAGCTCAGCGAAAACAAAACTAAAACGACGGAGATATTGCTCGCGAAAGACGGAATGTAGAATCCAGTTTTGAGAAAAGTCATGTCCCATAGAGAATACACGCAAAATGTGAAAAATTGACATGCCTCCTTTAATCGCAAAAATACGCCATGATGCCTTTGTCAAAATGAAAATTGTGATGACTGCATTTGTAGAAAATTGTCTCAGCTAGAACATATCAAAATTTGGAAGAAAATCGATCAATATTTACAGAGATACAATCAATTTTCCAAAAATATGCTGACGTCATAATATGCAAATTGAAATTTTGAGTTCGGAGGCCATTATGATGACGTCATGAGTTAATTGAGGGTCAAATGAGACATGAAATCATATCTCCGACTCATAATCTATCCAAATATGAAAAAAATTGGGAGTTCCCATCCATTCTGAAGAGTTACAATGAATTTTGTATAGGCATGTTTTTGCCCATATATGCTATGTATTACAAGAGATCGCGCGCACGGACATGTTTCTTGAACGGACGCTCATTGCGTTATTAATGGTCAGAAAAAGTGAACAAGGTATCAAAATGCTTGGAAAAATATGCCAAATATGATGACAGAGAAAATTTGGCGATTTTATGTTGCAAATGCCAGAACGCGCGAAAACGCGCGCGCATGCGCGCGTGCGCGTTTTTTTGCAAAATGCTTAAAATGGCCTGAAACGTACTCTCATTTGAATTGAAAATGTTTTTGAGCATTTTGAAATTTTGATGCGCGCGTACGCGTGCGTCATGACCTTTATGTGACCTTTGATGACATGACCTGTTGACCCTTGACCTGAAGTATATGTGATATGAATATGAATGACCTTGATGACGCATCATGAAGATATGATTGATCATGTGATTTCACAAAATGGCGCCTGGATGACGTCACGATGACCTGATGACCTTGAAAATGTTCCTGTCACGTCTCATGACAATGACCCATGACTGTGCCAAAATTGAAAGAAATTGACTGTACCGATCTTGAGTTATCGTCGGAACAAAAAGTGGAGGAAATAAATAAAAATAAAGAATAAAAATAAATAAAAAGAAAATTCTGACGAAATTAATAGGTGATCTGTCGATTACGACAGACCACCTAACTAGACATTTAATTCGTCATGAGGACGAATTAGGTGGTCTGTCTACAATTTATGATCATGCTCATCTTCAATTCAATGATCCAATATAATGATGTTAATTATAATGATGTTAATGTAAAATGATGTATTAAGATATGAATTGATGAATGAAGTACTGATGAACTGATAGATTGAACTGATGTGAAATGAACTGAATTGATGAGCTAAACTGATGAACTGATGAATGAACTGATGAACTGATATTGAACTGTGACCTGAACTGAAGTAATAACTCAACTGATGAACAAAATATTGAGAAATGATTATGATCAAGATCATGATCATAATGAAATTTGATGAAAATATAGAGATAGAGAAGGAGAGAGGGAGACTGGTTATAGTCATGTAAAAATACATGAGCTGGACCGAGGGATGAAAGAGGAATCAGAATGCATACACTTGGAAGGAGAGAGGAAAGTGCAAGGAAACATGGTAGGGGTGAAATAAGAATACAAAGGGCACGGCAAAGAGCTAGAGGAAATTAAGGAATAATATAAGACATAAAAGAGGGAGAGCGGAGCCAAAGGCGGGAAAAGGAGAGGGTGAGAGAGTAGAGAAAGAGAGGCAGAGACAGCTAGGGAGACATCAGAGCTAGAAGAAGAGGGAGGCAGAACAAGAGAGGGAGAGGGTGAAATAGAAGAGAGAGAGAGAGCGATGCAAATTGACAAACGGCCTTGGCATATTCGCTATTTCAACTTTCAATTAAAAATTTCTACATGATTCAAACATTCTGATCAAAAAACGGAAGGCGCACTTCCGATAGCTCATAGTATCAGCTATAACATACTTAAATTGGGGGTGCGGGGGATTAGAGCAAAAATAAGCGAGATACTACTCACAGAACAATGTCATGTAGATTCATTATGTGAACGAAATTCGACTTCCGTAGACATAACATAACATAATGTCACCTTTAATTGAAATTTTCACTATGATGACGTCATCAAAACGAAAAGTGAGGGTGACTTATCTTGTAGAGAATTGTCTTAGCTACAACATATCAAAATTTGGGAGAAAAAAAGAGCACAAATAAGCTAGATGGTGCTCAAAGATTAATGTTATGTAGATTCATATGATGTGAACGAAATTCACTTACATAGACATAACACGCACGTTAAGAAAATTCTGACATGTCACTTTAATTGAAATTTTCACTATGATGACGTCATCAAAACGAAAAGTGAGGGTGACTCATCTTGTAGAGAATTGTCTTAGCTACAACATATCAAAATTTGGAAGAAAAAAAAGAGCACAAATAAGCTAGATGGTGCTCAAAGATTAATGTTATGTAGATTCATATGATGTGAACGAAATTCACTTTCATAGATAACACGCACGTTAAGAAAATTCTGACATGTCACCTTTAATTGAAATTTTCACTATGATGACGTCATCAAAACGAAAGTGAGGGTGACCTATCTTGTAGAGAATTGTCTTAGCTACAACATATCAAAATTTGGAAGAAAAAGAGCACAAATAAGCTAGATGGTGCTCAAAGATTAATGTTATGTAGATTCATATGATGTGAACGAAATTCACTTTCATAGACATAACACGCACGTTAAGAAAATTCTGACATGTCACCTTTAATTGAAATTTTCACTATGATGACGTCATCAAAACGAAAAGTGAGAGTGACTTATCTTGTAGAGAATTGTCTTAGCTACAACATATCAAAATTTGGGAGAAAAAGAGCTCAAATAAGCTAGATAGTGCTCAAAGATTAATGTTATGTAGATTCATGATGTGAACGAAATTCGACTTCCGTAGACATAACACGCACGTTAAGAAAATTCTGACATGTCGCCTTTAATTGAAATTTTCACTTTGATGACGTCATCAAAACGAAAAGTGAGGCCAACTTATCTTGTAGAGAATTGTCTTAGCTACAACATATCTAAATTTGGAAGAAAAACAATCAATATTTACAGAGATACAATCAATTTTCCATAAATATGCGGACGTCATAAAATGCAAATTCGTATTTTGAGTTCCAAGGCCTTTATGATGACGTCACGATATTTGTACTGGCAAAATGAGACATGAAATCATATCTCCAATTCATACTCTATCCAAATATGAAAAAAATTGAGAGGAATTCAGGCATTCTGACGAGCTATGGCGGATTTTATATAGACATGTTTTTACCACTTTTTACATTATATTGCCCATTGACGCGCGCACGAATTTAAAAGTTTGACGCACGCGTAGGGCATTATAGAAGGTCGAGAATGACTGGAAATAGTTGAAAATTGTCAAAAATAGTGTCAGGAATACAAACCATGCGAAAACGGCGTGTTTACGATGTGTAATAAGCTGCGCGCGCGTAACGCGCGCGCGGACGCGCACGGACGGAAATTTTTGAAATGCTTAAAATGACCTGATTCGTACTTTCGTTTAATAGTTAAGTGATTTTGAGCATTTTAAAATTGACGCGCGCGTACGCGCGTCATGACTTATGTGACCTTTGATGACATGACCTGTTGACCCTTGAGGTAAAGTATATGTGATATGAATATAAATAACCTTTGATGACGCATCATGAAGATATGATTGATAATGTGATTTCACAAAATGGCGCCTGGATGACGTCACGATGACCTGATGACCTTGAAAAAAATGGTGGCACTTGAATTTGATAAGCCTGATGACTGACAAAATTTGATGAAAATTGATGGAGCCGAATTAGAGCAATCACGCTCACAAGAAAGTGGTGGGAAAAAAAATAAACAAGTGTTACCGATATAAAAAAACATTTCCCATAGCGATTACACGTGAACGGAAAATGGAATTCTCAAATCCCACTTTGCAAGTGAAATATGAGCATGATCCCGGCATCTGATCGAAAAATAAAGAAAACACTTGTGATAGCTTATTGTCTCAGCTACAACATACTCGAAGCTCAGCGAAGAAAACTAAAACGACGGAGATATTGCTCGCGAAAGACGGGAATGTAGAATCCAGTTTTGAGAAAAGTCATGTCCCATAGAGAATACACGCAAAATGTGAACAATTGACATGCCTCCTTTAATCGCAAAATACGCCATGATGCTTTGTCAAAATGAAAAATTGTGTTGACTGCATTGGTAGAGAATTGTCTCAGCTACAACATATCAAAATTGGAAGAAAATTGACAACCGATTACTGCAATATTATCAAATGAATACAAAAATTATGATGTCATATTTTCAAAATCAAATTTTCGAGTTCATATGCAAATATGACGACGTCAGAACATACGATTGGACAAAATTATACATGAAATCACATAAACATTTCATGGGCTTCCAGAAAATGTTAAAAATTTGGGGGTATTTAGGCATTCTGACGAGCTATGGCGGATTTTATATAGACATGTTTTTACCACTTTTTACATTATATTGCCCATTGACGCACGAATTTTAAAGTTTGACGCACGCGCGTGGCATTATGGAAGGTCGAGAATTACTGGAAATAGTTGAAATTGTCAAAAATAGTGTCAGAAATAAAAACCATGCGAAAAAGGGCGTTTTTACGATGTGTACGCGATGCGCGCGCATAATGCGCGCGCGGACGCGCACGGACGGAAATTTTGAAATGCTTAAAATGACCTGATTCGTACTCCTCAATTAATAGTTAAGTGATTTTGAGCTTTAAAATTTTGACGCGCGTGCGCGCGCGTCATGACCTTTATGTGATTTTGACGACGTGACCTGTTGACCCTTGACCTGAATTATATGTGATATGAATATGAATGACCTTTGATGACGCATCATGAAGATATGATTGATCATGTGATTTCACAAAATGGCGCCTGGATGACGTCACGATGACCTGATGACCTTGAAAATGTTCCTGTCACGTTTTATGACAATGACCCATGACTGTCCAAAAATTGAAAGAAATTGACTGTACCGATCTTGAGTTATCGTCGGAACAAAAAAGTGGAGGAAATAAAAATAAATAATAATAA
>CP137670.1:25545130-25578585 GCA_037976565.1 Mesocentrotus franciscanus | reverse complement strand
AGGGTCGCGCTACGTTGCGTTTTTGCGTCCCGGACTTACCAAAAACCAAATCTCACGCACAAATTTTGCAAAAGCAGTGAATAATTGCATCCTGCAGGACGCAACAATAATTCTCTAGGTTGATTTCCAGATGCTGGAGAAGAATCATTTTCTCATCGTATACTGATTATAATTCTGTCCAACCTGTCCAGATAGTGTAACAGTAACGACCCATCTGTGACACTAACAAACGATGTGCATGAGACTAATTTTGTTCGGTATAATTTGCATTAAAACAGAAAATTGACTGACAGTTCGTCTTTTGCGCATTTGTATAACTAAATGAAGTGTTTTTTTAGCCAGATTCTGGCGATAAAAGTCTAATTTTCTGAACAAATTTGGCTTCTGCGATCGCTTTTACTGAACTGATTTTATGAATCCACAAACTGCCGAATTCGGATGCTTTGCCGACATGCTTGACGATGCCTCCGTGCTTTTACTTCTAACATTTGCTATTTTTCGCTCTTTTGTGTGCTGAATTAGGATCGCTAAATCGCGCTGTTAGGTAAATGTTGTCTCGCACTTAGCAGAAAAAAAAATGAGTGTTTTGCCGGGGCCTTGGTTGGGACCCTCAATATTTGCTTGTGGACTAAGATGTTCATTGATATTAGTACCTAAAATACGAGGTTAAGGTATAGAGCACAATGCATCATTTTGTATTTAACAATTAATATACGTAACACAAACAATCTCTTAATGTAAAACCAACAAACCCATAGTATTTAATGCCAATCAAATCTGACTTTTTTTTTCATTTCGTCCTTGCAGTAAATTCCTTTACGCCTAAGCCTTCTTAACAGTGAGAAACTTAAATTAATGTATATTCTATACGGTACATCAAGTCAGCTCACTAATGCATATCGGCCTCCACCCAGACCACTTTTATGGGCATTTACCATGTCAATGACTTGCTATGTATACCGCCTGTACCTACCATTCCTTAGATTAGCGTTCCAATGTAAGTTTTCCGTTTCCAGGATCGCCATTAAGTATGAATTGTTTACAACTTTATCATTAAAGATATAACGTCTTTCTTTCTTTCTTTTTCTCCTTTACATACTTTTTCAAAAAAGTGTGTGTGTGTGTGGGGTTGCTCGAGCCCCCGAGCCCTGCCGTTCGATGGGCCCAGGTATATATGTAAATAAATGTATACTAAATTCACATCTAAACAGTAAAATCCTTCAGTGTCTATAGAAACGAATATCAGTAATTACGTGTTTCTAAATTCCACAATATCGGCTTGGTAAAGGCCTGCTGAAAGAATTTCAAGTAAGCTATCACATGAATATAGATAATTAATATTAGATATTATAAAATGATTCATACATTTTCAATTCAACGATATAACCAGTGAAAGTATTTTAAATTTTCCTGAAAAAAGTCAAATTGTGGGATGGGTTTGTATATCTTTCAGGTTTGTCTATTCTTTGCAAATGTCCACAATAATTTGTTATCAAAGTAGACTATGTCAAATTAAAAATACGTCGAGAGCGAGCCAAAAAAAAAGAGTTTTTGCCAAGGTATTAGTACATTTCCTCATCAGAAATATCAGGTAATCATTTCCTATAATCTTGTCAAAACCAGGTAACATAAAGATCTTCTTTTGTACATCCTTGTGGCCTAAATATTGATACGAAGATATTCTATGGAATGGTCCACCAAACGCGAGACACGGCTTGTTGTGTTTATTGGGTCAGCTTTAAAACGCAGACGGTCAAACAGGAACACGCACCATGAAAACGTGATACCAGCGATCGAGTTTTCACCTGTCAGCTAAATACACGTGCGAAAAGATTCTCATTTACAAAAATGAAACGAATATCATCACAGACCGATTACGCTATCATATTCATCAGTGAGCTGCGTTTTGTCTTTGGCGGAAATTATTTGATGGAATTGCTGGGTGATTGTAAGCACTGTGTTCAGGTTTTTTTTTCTTCATGTTGTAATGATTTAACACTCGAATAATCTATCCCCCTCTCACCCCCTGTCCTCTGTTTGTGTCCTTTACAAGTGTATCTCATTCATTCATTTTAAAGTGAGTAATATTATTGATCAATCAATGTACGTAACTCAGCTTTAGTATATCTTTATGCATGCAAGACCGCCCTCTCTCGTTGACTTTTTGTTTAAATGCACAAGCTGAAAACACAATTATTAATGAACTCCGGTAGGTCGATTCTTAACCTATTTGCTTACTGTGAAATGAAAATAACATCATAAACTATTAGTCTTAGACTTAGAAAAAAGTCCGAAGCATTCTACTATATCAGTTTGGTACCATGAACTTTGTTGTTGAATCTTGTTTTGAATCTTGTTTAGACACAAACAAACACAGAAAAGGGGTCGGTGGAATGTTTTGGAAATAATCAAAGATATCAATTATTCTAAAAAGTAATTTTATGTTCAAGGCGTTGTTTTGAAAGGTAATTTAACCAAACATAATAATATGCTTGTTAACAATATATATGTAAAGCGCTTAGAAAAGTTTATTAAGATTTAATTTACATTAATAGTGCGTATTCTTCTAGGGCCTATATCTCATTTGAGAGTCACATATAGGTCTTATTTATTTGTTAGCGGGGGCCCTTTTTATTTTCTTCATTCATTCATACATGTTATTATTTTACCGGCTAGTCCTGTGTGTTCAGGCAGTAGCCTTGGCTTGAATATTACTTTTTACAGGCTTCCATTTGTTATATTCAATAAATAAAATATGTGATTTAAATAGAAGGATACCATTACAACATTTAAGCCTCGTCTCATCTCAAAAAGCGCTGTCCATGTCATGACTTCAGCCCAACCTCTCTTGAGCCCTTTCTTTTGTAGAAACATAATCAATACATGTTCCGTTAATCCAGTTTTTCACCATCTCGATTTTGTTCACCTATTTTATAAACATAGCAGATATTGCAACATTCACTTTGCTTGGCCTCGCATAAATAGTTTATCCGTCTCTATGTATTCTCATGAGGTTTGAAGCCGGGGCCTTTTCGGGGGAGTTGTTTCACAAAGAAAAGGTTGAATGTATCGACGCTTTGTGTTACCCTCCCACACATAGGTTCAATCTTTGATTGAAGGGTGACCCAATATTTTCTCCGGCAACAATATTTTGCCCCGGGCCTTATTCTGCGAGTGAGATAAGGTCAGGATTTTGGTTGCAACTGGGTCTAAGGTTAGGTTGAGGGTTAGCCGTTTAGGGTTATGTTTAGCCTGAGGTCAAACATAGTGCTTTGTTCAGGTTGACTTTGGTTTGGGTATGGAATTGAACGCAAGGAGTTGTCATAGAACCAGGTTGAACAAATTGCTTAAAGGGACTTGGTAACATTGTTCAGATGAGAGAAAATGGTGCTAAGGTAGTGACTTCAATGCTAGATGTACAACTAAAGATAATCTGAAAGTTTGAGTGAAAACAGACCATTATTAGTGATAACAATTGGGAATAACTAATCTGATCGATTCCTTAATTCTCCCAACTATATTACTACAATTCAATTACATCTTAGGTGAAGGTAAATCTTCACAAAGCAATGAATTGGCTCTATATACCATTCCAGACATTTAAGTGTTGAACGATTTTTAAAAGCCTGTCTTATGTCTTATTTTCATGGAAAAACGGTTTGGAGAATTCAAAAATGGTTGGGATAATTTACTGTTAGAGGGTGTCGCACAGTGACGCCTTCAAAGAAAACCATAAATATCTTTGTGGTTTGAGAATTTTTTCAGGATTGTTTGCATGTTAGAGGGTCAGTACAGTAGAAGGAATATAATAAGTAACATTTCACACAAAAATTACGCAGTTTTTTCATCAACCTTCAACAATGTTACCGAGTCACTTTAAAGTCTCCTTAAACAAAAAAATGTATTCGTTAACCAAGTTTAAGCCCCCACTCGAATAATCAATTTGCAAGGTTAACATAAACAAAAACTGAAGTTTTAATACATAGAATTAGAAAGAAAAAACACACTCAACCCCCCCAAAAAAAAAAAAAAAAATAGAAGGAAAAAAAAATGAAAATGAAGAATAAGATAATAATAGAGAAAAGGACTGAAAGCAAGATAAAGTTCGAGAAAAAAGGGCTGTTACGACCCCCTCTCGCACTTTCCTTCTAAAAAGTTGCCTTGTAAATTGGAATTTTATTTTCAGAATGTAACATGTGCCCGTTCCCTCCACCCCCATTATATCAGTGAGCCCCCTTTAATTGAGGACCCACATTTCGCCATGCCACTGATTTGCAACGTTTGTTTTAGATGCGTAAGTGAAAAAATCCATATCGTTGAGTAAAGATCAGTAGATATCATTTGGCTCCACATTCATTAACTAGGGTTTTAGGATAACCTTCAGAACCAATTAAGTAGTGTCTCTTATCTATGGTTGAAATAAATGGATGAATAATGAAAATGAAAATGATAATATCATAACATTTTTTGAACCAACCCTTACGATGGTTGAAAAAATGGAGCAAGAGAACTAGGTCAATGGAAAAGCTATGCCGAAATATTTAGATATTGCAGTGGGACAAAAAAGAATAAAGAGAGTATAACGAGCGCTTTCTGGAATAGAATGAACAAAAAGGAAATGGATCATCGTATATTGCGGTGGACTAAAAATTAATGTGCTTCAACAGAAAGCGGAGTCTGCTGGAACTGGGTTGATGAATGTAATGATGGTCGATAAATATTTTGTTCTTGTTCTTGCTCACAATCATCGTGAAATGAATGCATAATGTTGCACTTTTAAATAACATGTTACACAAGTGGCGTAGCTCCGGTGGCACCCCTTATCGACAACAGAAAGGGGCACACGAGGGGAATGAAAGGAGGAAATGAGAAATACAGAGAAGGGAAAAGTGGGGAAAGCGACGGTAAAAAGAAAAATTAAAATGATACGATCCTACCACTATTCATCGTAGACTATACCCCTCCCATATTACATAAAAGCCCCCCCCTGAATGGATGTGCCTACTCTACGCCACTGGTGTTCTATAAATCAACATTTTGCTATTAATCTCCGTTGAAGAGTAATGGGGTTCGCCTAACACACCGAAAATTATTTGAATAGGATTTTTTTAGATATAGTAAATGTATTTGTTATTATAATAACGTTACTTTTACTAAAAGTAAGCCATTTTGCGTTAAAATTATGTTTGGAATAATGATCACCCTTTTGTTTTATATAAAGGCATTCTTATAGGTGTACATGGATGGCGTGGGGTATGAAAACAAATCTAAGCCGATTTAACTCTTTGCCCGCTACGTTCGGCTAGCGGAACATACAGCGGGCTGCCAACTTCGACTCAAGTCACATTTCATTCACAATACACACGGAACGCATTTAATTATATTGTACGCACACACACACAATAGTAACGCGTGCTTCGCATTGTATACACATCACACTTCATTGCACCGCTTTCGCAGACATTGTTTACATTGACATTTTCCGAGAAAAATTGAGTTTTTGAAGTATTAGATGTAAGAGGTATAGAATACCCTTCTAAACGAAAACTTGGATACAAAATGTATAGTTGATAATCTCAAAATTTATGATAATATACATTACAAAAATGATACCATTGGCAAGACTATTAATTTCTATACAATATTGCTACACAAAGTTTTTCATTA
Source organism: Mesocentrotus franciscanus (assembly GCA_037976565.1). Lineage (NCBI taxonomy): Eukaryota > Metazoa > Echinodermata > Echinoidea > Camarodonta > Strongylocentrotidae > Mesocentrotus > Mesocentrotus franciscanus. Next base: position 25,572,918 of record CP137670.1, on the reverse strand, counting down.
CAGTACACCAATCAAAAGTTATTGCGAGTTGAATAAGCATAGTCCATGCAGAACCCCTCCTAAGGTGGCACCCTAAAAACAATGTGGCACAGGGGGGATTGTGTACGTGGCGGGCAAAGAGTTAAATGACCCTTATGAGATTAAAAGGGTGACTTGTTGAATAAGGGGTGCATTTTACAAAGCCCCTCTCCCGTTATCTGTTTATGATCTTCACCGAGTAAGAGAGTGAAAATGGTTATACATAGACCAGCATCACATGACAACACTTGCACAAATAACCCCCTCCCCGCCTCCTTAAATAGCCCCCATTTTTTCATTAAAGAGGAAAACGTAATGACGAGGGGCTATCGATGTGTTATGTTTTTCCCCAATACGTCACCCAGATGCAAAACTTTTCATCATTATGTTTTGTAATAAATATTTGTATTAATGTACGCAAATTGAATTTTGATTTGTACATTACATATGAAAATGCGAAATGTTGATAAGAGTGAAGAGTTGGCACAAGTAATACAATTCTTTCTTTAAATATGTAAATCAACGAAAACAAAAACAGGATACAGAGTAATATTTGGGTATAAATATAGTTCCTCTCAATGTATGAGACACTTTATGACAGTAATAATTTTAACAATTATACCTGAACTATAGATGCTAAGAAATAACATTTGCTATACTAGTAGTAACATTATAATAGCCTGAACCAACCAATCAATCAAAATGACAAACCTGGGATGAGTTGCTGATCTCAGAATCACCTGGAATTGCCCTGATCTCTCTAATTCACCTCTTTTTCTTTGGATTTGCCTCGTCACTTTTCAGCAGATCAGTTCTGTTTTCAAAGACGTCTTTCAAGGAAAGACCAATGACTGTAACAAATCCGTATCATGGCATTACATCACCAACTGTTGTTCTTTTTTGTTTCTTCTCCCCCGGCTCTCACAGTTTCCACTTGTTTTCGAAAAAGCGTTGAGAGGTCCAAAGTCGCGTAGGCACATCTCTGGGCATCATTGACTCTCTGACTCAGACACTCAAAAAGTCACAGCCGCTGCGCGTGTTCACTTTCAAGCGTCAACTCTCAAGTACAAACAAGCAAGAGTCCAACCCCCTAAAGTTTTCCTTAACAATAAACAGAGAAGAAGAATAAAAAGACAAAACAAAACTCGCGAGAAACGAAAGGAATTGTCACCTTCTGACACAAGATTGGCCGTTGTTTCTTTGCTTCTGTGTGTGGGAGTGTGTTTGCCTATGCGTAAGATATAGGCATCGTTATCTGGCGTAGATGTTAACTTACTATAGTGGTGTCGAGTGAGGTCAATGGACTCAAGAGAGGGCGCGAGTTAAACGAAGTGACAGAGCGAGTTGCAGCGTTCGGAGGGAGTCTAGGATCTATTAAAGAACATATGTTTCATCACTTTAAATAAATGCATGGGTGTGTTAAAGGTAATATAGACCTAATTGGTGTGTGCAGGGTATCAATTGTATGTCATAACAGCTATTTTTAAAGAGCAATTAAATTGAAGTCACCACGTAAAATATCATTTCACAATGAATGGTAACTCGCTAATTATGAAGAAAAACTGTTCGGTTACCTTTCGTGTTGAACTAGGTTATTATATCAAATACAATGGTAGGATGTTATTCACAAAAACGTTGCACAGTGAAATTTCTCGGACTTAATTGTTGCAATTGTTGTGTTGTCATAACCCTTACCTAATTAGATGTTATTTTGGATTTCGAAAGCAGGAAAGCCTTAAATACATGGTAATGCTGCAGAGAGATATCACGGTGTTATTTTCGGATGAAGATTTCTCTCTCTCTAAAAAAAAGCTCAAACACAGATTACATATTCATATATTATCTGCAGACTCAATTTTGACACATAAAAGTAACTCCGTAATGATTTGAGCCTTGTCTAACTTTATCAGTCTCTGACAGTCAGTTTTCAGAAGCCGCAGGGCCAAAACTGAAGTATTCATATTCTTGCATTTCAGACCCTCCGTCTGTTACGCATTAAGACTGAAGGTGTTTGCGATTGTCAGACTAGCCATTGATAGGTTCAGTAGGCGACTGAACGAGTTGACACAACGTGGGCACACGTGATTGCCACATCTAATGAATATGTACGACCTTGCTGATAGGCGCGTAGGAGGGGTGAAAGTGTTTACCTCACCGATAAACCCATACTCACCCATGCGTGGCCTATTTTTTTCAAGGTGTCCGCTCCATCAACAATACTGTTTAGTTTTAAAAACTGTGTATAGAAATAGAGTAGGGTACTTATGTCATTCGGTCTAGTGGCGTAACGCGAGTTTATCCTTTGCAGGGGAAGTGGGATAATGGGTCGGGGGCAATAGTACATTCTGCAATGATGGGGGAATAGTACATTCTGCATTGAAATGCGAATTTAAAATGCTATACTGATTATAGGGGTGAGGGTGGTCCATGCGACTTCTCAATGGTGGTGGTGGTGGTGGTGCTGGGGGGGGGGGGCACGTTGTAGATACGCCTTTGATTCTGACAAATTGAAATAAAGTAACAAATTTCAATTTAGGAATGGTAGGTGACGCAGAAGTTCAACAAATGGATGGCATAAAGAAGTTGCTTCTCCGTTATTGTTTTCTTATCAAGCCTTGATCTTCTAGGAATATCTGCGAAATATTATATTAAAACCCTTTAAATGATACAGAGTGTAAAAGGGAGTATGCCACTAATTCAATAAATGCGTTGATAAAATGTTCATCTGAAATGAATTTGCTATTTTGGTATTAGTTTGTTCATGACACAAACAGGAACGTGTGACACTCGAAACACTACTTGTGTGCCTCTTGGTCAAAATGTGCAACCCACAACTAATCTCAACCACAATCAAAACTCAGCCCAAAGCGTTTCAAACATGACACTTTATTTGAGAAATGATATTACCTCATGTACAGTTGTGACTGTATGTTAATTAGGAGGGTTGGGGTACTACTTTTCATTGATGTTTAGACAAGTTGATAAGATCATGACAGGGACATGTTAAGTGTACACAAACAGAAACAATGAGTGAAGTAGAGACGTGGTGGAGGGAATTTTAAAAATGTTACAGATAGACAGAAAATACACAAACTTGGTATAAGGAAGGATAGAAATGTATATCAGGAAGAGAGAGAGAGAGAGAAAGAGAGAGAGAAGGGGGGGGGGCAAATTGTAACATGGATGACATGTTACAATTCATCTTCTCAATTAAACCTCATGTCTACTTCTGTATCAACACTTTCTTATGGCCATCGCTCTTTTTCCAAAGCTTCTGCTGAACTTTGGAACAAGCTACCTTCAAATGTAAAAAACTGTCAAACTATTAACCAATTCAAAACTTCTCTCAAGACACATTTATTCAAAATTGCTTTTAATGATTAACTTACTCTGTTTACATTGATGTGTATTTCATATGTATTGTAATTTGTAGGTTTATTTGCACTTTTATGTTTTGTTTAATATGTAATTGTTTATCAGTCTATTCTGTGTGTTATAGCGCTTAGAGACTTCGGTGGTAAGAGCTTTATAAGAGACGTTGTTATTATTATTATTATTAAAGAATTTTAAACCAAGAATAACAAAAAAACAAAGGAGGGAAAGCACACACAAAAAAGCATCATGCAGTTCAACTATTACGATAATATTCACGTTGTACGATATTTACTCTTTAATTAATTCGCGTATTCTACTAACATGACGAATACATTGTTCTTGTATAGTTGTTTAGTTGATCCTAACTTCTGATTAATATGTTTGTTTGAAGAAAAAAAAACTTTCATTCTGTTATTAGGGGAAGATAGGTGAACGTAATTTCTTTGTTTCGAAGAAGATGGGTTAAACGTAAATAGAATGAAACTGATCCGCCCTTCCCCTCCCTTTCTCTCTCTCTCTCTCTCTCTCTCTCTCTCTCTCCCTCTCTCTCTCTCTCTCTCTCTCTCTCTCTCTCTCTCTCTCTCTCTCTCTCTCTCTCTCTCTCTCTCTCAATAACTCTCTCAATCACTCTCTCAACTATGGCCGTTCTGCTAGGAAATTGCGAAGCTTATAAAAAATCATCCATACACTGGATCTAACAATCAGGTGGAGTTGCTCCCTCTACGTTGGTACATTGTATCTTCAAAGTAACTTCGGAGAATGACCCTGTTTGTAATCTGAGGCGGTCATCTCGAAACGAGAAGAACACTCCGTTATCAACTTGACGTATCACTTGAAATCAAGAAGTCCACTTTAACCCGACGTGGTCTGGAAAAAGTAGCTACGGGTGGGAGGACTTGACAAAGATTACGATTTTCGAGAGGCAAGAACTTAAACGATTCCATTATTTTCCTTTAATACACTTAGGTTTTGTAAACCCTCTCAAGAAGGCACTCCCCAGAAAGGCAATGAACGAGAAGAAATAAATGACGCACATCTGTGGTTTGACTTTCTTCAATTTTCACATGACTGATGTTTCATTGGATTACTTCCGATTTGTCTACATTCATTCTTCATTTGTCCTTTTATCCCCAATGCTATTCCTCTATCTTTCTTTCTACATGTATTATTGTGTCACTCCATGGCCTTTCCTCTCTTATTTTTATCGCGAAATTTCGTTTAGCTTATGCGTCTTTGGTGTTCATCACGTACATATATTTTGTCTTATCCATATGTGTCAACAGTATCATCATCATTGTCGACGTCGTTGTCGTCGTCGTCATCATTACCGCCATAATCACCATTATCAACATCATCTCCATCATCATCATCATTACCACCACCATCATTACCACCTTAAGGTGGTAATGTCTTATCCATATGTGTCAACGGTATCATCATCATTGTCGACGTCGTTGTCGTCGTCATCATTACCGCCATAATCACCATTATCAACATCATCTCCATCATCACCATCACAATCACAATCACCATCATTACCAAATTAGCACAACATCGCCACTACCAGCACCATCATAATCATTAATGTCGTCGTCACCATCATCATCATCATCATCATCATCGTCATCATCACCATTATTATCATCATCTTCATCATCACCATCATCATGCCTGGGTAACTATACTTTTCCTTTGGCTGGCAGTTTAACGGGTCAGCTACATTTACTAATTGGAAATTCTCATAGGAACAATTTTAAGTACCCTCTGATTTCCCTATCGTTTTCCGTTCCTGGTATTTCATTTTGTGCAGCTTCATTTGTATATGATATCTGTTTCATCATCCCTCACTTCAAAGATAACTAGTACACTAGTGTAGTAAAATGAACGAAATCAAATAAATCTTTGCAAAGGGACAAAAGAGAGACCACAAAAATATTTCAGTTCAGCAGGTTATATTAAAATAATCTTTAATGTATACATTATCAATATATTACAACAGTTACTGTCAGAATCAGAGAAAATGAAACACTTTTAGAATAACATTATTTTCTCAAATTACATCGAAAAAAATTCAGCCCAACACAAAATACAATTTGTGTGCAATTCTATTAACAGAGGTATACACATGTGAATGCACGTCTAGTATTATGTCACATCACATAAACAAGTTCGAAGCATTTGAAATGCTTTCATATGTATATTACTGACATGAATATGAATTGAACATGAACATCAACGTAAATCGAATAAATAAATTGAATAGAAATTTGTTTGACGAATACTGACAAGCGTTGAGAAACAAAACTCACTTTGCATAATATTTAGCATTGATATTAGCATTCCAAAATCCATAATGGCATTAGGGGAATCATGATGTCTTACATTTCAAATTACCTAACTCAAGCGCCGCAGTATGAACTATGGTCATAAGGGGGGGTATCATCATTATACAATAATACGGATCCATAAAAGTGCGATAACATAATTATTGTAAACCTTTACTTTAAATTCATTATGCCAATAAAGTTCTTAAACTTTCACGATTTGCAATGTGAAATAAACGTGCAGCTTTGCACCTATAGAATTAATATGATTAATCATACAAAATTAATAATTACCCAGATCTAAATAGCGTCAGAATCCTCATAAACTTTTACCCATTGTGGCAAAACACTTTTATTATACCCCATAATTATATTGCTCATTTAACCGATACATTTGGATTGAGATGGGATAGAAAAGTGAAATACCAAAATTTAAAAATTATTCAATTTCTCTCCCTAAAAGTATGCTACGTATTCTAACATAGATACAATATCCAACCATCATCATTGCATCGCTTCAAAATACATTGTATTTTGTGAGAGCGGGAAAGGTGTTAAAACATTATTCGTTAACAGACAGTAACAACCTTCTGGCTCTTAAAAGATGACGTATGATAGGAAGACAGACATTATCGTGGCAAATCATGCCAAGGGCGCTAAATGAATAAATCAAGAAGCGGTCAGTAATTAGTGTTTTGTTCATTTCACCAATGTTACACACGTTTAACATTATTGAAAAGGGAATTTCTGCCCTTAACTTGGAAGCCAGAAGGGCATTTAATCCAAAGGCCTTAACGCCTTCCTGATCATAATGTTTATTTTTGTCATATAGCCATTACAACTGGATAAACGCCCTTCTGTTTCTCAGCAAATGATTTTAAATGTTATCGTTCGGCAAATGTTCTGCAAAGTTTCTCAAAGATAATTTGTTTTACGTTAAACATAAGTAAAGCCAATATTCTCCTTTAAAAATGTCCTTTCACTTTTCCTGGATATGATGACATGGTAATAGATCACAGACATACGATATCAACTTAAACCCGTAATGAACCTTTGGAACCAAATTTTTAATCATGTTCCCGGCAGAAAGACGCAGACAATTTTTTTCGTTATATTTTTAAGAACTATTTTGATTTTTGAAGTAATGATATCACTATCAACAATGAGGACGATGCCTGGACTAAAGTGTTTTGCGTAGATGCAGTCCAAACATAGTTCTAAATTTCAGAAATGGATATCATCAAGCATACACGTATGTTGTCTACGTATTCATTTACAGCTTTCTGCCCAGTACACGACGAATTATTTGAAGAAGAAAAACAGAAGAATAAGAAAAAAGAATCTTTCCAACTCGCTGAAAGATTTATAATTACAATAAAATAACGTCTCGAAGCTATAAATCTAGTCATACCCCACGTGATACAAGTCTATGTAAGAAAGATGGAAGTGTCTATTCAACTTCGACCTCCCATGACGTCATGACCATGAAAGCCAAGCTGTAAAATATAGAAATACATCTATAATTATAACCATTTAGGAAAATGGGGATGATATATGTACATAATTCAAAGAAGAGGTAGCTTTATAAAAATCTTGCTTTGTACATTTCTGGACATTTGACAAAAGTATAACACCACTACGAAAGCGACGCATCTAAAATGAAAGTCTCTTTTTTTTTTACTGTCGTCACAGCCGTAATAAATATAATCTCTCACTCTCTCAATAACTCATTACACGGAAACAACATTATACCGTACTTGTTATAGTTAATTACATCAGCAATAGCACCATCCTGAATAATGCAATTTCTGACAAATAACTCGCATAGAAATAAATACTGAATCATAGCTAGACAAATTGCATTTAATTACTATTCTGTTGACACGCCCTCTGCAGTGCCAGAGCGTCATGAAAAAGCACAACCAAACCGAAATTTACTTTTACTTATTGTAAAGTAATGTTTTTGTCCTTTAAATGAGAGAGTGATAAATCTTCGTCGAGTGAATATTTTTTGTTAAAACACAAAAATCAATAAAGCAATAACAGCTCTTTCTGCCACATAAAACACAAAATGTTAGTGTTCGATTCCTCAATATCTTTAGTTGTGCAAACTCGGGGAATTTATAGTGTTAGATTTCACTATTTGCGGAAAAGGGCGGGAGAGGGGGCTTCACAATAGTCAAAAGGAAATCAAAATTAATACAAATCACCACCTTAATTTGTTGCAAGACAGGTTATGTGTAGATTACTTAAGTATTTCGTGAATTCGATTTCTAAACTTAAAACTAAGAAGAAAAAAAAAGTATATTGCACGTATATGGCATGGGAGGTATAATTCTAGTTTAAGAGGCCCATATTATCTTCATTGTTAGTTAGGGTAAAAATAAGGTCAAAATCCGGAGAGAAAAAATATATAGCCAATCATTTTGTCGACAATAGGAGGCAAAGCATGTGTAAGATGGTTCTACTCTATGAAACATATCAAATAAATAATGAAAATGTCTTTAAACAAAAAATAATAAGATGAAGGACAGGAATAATTATTATAAAAAAACAACACCGGTGACACATTCATCGAAGAATAAATATCTAGCGGCACTTCTCTTGACATTTCGTACAATATCCGTAAACGTAATACATGTACTATAATGGGAACACAGAACATTCTTCTTTTGAAAATCATTTGAAAATTAGTTTTTTATCAATTAACTACAAGAAAAATAGAAGGAAGTTTAATAAATAGTACCCGTAGGCTAAAACACCATTACAGTCACCAACGTCGTTAAGTATTTTTCGGTTGTAGTTATAACACTTTGCCCCTTTCCACATAAAATAAAACAAATATGTTGACTTTAATTGTTTTGTCAGTGGTCCTGATGGTGTGAGATTAAAAAAACATAAATAATAAGAAACTGTAATTCTGTAATTTAACGAATATCATATTCCCAAATTCTGTCTATGACGAAAAGAAAACAAAATGTGATGCAAATGATGGGTGTTATGTGAAAGAATACTTCTTGCAGTTCCTTATGTCATTTGAAGGGATAACATAACGACGCTAATGTGAGGGTGCATGGACGGAGCATTCTTAACACAGTTTCTACGATCACGTCTCATGGACACATCGTAATGGCATCGTAGTGGCATCGTAGTGGATCTTGCGAACGGGTTCGTGATGATTGAACTCAATTTGAGTTCAAAGCCGTGTGCGAAGGGATTTGTTCTTAGACCCTGGTAGATGGCGCTATGCATGTTTCTGCATGGATCACCCTTGAGTTCCACTCATGCGACATCGTGATTTGAGACCCATGTTGTAGCCTAGTAGGGTCGCAGTTCGAACTCCCCTTCTGGCAGCCATTGATGCAGATACAGACCGAGTAAAAACACAGCATCATAGTTTGTATTCTCTCTCATGACATATCTATGTGAAAGACAAAGAAATAAAGCAGAAACTAATTTTTAATTGCAGGATACTTTAAATTATGAGATGATTACATTTTAATGAAATGAATTTAAATAACTCCGTATGTTCCCTTTCAAATGAGAGACTATAGATAGATGACAGTCAATCATGAAAGTCTGAAAATATTGAATTACATTGAATTTGAACTAACTCCATTTGATTATTTCTTACTAATATTATGTACCCTCTCCTGACACGCAACCTAACACTACAACATACAACAAGTAAATTGTAAATTATTGCTGTTTTTCCATTTCGTTTCAAATGCTTTACAGACAACTTGGATGGCGATGATGACGTCATATTACTCACCAGTGCACAATGCATTTTGGGTGTAGTTGAGCTCAACGCCCTGCCTACGGCATTCCCGGATGTAGGCCGACTCTGCCTCGCACGAACATAATTTATCTTCGGGGCATTCGCACATATCTGTTAAACAGGACCTAGGATAAAAATACAGAGTCAGAATATAATTACCATGTCATCATGGTCAAGCAAAGCACACAGCACGTTAACTTATTCACATATCTCTTGTATACATATAATCTAAGTATTTATTAGACACCATTTACATTCATTGACTTATTTTGAAAGTTCATAGTACATGTATAACCAGGGCAAGATTCCGAATTAATTTTAAAGAGATAATATGAATTAAATAGATGTGACATTGATTTTAACTGATTCCCTACATATTATAGAATTTGATGGAAGACTACAAAATAGTAATTAGTTCTGTTTCCTGATATTACTGATGAGTTCCTTCTATGTTTTCAATATTTCAGTGAATGAGAACGCGAGAGCGAAACTGGAATAAATATGGGTGGAGAAACCATAAGATAGGAAAGAAGGGGCGAGAAAATAGTCAGACACAGATAAATGATAAAGGGAGAAAAACAAACAGAAAAAGGTATACTCGTATAATATTTCAGACTTACCTATAATATACCCATAGATCGACTACGCCGTGACAGGGCTGCAACTTCATGGACTTTATACTCCGGCACGACCTCTGCGCCCTCCTTCTTGCAACGCTGTCGTCCCAACACGAATACTTTAACGCTTTCGTAACGCTCCGATCACAAAATTTATTTCCACCAACTCTCCATGATTCTCCAAACGTCCTTACTTCATTTGTAAACTCGCCTTTAAGAGTTCTTAAATCATCGTGACGGTCACCATTGTAGTTTCCACACAGACCACACATTTTGCTCTTGTAATTAGGCGGGACCGAGAGTTCCACAAAGCTATCCCCGTCCCATGAAAGAATTATACCTGTACAGGAAAATCGGTAAAAAGAAAAAGGCAAAATGTTATATCTTTAAAGTTAGTTTGTTGCTGTCTACCTAGAAAGTAAAAAGAAGGTCTTTGTCTGTTAAAGCATATAAAAGAGGAACTGATCCAATTTCAGTGGGGTGTTTGTAAGAAACCTATAGGTAAAATCGGTTATCCATTATAAGCCTATGTTAGCCTCTCATTGGCCCCTGTTCTCTCTCAACTTGAAAAAGTGAAATAAAAAGATTCAAATGTACTGATTTATGGACAACTGGGACCGTTAGTGCTCATTGTTCTCAAAAATATGTTTAACATGCCGACATTGGCGAAAAAGTTCAAAGACCCGTGCAGTAGGGTGACACCCGCCATGATATATGTTAACTCCATCATTGGTACTGCAGATATTTAATATGCTACAAACTGTTCTAATGATGGTTACCTTTAAATAGAATAATTTTGTCAGAGTATCTTACCTATATTTGTCTCTACGATGACGTTATAACTATCCCTGTATATCCTAAACACGGAATCGACGCTGTACGGAACCGTGATCGTTTCCCTGTTGACGCGGACGACGTAGTCCTGGAGCAGCGTGATCGAGTGCTTCCCGAGGGTCAGAAAGACCGTCTTCGTCCAGGAGAACGACTTGGTGTTGCGGCCATCATTGCGCACTCTGACCCGGAAGTCGTTGGTACTGCAGTCGGCCGCGAGAAGATACTTGCAGCGGCCCTGAAAGTTGAAGAGTCGGCCGTCGAAAGAGCGGTAGTGGGGATCGCCGAATACTGTGCAGACTCCATTTTCTGAAGAGACAAAAATACAAAAGCGAGACATGAATGATTAGATACAGACAGAAATAGAGTCATTTAAAAAATCCGATGGAATTAGACATCTAGATAGAGTAGGCGCGACCCAAATGGTCAAACCTTAGAAGCTTTACCGTGTCAACATGACAGAGTGACCTATCGATGTATGATTATGATTAAACGTTAAACCAAATCAATCGTTTGAAAATCAGTCTTTAAGATGCTGTTCATCATTTGTCATAATTATTCAATGCAAAATGAACAGATATGCCATTATTCAATGACCAAGATACGTAAGTTCTAGGTCTTTCACGTTTATTTTGTTAAAGTGTAAAAGGTTCCTCGAAATTTACAAAAGGGGCAACAACTCTCTCTTCAGAAATTGGGAAAATAGCATAATTCATGTCCCGATCAACTCATGTATCGACAGTTCTAATTTGTAGTCTCATTTTGGCATAAACAAGGCCAATTCCCTCGAACAGGGGAGAAATATATTTGTGAATTTTACCCGATCAGCTATTAGAACCATTGAAGAGTTTCAAGCGTATTGTGTGCCATTAGAGAATATGGAAGTCCGGTTAAATAAGTTCAAATTTAATTCATTCGCTATAGATGGGATTCAAAGTTCAAATTCGGGACATCCCTGCATGCATGCGATTGAAAGATCTCATGAATTGAAATTAAATTAGTATCAGAGACTCTTTGAAATGTGAATCATCGCCAGATACAATCGGTGAATTGCAAATTGTTATTGTTAAAGTTCTAAATAACTGTTAATGGGTGCAGGTAATGGTTTTGTCAAGTCACAATATCCGCGACCTAGTTATGATGACAAAAATACCGCGCGCTCAATATAAGTCAAATCGAGCTTCCGAACTTATCCACTATCAGGAAATCCTGAATTGCCGGTTATAAGGGAACCCTGTTTGATGGGTAAGATATAAACAGTTATCTAGCACGATCAAAGGGAGGGATATTCTGAGGTAATCAGCCAGAACACGAACCACAATATTGCTTTTCTTCGTGGGACGGTCGTAAAACCAAGCCCACAATATTCAACCGGTTCCATTGGCGCTGCCTGCCTTTTGTTGCAATTCTTGTGGTTCCAGAAGTTGGCCCCTGTCGATCTTCTTCAATCTTTTATCATATTATTCGATAAAATATTATGGGGGTCTATACTTATTTCCATCTATTCCCCGCCCAATCCCCACCTTCCCCTAGCCCAATCCCACCTCAGTCCCCGCCTAGATCCTGTATTTCATGCCTAGAATGTCGGATCTCCCGTTTACATGGTTTAGTTGCAGCTGAATGTAATATTACAGCATTATCTTGCTTAATGAGAATTTTATTGTTGTTTTTATTGTTGTTGTATTCTTTTTTGAAGCATGAGCATTAACATTTCAAGTGTTGGGTTTATTGTGTAATAATCTGGTAGTAAATGTTGTTCTCTTAGAGCCGTTTAGTATGAAATTATGAATACGAAATGCATTCGTTAAAACACCTTCATACGTTCTCTTCCGTATTTGTCGTCGCAACACTAAAACCCTCACCAATGGTTTTAAAAAAACCTTTAAACATGCCAAGACTCTTTTTGCTTAGAATCTGAGGTGCATACATAGTAGGAGCTCATAATAGTGAATTATGAAAAGGTACAATTATGAGACTGCAGATGGCAAACAATGAGTTGTACTGTTGGATAAATTGTGTAAACGGTTCCATTGTTACATTCACTATCTACCTATCCACATTTCCAAATTCGTTAATTTCCAAGACAGCAGAACAATGTTCACAAAAGAAACCGGCATCTTTTCATTACTGTTTTGCTAACCCAAATTTAAGGGAAAAGATATCAATTTTCTTTAACAAATTGTTGAATTTGTGAACAACGCTCCACTCTATATCGAATAATCCCGTTCTAAATTCACACAATAAGCACGAAATACAGTAAAGGATATTTTGTGATTGCAATCTATTGGTATAAAGCCCTCAAATAACTATCTGTCATGGAAGTGATAAGACTTGTGTTCGTCACACAAGCGATAAATTACTTTATTTCTCATCTCCCATTGAGTCGAGTCACATACCGATCATTCTGCTTGATAAGGCACTCAAAACCCGCCATTATCTCTCATAATTGGCGGTTTTTGTCCAGATTTATCGCACCGTGAATACCAGTGAATAGCACCTTTCCTCGCCTGCCAAACAAGCAAGAGAAGGATGACGGATGCATAAATTGAAATCGTTGTTTTGTGCCAAAAGTTCTGAAACTTGATAAAATATTTGCTCATTGCGATGTTATCGGCATTCCATTTTCGTTACAGGACCGGCTTTTTTTCCACTGCTAAATCTACCTTGTGGTTTTCGAGTAGTGTTCCCCAAACTCCCATAGTCTGTATGCGTACAATGAAACCTCTAGAGTTACAATCCGCCTGCTATCATATCCTTTGTAAGACTTGACGTTGATAAATTTGGTGCCCATGGCAAGATATTTATGAATGAAGTCCATTTTCTTCTCCGCTGTACGTGCCTTCCAACACACGACCTTGGATAAAAAGTTCACCCTTAGATACTTAATGTTACAGCGAATCACTCATTGTTCCAAGATAAACACTCTTATAAAGTTAAACGGGTACTTTATGACTTTCGGGGGGAATGTTCAGAAATGCCCTACAGGCGGACAGGATATGGTTGTGTTGGTGAATATGTTTCATAAAGAAACTAGAACGGGCATGACTTTATGAGGAGAGTCTACCGAATCGTAGGTGGGTAGCTCATCCCACAAAGGCAATTCTCATGTCGCGACTTGTAGATGTATTAGGCGAGGCGTCAAAAATAACCTTACCCGCTGGCTGCAGCCTCACGCGAAGGCTGGCTGAGGCTGCATTTCCAGCTGCAGCCGGACGGGGCAATTACTTTGCATTAATTAGCCCAGCCGGCTGGCGCCAGCTTGGGATATGAGCTTGAACCCAGAATCTTAATTAGCCCGGCCACCCCCAGCCTGCCTCCATACTCCTAAATTTGCTCAGCCAGCTGAAGCCGGACGGAGGTGATAACAAATTGCAGCTGGCTTCCGCCAGACGGAGCTGCTTAAAGTTGCAGCTGGCTTCAGCTGGACGGAGATGCTTAAAGTTGCAGCTGGCTGCAGCAGAACAGAGATGCTTGATGTTGCAGCTTGTTGCAACGTACCGAGCTTTCCATTGGCATTATGTCGAACAGGGCGCTCACTTGTCGATTGTGACGTCATTTATGTTTGCATTATGTTCCCTGCGGCCACGACTGCGCTTTTTCAGGTCATCGTGGACAAAACGGGATGGATGTGAAGCAACGAGGGGGAGATGGCCATGATAGACTTTGACAAAAACTTAGCAACACCTGACAAAACGCAGGGAACAAAGTGTAGACGTAGATTTAAGCGCGATTGAGATGGCGGTTGCGTTTAATGATATCCCACCTATTTTGTCACCGAGTCCCACCTTGTTTTTGTATGACTAGGTACGTTTGTAACAATATGAACAATTGTCTATTTGTAGAACCATGTCGTTGCTACAAACGCACCCCCAAAATATGAAATAAAATAATAATAATAATAACACTAAAAAATACTGGGGCGGTGATCGAATTCGCTCAAAAGAGACCTCAATTGTTTGGTTTATTCACAATCATTGACAATTCAAGTGTAAAAATTCAAATATTTCATTTCATTTGATGTCTATATCCATTATTTTACATCATTTTCAAACCTAGCGTCCACTAAGGGCGCGGACAAGACGCGGCAAAAAAAAATGATTCAACAACCGAACCGCGTATTCTTGAAAGATTCCGTTCAATGTCTTTACGATTCTGAAACAATTCCTGGCGTTTTCGCACCTTCGGGAGAGGGCAAAATTTCCGCGAAATTTGGAGACCAAATTATGGACGCGGAAATTAACTTCCTAAAACTTCGGCAAAGAAGAAAAAAGAAATAAAAATTGAAAACCGGGAAGCTCCCCCTTCGCACGCTCGCCATTTTAAGTATCTAAACTTATTATTTAATGCTGTTCTTAAGAAAGAAATAATGAGATCTCCCTGTTTCTTTTCCATATTGATGTCATTTCCATATGATATAATGTCTTTCATTATGATTATCTCTCTGTGTCTATCACTCTTTATCCCTTTCTCTATCCATACACCCTCCTCTATTTTACATGTATATGTTTCTACTTGCCCATCTCTTGCTGATATTTCCTTGACTTTTCATTTCTTGCTCGTCTTATTTAAAAAAAGATAATTTGTCTTGTTTGTCTCTCTCTCTCTCTCCCTTTCTATCCCTTTCGTTCTCAACCTCTCCGTTTTCTCACCTCTCGCATTCCCTTCTTTACCCTCACAAATAAATGTAGATAAAGAAGATATGAGAGTGATATAGGTGAGAGATTTAACAATAAGAAAGAGATGTTTGTGTGAAAAGATGAGATACATTTGAAGAGCTTGATTCCAAAAGGAGCTAAATCCATATTTTATCAAAATTGAGTTTTTTGTATTAAAATAATGATTTCCTACATGGGGACAAAATGCACTATATCACATTCTAAAATTTCACCAGGAAGTATGAATTTTTCAGGTACAATATCATGTTTCATTCCAAAAGGAGCTAAATCCAAATCGGTTTCATTCAAGGCAGTACCAACTAGAATTATGTTCACCAGCACATTCGTTACTATATATATATCGCATTAGCGGATCCAGGGGCGGGGGCACAGGGGCACGTGAACCCCCGGCCAAAAAAAAAAATAGTACTCACTCCCCCCACTGAGCGAATTTGCGACCGGCGCAATTTTCAAATTTTCGGGACCAAAAAAGAAATTAGCGCTCACTACTACCCCCACCCCCCACCTGAGGAATTTTGCCCCCTTGTGCCCCCGTCTAAGAAATCCTGGATCCGCGTCTGTATCGATATATTATGTATTTTATTCCGTCATTATCCATGAGAGGGCGAGGGGCGTCATTTTTCACCACTAGAGTTCCATGCCTTGGCTGATATGTTTTACGTCATTGGTAGCTTTAAAAAGGTCACAAACAATTAGACTTTGATTATTGCTTTTTTGGCTTTCCTCATTACAACATTGCATTCAGCTACATATGTATGAAGAGCTACGGTCAAGGCTTAATGGCACACTTCCTGACACATACAAAAGAAGCTTACTCTGAATGTAGCCTGCCATTGACCCTCGCCGGGGACAAAGGTCGTTGCCCTAGCTACAGACAGTGTTGTAGATCCTTACATAATACCTATTGTTCAGGGGGATCCTATGTTCAAGGGGATAAAAGTAACACGGCGCAAATGTAACAGCGGCTCCCACTCCTAGTAGAAGCGCGATGTACGTATACGCCCTGCACAGAGCATGCGCATTTCAGTGCCCGACATGCTGCCCTGATGGTAGGCAGGTCAACACATCGAGGAATTTGTTTACAGCCAAAACATCGGTTTTTTGGCACGGGAGTAAAATCTTCAATTACCTAAAATCAATTCTAGACAAATATGTGCTTGTGCTATCACTGTCATTTTTAAATGGTCAAAAAATAAGATTTTAGGCCTGTATTAGGCGAAATTTCAAGGACGAAATTTAATGCTAGGATACAAAAATATAAAATATGGCCGCCCTCCTAGGGGTGCAAATGTAACAACGTTATAACTAGTATAATTTTCCCCACGTAACTGGTATAAATCTAATGTAAATGAGTCAAGCATATGTCATAGACATAGTTTTTATTAACAATTATTATATTGGGGTTCTATAAAATACTGTTTAATTGATGAACATCTGTCCAGCGCGTAATCTTTAATAAACAAATAAAAAATAAACTCTTTCTGAGCGATATGTGATTTGTAGGTACAACCTTCTACCCCATGCAACCTTATTCCTACTATATAATACGCTAGTTTTCCCGTATATAACATATTGTAATAATGTATGGGCGAATTGTGGTTCGACAAAAATTAATTCTATTTTTAAACTGCAAAAGAAAGCCATACGCATTTGTACATGTTCGCATTTCTCACATTGCATGATCCTTTATTCTTTAAACATAAAACACTAAAAAAAAAAAATCGATTTGAACACTATTCAGGTAGCAGTCATTATGTTTAAGTACATTTATAATCAACTTTCACCATCCTTTGATAACATGTTTAGGTTTAATAGTTCTGTTCATTCATACCCTACTCGCATATCTGGAAACTTCCATCCTACAAATCCCAAATTATCAATAACACACAAATCTGTTAGACATTCTGGTCCGGACATTTGGAATAATTTTCCCGACAACATAAAGTCTTGTTCAACCATCTACTCCTTAGACGCTACACTTAAACGACAAATAATACAATCATACGCTCCCCACTCTTTAAATTAGTATATTAAAACCGTGACTTATTTTATTCTTCATCATGCAACTGTTTTCTGCACCTGCAGTTTTCCCAAGAGAGTTATGTCGCCAATTTTTTGTTTGTATGAGGCCGCCATCCATCTCCAGCCCAACCGCTCACGATGGTGGTCTCCTGCGTTCTAAATTACCTCTCTAATTTATTGAAAAATATTTACTATATATTTCTCATCTTATTTGTATGCTTCGTACATGTTTATTGTATGATATAATTGTACATGATTTTCTATTTAATTACTTTTGTAAACATTTTATTCATTGTATTTGTTTTTGTTCGAAATTTTGTACTTTGAATTTGAATTTGTATCTTTTCGAACGCAGAAATAAAATCAAACAAACAAACACACTTTATGTGGTTAAAACTGCCCCAACGGGTGTGTTACAATTGCCTCAATTGTGGGGCAATTGTAACACTTCACTACCGGTTTTAAAATGATAATGGCTTCAAAATAGCTTGTTTTACTTAACTCAAACCTAGTCATATGTCATGCCAAGATATGCATCTTTCATTTCATATAACCTTAAGTAAGTATAACTATAATAAGTTGATATGTCAGAATTGGAAAAAGGTGTTACAATTGTCCCCGGTCTAGGCCACTGGCTACACGGCAGGGGCGGATCCAGCCGGTGGCGAGGGAGGTACCCCAATTCATGAGAAAATATTTAGCACCGCATAAGTGGGGGTGGGGGTAGTGAGCACTATCTTTGTTTTACTCAACAACCCCTTGAGCAAAAAAAAGAGGGTAAAATTGTGGTTACCATCTTTATTGAAACTTTTTTTTTCCTAGGGGTGGGGGCCCGCCTTTTTTTATAGAGAATTTTTGTTCGTTACCATCTTTAAAAAAAACACGTTATTTTGCCAAGGGTGGGGGCCCAATCCCCCACCCTGGATCCGCCACTGCTACACAGAACAGTAGCAAGCCGAGAATGAATAGAATAAGTGAGTGGCCAACTGTCTTTGTGTTACGTTTATCTAGCGGTGCAGTGCCCCCACAATTTTCAAGTACCCCAAAAGTGCTTCTTTTACATAGAACAAGTGCCCTTTCAACTTTGTAAGAAGTGCCCCTTTTACATAGGAAAAGTTCCATTTTACTTTGACGAGTGCCCCTATCAATTTGTAGAAGTGCCCCTTCCCCTTTTATGTCATGATCATCATTATTTTGGCTTTCCGTTTTTTGGCTTTCCTCTTTTTCGTAAATTACCCTTTACAACATTGCATTCAGCTACATGTATGGAGAGCTACGGTCAAGACTTAATAGCACGCTTCCTGCACATACAAAAGAAGCTTACTCTGAATGTGGCCTGCCATTGACCCTAGGCCTAGCTACAGGCAGAGATCCTTACATAATACCTTTTGTTCAGGGGGATCCCCCTTGAACATAGGATACCTGAACAGTAGGTATTACGTAAGGATCTAATTAGCCACTGGCTACTGAGTAATGGGAGCAGTAGCAAGCCGAGAATGATATAGAATAAGTGAATGGCCAACTGTCTTAGCGTTACGATTAGCTAGCGGTACAGTGTTCCCTCCCCCCACTTTTTCAACTACCCCAAAAGTGCCCCTTTGTTCGTAGAAAAAGTCCCCATTTTTCTCTGACAAGTGCCCCTATTAATTTGTAAAAGTGCCCCTTCCCCTTTTCAACTCTGATAAGTGCCCCTTTTATCTTGACACGCGCCCCTTTTCCTTCGACGAGTTCCTATTTTCCTTTGCAATAGGTGTCCATTTTCCATTCTCATAAGTGTCCTTTTTAATCTCTAGTAAGTACCCTCTTTAGGTACGAAAAGTGTCCCTCTTCACTTTTGATAAATGCCCCATTAAAATCTATCAAAATCTGATCGGTGCCCATTTTCTTTCAACTAATGCTTTTTTCATCTCTCTCTCTCTCTCCCGTTCTCTCAATATCTTTCCACTGCCCCCTTTATCTTTCTCGCCTCTCTTTCTTTCATTGTGTTCCACTCTTACCTTATTTATTTTCTCTTTTCCTCTCCGTTTCATAACCTTTCTACTTCTCATTTCTATTTCTTTCACTATGTATTGCCCTTCTTTATTCCTATCACTCTATTTCCTCTCTTTTTTCTTCCGGTCAACTTTTTTTTTCGTTTTCCTTTTTTTCTCTTTTGCATAGCTTTTTTTTCTTCTTATCTTTATCGTGCCCTTTCAACCATCATTTTCCTTTGATATATTAATTCCCTTCTCCTCGTAGCTTTCTTTTTCCTTTACTATTTCATCTATCATGTCTTCCTCTTTCTGACGTTTTCCTACCTTGTCTCACGGATTAATATACGATACAGGCTAGTAGAAAGTGATAAGGTTTATCCATAAAGATAAAGTACAGTAATTACTTGATGTAGACAAGTGGTGTACAAAGCAATTACGTGGTTTAAGCAAGTGGTGTTAGCAAGACACGATTAAACGATTGTTGCAGCTGGCCGAATCATCCTAACAATGGCCATTAACACGAGTACACGATTCAGAGCGACAGTCTTCAATCGTGTAAATCTACACGATTACACGGTTACACGATTCAAGTGAATCGTGTAAACCGTGTAATCCCAAAAATATATTGTGTAATCGTGTTGCGGAGATTTTCGGCGTGTACTGTATACCGAATAGCGACATTATCATTTCCGAGAATGTCAACTGCACATAGTCTGCAGAAACAGACTCTATTTTTACGCAAAAAAAAACACAAACCAAACAAACAAACATTGCAAGTGCTATCTGTATGAAAAAACATATCATATTTGAATGGTTGTGAAATAAAATAACAACTCAAAATTGATCTTTATTAGATACAGGAATTTCAGAGTTTTCACGGCTTTCTAAAAGTGTCTCTCTGTCATGTCTTCTCCCCTAATTCCCCTTTTGCTATTTGCCATTTCATCGTATTGCCAATGCCAAACTGATGTCAAGCCACCATATGTAATAAATTATGTCTTATTCTTAGTGCGGTAAGGTGTAGCGTGGGCCTATGATCCGTATGATACCTCCCGGGATGGGAATCTTGACATTTGCTGTTCTCTCTCTTTTAAAAGCCTACTTTCTTCTATTTTTTCGTCTTTCAAAAACCTAAGATTAATGATACAAACACGGATATTTGTTCTCTTCTTCTAAAACCGCAAACTTGTGATCGACAAATTTCATATTTGCTCTTTTAAAATTGAAGTTTATTTTGTGTTCACTCTCTACTTTTATCCAACAGCGAGGTTAGCTCGATTTTTCTTCTTCTTGTTCCCTACTTTCATTCTTTCCTATAGGAAATCATATGCCATGCCGATACAACAACATGATCTAAAATATTCACCCATTCTAATGACCACAGACTTTGGGTGATTCAAGTTAGGCAGCCATAATCCGCACCTTAACAATAGAATCTGGCAAGCCGGACAAAAGCGATCAAACAATAGCGTTGCGTAGTAAAAGCTATATGACAATAGTCTTGTCCAGACGGAGGCAAGTAATACCCTAGGGTAAATTCGAAAAAGGTTTTAAAAAGGGAAAGGGAAGGGAAAAGAAAAGTGAGAAAAGGAGAAAAAGGAGGGAAAAGAAAGAAAAGGAAGAGAGAAAGAAGAAAAGAAAGAGGGAGGAGAGAACAGGGAAGAGGAGAAAAGGAGGGAAAGAGAGAAAGGGAAGAGATAGGAGAGAAAAGGTGGAAAATGAAGAAAGGGAAAGACAGAGAAGAGAAAAGGGGCAAAAGGAGAATAATGAGAAGGGAACAGAAAGAAAGGGGATAATAATATAAGAAGGTGTTTTTTACCGGGAAAGGAGCGGTGGGGGATGCAATTTCGTCTTCTTTCTCTCTAATAATTTAATAAACCGTGAACGCTTCGACTTGGTTACTCCACCCAACATCCCCCTCTCTCTCTTACTCCCACCCCTCTTCTCTCAGACTCTTACCCCCCTCTCCCCGTTTTTTTGGTTTCCCTTTTCCCCTTTTTTTTCTTCTTTTCTCTTTTTTTTCTTTTCTTTCTTTTCCTTTCTTTCGTCTCCTTCCTCTTTTTTCTTTTTTCACTTTCTTTCTTCTCTTCTCTTTCCTTTCTTTTCCTTTTTCTTTGTTTTTTTTCTTTCCCTTTCCCTCTCATTTTTCCCCTCCCTCTTTTCTCATTTTTTCCCGACAGCAGCGAAATTTTCCGACAATATCCTAACAGGGGGGATGTTGCATCCCCACACCCCCCTTTAGCGACGTCCCTGGTTGTTATCCCATTATTCTTTAAAAGAAATGCAATTTCTCATGCTCTCGCACCTATCTTCTATCGTTGTTTAATTCTCTTTCATTTTTTTCTTTCTCCTTTAACTCACACAAATTCTCGCTTTCCCCCCTTTTTTTCCAACACTTTCAAATTGGGGGCTACACGCCTGGCAAAAGGGACCCCATGTTATGCACACTGCAAAATTGCGTGTACCCCCGCCCCTTTTCCGGTAAAAAAAAACATTTTTAGAATATCGTCCCCCTTTCTTTCTTTTCCCTTCTCATTATTCTCATTTTCCCCTTTTCCCTTCTCCGTCTTTCCCCCTTTCTTCCTTTTCTGCCTTTTTTCTCCTCTCTCTCTCTTCCCCTTTCTCTCTTTCCCCTTCTTTTCTCCTCTTCCCTGTTCTCTCCTTCCTCTTTTCTCTTCTTTCTCTCTTCCCTTTTCTTTATTTTCCCTCCTTTTTCTTTCCCCTTCTTTTCTCCTTTTCTAACTTTTTCTTTTTCCCCTTCCGCCTCCCCCCTTTTTACCAGGGAGGGGGCACGTTCCCCCTGTGCCCCCCAGAATCTGCCACTGGTATAGTTGTATAGTTGTACGTATAGTGGCATGTTTGGCCCGCCATATTTACCCCGACTAGCTCTTAACACGACCGTTACCCTAGAGTAACTTGCCTCCGTCTGGACAAGACTTAAATATGCTTCATTGTTGAGCTTGCAGTTGACATGTTTGTTATCATTTATGTCTATTCAGTCCACAAATGACCGATACAGGTGTACGTTAGATTATATTTTTTTCGAAAGACAAAGTACCCCTGATTTCTAGACTGCGAACTATATCTTTCAAATGCAACGCATCAGAACTTGAAAACATGACGGCGGCATATGTAATTTAATATAATATTATCTGTCTCGCCTCGACTTGACAAAATCAAAGACAATTATCTTCCCGGAATTGACAAAGATAATATTTTCTCCCTCACCGCGACTTTGACAAAGATAACATTTTTTTCGGGCATAGTCAAAAATACGACTTCACTTTCAACCAATCAGATGACAGTTTTAGGAAATATTCTTAAAGGTATATAATAGGATTTATATCATTGATTTTGTTTTCTTCTTCGGCATAACACGAATAAACACAAAGATATGATTTGGATATTTAGACAACAGGCGAGCCAGTAACTTAAAATAGCAAATCTTATGTTGTAACATATAAATGTCAACAATTATTTTGAATATAAAGTACAAGGGCTCTATCCCATTTGCATGCAGGGTGCATCCAAAGGAAATGAGCGCGCATATTTGCACGGTACGACCGGTCTCTTTATTGATAAAGGCATATCAGAAAAGAAAGACCACTTATATTTGTCTTTAGTGTCTTGTTGTTGTTGGGTTTGTAAGGCTGTCCAATCTGAAAAGATTATTTCCACCTGGCTATACTGTTTTTCGAGTTATTGATCCGTGATGAATATATGGCGCCGTTTCTTTTTCCTCTGACGAATTAAATTCTAGTTTATAAAGATATCGTCTGGCCGGGTGTGGCAATGCAGCAGGTCGCGGGTGGCTGATTCGTTTAGGTCGGCCGCGGCCAGACGACCCAATTTAGACAAGGCTCGGCTTCTATTCGGGAGGCTGCAGCTGGCGCATATTTGAGGGCATGCCGCTGTCCTCCCGCCGGCTGCAGCCGGCTGAGCTCATCTTTTCTAGCTTTTTCCGAGCTCGGCTTCCATTCGGTAGGCCGCGGCCGGCGTATACTTTCGGCTTGCCGCTGGCCTCCCGCCGGCTGCAGCCAGCTAAGCTAATAACAAAAATGCAGCCGGACGCATAAGTGCAGCTGGCTGCAGCCAGCCGGTATGTTTATTTTTGACGCCTCGCCTTACGCAGAGCTTGTGACTAAACTATTTAACAGCGGAGGAGAAGGGATATTGCTCAATGGGAAGATTACAAGATGGCAAATGTTAAATTATAATGATGTAATGAGTATGATAAGAAGTATCACCAAGAGGCTAGACTGGTACTGTATTTCAACTGATCAATGTATGGCTCATTCTTGTTAGAATGATGAGGCAATATTTGATCTCTATTCGATGTATGGTTGCACCACGAGGAGAATAAATCTTGCTTACAATAATCAGATAGTCGTTGTTATATCAGGCACGCCTTAGGTAAACTTTGTGGTCGTCAAAACTTATGTTTGTGTACGAAGTGTGTGAAATGTTGAATACATCTAGAATGGCATGAGCTTACATTGTATGGACGCAAATGCGTACAAATAGCATACAGTTGTATCAAATGTTACGAACAAAAAATGCTGTACAATTTACGTAAAAGAAAGATGAAAATGACGTTGCTATAACAAAATCTTTAAATGCATCGTTTAACAATGTTAAATCTGAGATGCACGGCCCTACGTGTTATCAGTGTTTGTGATATGGTGTAATATTGAAGCCCTAAAAAATTGCGCTTCAAAATGATCAAGAAGTGCCTCAACAAACTAACAAAGTAAAAATCTTTGAGTGACCAGTTTTACCATACTCGTTTTCCCAAATAGACTGTAGTGTTATGAAAACCGTTAGGAAAACGCAAAATTTGATTTCGATTTCCAATCATAAATATCTTGATAATCAGACAGGCGATCGGCTTGTAAAAGTCATGGGGTTCCTGACTGACCTAAAGGTTATAATGATCATTGCAGCATGAGCTAAATCTAGGATTTTGTTTCAGAATCTGAGACAAAGTTACCCAATCCCTTTATTAAGTAGACGTTATTTCATCAAGAGTAGAATTAAATGGCACTTACTCTCTATGCACTGCGGGCAACAATCTCCATCCAAAGTCTTCAGTTCAAAATTCTGAGTGAAAAAAAGTAAACAGGAAACTGTAAATTCTGAATTTCATACAATTCCGCAAGTTTTCCACATCAACATTATCATAAACGTTTGCACGTCAATACTCGGAGTTTGATCAGGGAAACAAGAGTTAGAGAATGAGATGGATGATTGCATATTAAATATTGATTATTTGACAGAAACAAATAATGAACACATTTAGTTATCATGAGTCTACAAAAAGACCCAAGGACGTGTCACTTTAAATAACCGTGTAACATTAATCTCGAAGTTTGTATTTCATGGTACAGATTTTGAATTAATATCAAATTCTATAAGGAAATATGACATAAATAAACACATATAGAATGAGATTAATTAAATCAATAATTTTGAATTCATTTCTTGTATTGTGGGTAATTGATATACTAATAAATATTTAATTTAATCCATATGAATCAGAGAATACAATCCTATATTCTACATTCGATTCTTCGTCTGTGTGATGTTTCAGTATGACACCACTTATTTTCACACAAAAAAGAAAGTCTTCGTTATAAACTAATTATCAGCTTTATAATTGATTCAATTGTCATTAGTTGTTGAATAATATGCCATCTATATGCTTTCAATCGCTTTGCCCAAGAAGGTGGATCGGTTCGAATTGTTAATCAATACACCTTAACACGCTTTAAAGGAAGACTTGTCCATTTCAATAAATTCCATGGCACTAATTAGAACGTCACATTCTTCCAAGAAGTCATTATACTATTGTTTTGGGTAGGTGGCGCGCTAAATGCCATTATTTGAGCTGGGTGGATTAAGAAATTAGACCCCCTACAGCTCCCCACGGCGCCAAATATAATTGATTGTACAGTATATGTGCATTACTGGCAAAAGAATATTGACTTTATTATACCAATAAGATGGAGAAAAGTAGCTTTTATCCTATTAAAGGAACATAGGTCAGTAGGACGATTGTCTGTACTTTCGAAATATATCAAGGCTATGTTAGCTGGTAACGCAGGGCGTCGCGAAAATAAATAAAAAATTATCTAATGATACATCATCATGCATGATCACGAAGATTAAAAGAGCAGTGCAGCATTGATACATCTTTTGGAGTAGATTTTGCAATCACGTGATACAAAACGCTGAATTACAATACTACTTCGGCTTTAGCTGAGCTACCCTGGGCGCTCAAGCATTCAAGGAATGTCTTCCTGTGTGGTAGGGATGTAGTAGACTTGGGTGGAGAGAGGCAGATGTAGATCAATGTCTTGCCAGAGACGTTGGCAGGAACTGGGACCACAACGATATTATGCCCAATAAAATCCGGTGCGTGATCTTTTCACAGACCACGGCACCTCTCCTGAGAGATTCCTTCACTAAAAAACGCGACTATTAATTATTTAACCTAAAAATAAGAAAGAAAAATATGGAAATGCTCTAGACAATCCGCAAGATAATGATTACACATGAGAGTCGACTTTTCCGTCGATAAATTCGATCTTAAAAAATGTCCAAAGACCGCTTTAATGTATCATCGTGATTTGATTGATCATTGTTGACTTGGAGAACCCCTCCCCCGCTTGACCCGCATGTGTGCCAACGTGATTTCGTAATGTCTTAATGTTTACAATCAAACGCTATTTCATCATTGTTTAAGCGTCACCTAAGCGATACAAGAGACAATGCCCACAACATCGATCCGACTGTAATGGCTGATTGACCATGCAAGCCCAGTCAGCAACGCTTGGTCTCAGATTATGGACTTTCTATTATTGAAGATGTTCACTGACCAGTGGGTGACTTGAGCTACTTAATGATATCATTCGGTGTCAAAGCATTTGCAATAAAATCTATTTTGTTAAGTCAATGACAGGACCTTCTATCGCCCCCTACTCCCAAGGTTTCTGCTTCTATGCTCATTCTAAGAAAGTCAAAGACATAACGCCTTCGAATCTCGCCAGGACTGAATTGGTACAGCTAAACGATAATTTCCTCAATGGCTGAATCTGAGATATGATATGTCGGTATGAGCATTGCCCTTATCATAACAAGGGAAGTACAGTCAAACCTGTCTAATAGGGCCACCCAAAGGAAACAGAACAAGTGGTCACTGTAGACACATGGCCTTTATAAACATGCTCTACAACACGCATTCTCTCTATAGAGGCAGACAAAATGCAAGGTCACGATAGACATTTGGTCTTTATAAAGAGGTGGCCACTAAGACTGGTTTATCTGTAAGTAATACTACGACGGGTGTATATAGAGGGTACAACTAACACATGCCCCTTAAAGGCACGTGACCTTAAATTTCAGAAGAAAAACAAAATGTGATGAAGAAATTGCAATCAACAAAACTGCTTATCACAAGGTACTTTAAGAATTATTGTGCCACCCCTCCCACTTTTTAAATATAGAATCCTGGATATACATGTACCCCTGATGTAGAGTGCTATTACTCTAGCTGCTGCAGATACAGTTGCAAGCAGGAACGGATCTACACTGGCCAGTGGTTTCCGGAAAGAAAAAAATGAGGTCTCCTGTACTCTGAGATGTTAGAGCTTCAATAAATGCTTCCATCAACCCTTAGTCAAGGACATTGCTGATTCATTCAAAGACACAAATATGAACTTTGCTATACGATGCCCTTTTTAATATCACTTTGCTATCCTTTTCCTAGCTACCCGAATATAGATACACTATCTCCTGCCCGTTATACTCGAGGCGTCATTTGTTGACGTAGCTATGGCTGCGTCAGCGGCTGGTGATGTCTTTGACGCGCCATGGGAGAATGACAGCGTACGAAAACCTCTGTGCAATATCAACTGCAACCCACGTTAAATTATTGACGCATGGATTAATTTCTGTTACAGGCTTACTTAAAGGAGGTAATAACGCAATCGAAATGTAGCGTTATGTGCAAAGGCCTTTCTTAAAGATCTGGCGTAACCGCCAATTGCATGGATACGATTTCTCAAAGTTCAAACACCAGGTATTTTACCTTGACGATTGACCTACCATACCATGAATCAATACGGTATAGAGGCTAATCACCTTGATTAGTGTCCGGAACGGTATTTCAA
>CP137670.1:25400402-25544630 GCA_037976565.1 Mesocentrotus franciscanus | reverse complement strand
CTCTTCTGTTCCTCCTTTCTTCATTTCTTTCCATTTTGACATTTCGAGTTATGGTTAATCTACGGACTAGTGCGAGTTAAAGTGCTTCCACACTGATCGGTTGGATAATATGCTTGGCCAAATATCGAACATCATGCCATGTGCATGTAAGCATGGAACATCCATTCTTTCCTCAAGGATATCATAGCCCCTGACTTTAAGGCTAACACGGGCATGACACAGAATCAGCAAAGAGAATACAAAAAAAGACATCAAGTAAAGAATACAATTTAAGAGCACATTAATTTAAGAAGTCCTTAAATTGAGATGGATAAATATCGAACATCATTAATAAGCTGAGTTCCAGTTGTGATATTTTGGTACTATATACTGCTTCATATATTTAGCTTCGACTTGTCGATCTATCGGGTTGCTACCTGTCACCCGAGGTGACGGACGTGCTGTGGACTGCATTGGCCCGGTGCCCAAACATCGAGGTTATGACTGTCAAGAACTCCACGATCCTCAGCCGGGACCTACCGCGCCTCGGGTGCATTGCAGTCCTACAGGCGAACTTCCGATCCCCGGTCCTACCGGAGGAGGTTGGTTGGTTGAGCAGCATTGTTGGAGACGCGGAGTACTCGACAGAGGTGAGACTGACCATTGGGGATGGAGAAGATGGAACCATACGACGTGCAGGATTGGGTGTCCAGGAGCACATCCTGATGGTGGATGA
This sequence comes from Mesocentrotus franciscanus, assembly GCA_037976565.1. Classification (NCBI taxonomy): domain Eukaryota; kingdom Metazoa; phylum Echinodermata; class Echinoidea; order Camarodonta; family Strongylocentrotidae; genus Mesocentrotus; species Mesocentrotus franciscanus. The sequence continues at coordinate 25,543,915 of CP137670.1, read as the reverse complement.
CAGAATTGATCTCACTAACGCAACGGGAAATACCATAACGGTTCTGAATGTGCTACCAGACTCATACAGAAGGAAGGTAATGCAGACCAGTTATTTATGTTAGTTTAGTTGAAAACTAAAAAGATTTATACTTTATGATAGAATTCTATGGAAGTCGGTTGAATGAGTTTAAGATGTACGCATGTACCATAACTGAATATAGACCACGCTGTATCCATTAGTTTGTGGTTGCTGTTTTTTTTTCTTCCACTCTCGCTCTTCTGTACTTTGATTTTTTCCTTTCATAGCACTTTCCGCATATAATTATGTTTTTTCCCAGAAATATTCTTCACCCTTGAAGCAATGAATGTTGTATTTTTTTTTCTTCATACAAAAGATTTTTAAATGTGTTCATATTCTTTTAACTTTCGCTACCCTTCATCCTTATCCTACAAAATAGTTGTTATTGCTCTTGTTATTCCTGCTGCTTTTGTCGTTTGTTTGCGCCGTTCTTGTCTTCTTTATTTTACGTGATACATTTTTAGACGTACCTTAAATCTTGCTCTCAAACATGTACAGGTCAGGACGTTATGCATCAAGAGAACCCGCTTCATTGATGATCTGATCCGCCCCTTGCTTGACATTGTCCACTCCCTGATTCGCCTGGAGACGTTCATCACAGAGGACCGCAACATCCCCGAGGAAATCAAACAGCTTCAGGTATTCAAGGGCTCCTTCCAGAGGTAGGTTGAGGGGAATTGCTGTTTAATCAACCAATTCGCCTACTACATTATTAGTCTATTTTCATATGGTCTACACCCAGCCCTTGTACTATCCACATTGTCTAATAATAATTTCGTTTACTTGTCATTCGGTCTATTGTTTATTTATTTAAATAACCAGTTAGTCAACTCCCTAGTGAGTCTAACGCCCATTTCGCCTACCATCTATAAGGTATAATAATCATTTGATGGTCATTATTATTTATGATTACATGATTATTATACCTCGTGGATAGTAGACGAAATGGGCATCAGATAAACTAGGAAATAGACGAAATGGAAATTAGACCAAATGATAATAGAGAAAATGAGGATTATACCATAGTAGATGGGCTGGGTTTAGACCAAAGGGAATATAACAATTGGGTAGTAGACGAACTGGTTGTAAACCAAACGGCTATAAACCTACCTGGATACTTTCTATTACAGCACGATAAGTAACGAGGAACCAATAGTGTTATTCCACTACCCCCTAAAAAAAGAAACAAAAGAAACAAAAGAAACAAACAGATGTTCACCATTGCAATTTGTATCCATCTATCGACGTTGACGATACCAAGATCCATTGCGGACAAAATTTCCTGTAGAATGTTCTGAAAATTAACTCACCACAAGTGTATTTACGTATCGTCTGACAAGTATGATATCAATGAAATATGAACAAAATGTTTATATTAATCTCTTCTGTAAAAAAAAAGGGGGGTCACTTGGTATTCTGGCGTTGGAAACTTCCTAATCTTACACATCTCGTATTCTTTTTCGTTTTTGGTCATCCATTTTCGTACTTTATGCAATCAATCGGATTTCTAGGAAGAAATTGAACTGCATAAAGATGAATAGAAATAACATATAGGGTTAAAATGGACGGGAAATCTTACATAGACACCAACGACCAACGATTGTTTTTTAGACCCATGAACGAGCTTCCAAGCATGGGACGAGATGGGGTCCTAAAGGGAAGTGTGTCTTCCCCTCTGCGGGAGGAGGAGTTCGAGCGTCTTAGTAGTGCTTTCAGCGGCACCACCACCATGCAACAGGTGCACATTATTATCGAGCACGACCGCAGATCTGAGTCGAACTTCCAGGAGCTGCTGGACATCACTGGGGATAGTATGGAACTCTGCAATGTGTCTTCGGCTACCATTGAGATCCTGAGGATGTTTCCGGCGTCTTTCAGACAAAAGGTAGGAGAACGGGTTTACGTAAGGAACTGATGTTATGATCATCAACAGCAATTTGGTATTTTGATAATACTTGTGTAATACTAATAGTTGTGTCTTTATTGTCATACTTTCCGGCTGCCGATTTTCATTATTAACAGCGCAGGGCAACATGAAAGAAAAACAACTATAACTATCGTGTGAGATTTCTATGCTCAACTCTTGCAATGAAAACTGTGTTGCGGTATAGTTTGAAATACGTAAATAAAAACCGCATTTTTTAATGAAAAAAATTATATATATATATATATATATATATAGTCCTATTCATTGTTATTGTTTATTTCTGTCTTTTGTCTTTAAAGATGCACTCTGCACGCATCAGGAACTGTAACCTGACCGACGAGCTTTCACAGCAGCTATCTGAGACACTTCAGTCAATGGATGAACTTGAGATGTGCTTATCTGAGAATAGGTCAGTTTATTAAGATAATAATAACACTAATAACAATATCAGTAACATTAATAGTGTGCTTTTCCTTAGTATGCCGAAATTGACACTCATAACGCTACACATTGACCCGGTTTTACCTTGGTTGCCACTATTGCACTTTAGTATGTCAAGGAATGAATTCTTCCAGGTACTCATTTACCTCATCTGGGTCGAGTGCGGCAGGGCAAATGTAGAGTACTGTCTTGGCAAAGGACATAAGTGTCAAGGTGAGACTCGAACCGCGAACCATGTGATCCATATTCCGGTGGCGTGTTTACCAGACCGGCTTACCTCCATAATAAATGACTATTTCCGGACAATATTATCTTTCCTTATAAAAGGTTACACAAATTTGATGTACTTGATTATGAGATTGATAGCAACCAAAACATTATCATGAATCCTTACATGATAATTGGTTATCTTCATTGTCAATACATGTATTGAGCTCCTCGCACACATTCATATGTGTTGAACACAGTAAAGCTTCTGTGCAGTAGTTCGTAATTTTGTATAGCAGTTTCATTAAACATCTGTTACAAATACGTTAAAGCCCCTCTGCACTAGTTTGGCCAGGAGGGTTTTAGAGGGATTAGCGTGGTCACTGACAGGTGGTTATCTCATCAACTCAACTCTCAATTAACATAATAAAAAGAGAATCATGGGGGACCAACAGGCACCGCTTAGGCATTGTTTTCGATATAGAGAAGGCAAGTAGCTGCAATTAGTACAGTTGGGCTTTAAGCTTCCCCCGCCCAAGATAGAGTGAAGATTGCCCACTCTTAAGTACAGAATCGTAATTGAATCATGTGACCGTGGTAATGATATTTCAAACAAAAAAAGGTATGTTATTTTTTATCTGGTAGGGAGCAACAAGAAACAGTTATAAGTATTTTCATCCATATATTACTTTAGTATTTCTGGCTCAAAGGGGCACATACAGGTAAATTTACCAGGTATTGCAATAATGTTTCCATAATGTAAGATTTGTTTCCACATTCTAAAAAGAAATCCAGTACACCTTTTGTTAATGATGGTAAATATTATGAAGGTCAATTTCTTAATTACCAGTTCCCTCGGTCAGAATGCCCTCCACCTAAAGACTGTCACCGTACTCGACCTTGGTCGCTTCTCCTCGACCTGCTACGATTGGGAGTGGCTTGAAAGCGCGGAGCTGCTCGAAGAACTGCACCTTACCTTTGCCTCCACACTACCCCCCACGCCGACAACGCCCACTACGCCCACATCACCATCCACTCCATACGGTGCGACGTCCACACCATTCCCTGAGATTAGCCCGATCTACGAAGACATTTCGGGGATGGAGGATGCTCCGGCCGCCGAGATGGTATCGGGGGAGGAGGACTTCCATATTCATTTGTCATTCGGCAGGCTGGTGGTGACAAAGATGTCTTCCTGTAGCATGTCTGTGATGTTGCATCTGCCTAAACATCTGAAAGATGAGGTACTTGTACAAGCAAGTTGCGTACACGCAATGCAAATGCCTGAGAGTGATATGAAAGCAGCACACGTGTATGGGTATACGGGGATATAAAAGTGTATGTCATGAAAAGTGATCTTAATCTTGGAGTCATGAGGCCTGTATGTTGACCAGTCCTAGGATGGGATTTCAAATCAATCCCACTGTGTGATATTTGTCCATTGTTGTTCTTTTGGGGGGAAATCAGAAAAAAGTAATGACAGAGCTTACAATTCTTCCCATCTTCCTTCAACTAAACCTTCTGTTAAATATGATTGTACCTGTTTGCACACGACAAAACCACGGGTTTAGTGTTTAACTCTCTCCCCCTCTCTCTCTCCCTTAATACGTTACCAGTTGCGTCATGTACGGATCCGTTCAACGAAGCTGACTGTGGACGTGCTAAACCGACTCGCCGATGTTCGCCTATCTTTCAAGCACCTCTCGCCACTGTCTCTGCAGGCCCTGTACCGCAGACCTGTCAAGTATGGGTGCATACTTCAACCAGGCGCGTTAAATCCCGTCGTAGGACAGTGGGACTGAACGAACAGAAACCAGGCACATCGCAATGAATCTCCAAGCCACTTATTTTCTTGGTGACCCGACAGTTTGCAGCTGCGACATTTTTTTTCATGGGATTTATTTCGTAAACGATGTATGGTCAGGGTTTGAGTTGCATTTGGGTTTCAACTGTAAGTTAGGTAAGGACTAGGGCGAGGACCAGGTACAGTTTGGTCCGCAGATGGTTCGTGTTCCCTATTCTGTCAATAGGAAATTTACCGAGGAGCAATTGTTGTTGAAGCATGTGTCGAGCACCCGAGTCTATGTTGGCATAGGAACTTAGAAACAATCGTGGTATTTGCTAGAGTGGACTTCAGTTCTGTGCCATAGTTACAACTCCAAAACTATTCAATTCAATTCAAAGTAATTCAAATTGCATTTGAAAGTCTAAATTCAATTTGTACATGATTTGTTTCAAAAGTATCATAAGCTTTATGTATAGTTTAATAGAACAAAGTTTATGTATAATTATGTAAAATCATATAGCTATGTGATACAGAGGTTTGTTTCCTAGTGATTCATATGTATGCCACAAGCAATAATGTATGACGTAGACCAATAGGCAAGTTCGTCAGATTTCACGAAACCCGATCAGGGACTTTCGTTTGTGGACAATTTGGAGACTGAGAAAGAAGAAGAAAATGCGAATGAATACAGTGTAACAATGTCAGATTACAAACCATAATGCTGCGACAACGGTCCATTATATACTTGTATGGTCCAAAATTGTATTAGTTGTTATATTATACTGACCAAGAGGGTTCAAAAGGAATGCCGCTACACAGATTGTTATCATTATTGCTTACTCTTGAAAGTATATAGTTAAAGATATGTAAGGTGCAAACTATCTTTAAATAATTACAGCGAAATACATATATCTTCATCAAGCTCAAAGGTGATGGTTTTCATTTTATTTACTCTCCGTGACTCTCTAAAGTGGATTTGCTATAAAATGATTTTAAACAAAATATATGGTCATTTTTAAGTAATACATTATTCATAAGGTTATAGTTTTACAAATGTTGTGTATCGGCAAAACGCCTTGATAATTTTGAAACAGGGAAGGGTTTGCCCCTGTAAAAAAAAGAGGTTTTTTTCGCTATTTATCTTTTTGTTGTCTCTCTACTACCATTTTTTTCTCTTTATGTGTTTAAATGTATATACAATATACATATATATATATATATATATACACACACACATGCACTACACCCTCCCAGTCTTTCCATTTGATTAAAAGGAATTAATCATATCGTTATTAATCCTGCGCCCTATGTTGAATCGAAGAGAATGAGTCCAGATACATCGGACTTTATATAGTTCACAACTCACCTGCGACAAAAGAAAGAATATTATTTTATTATACAAAACTACATGTATTAGGATCTTCTGTGGTTTTATATGCAATTTTAATATACTCCTTATAATTTCCAAGACATTGGAACGAAACTAATTTCACTGAAATAGGAGGCGCTAATATTTACGTTACTTACATTGCTTATGTGTCTAATTGTTATAATGTTACCAACACTTAAAGGGTGCCATGTGATTAGCCATTCTAATGATTATGTATTACACTTTTATTGAGGAACTTTCTTAAAAGAGATGTGCTCAAATGAATGTTTGTTTCCTACGGTCTCCCCAAATCGATCCTGCAGTTTGTATCGGAAATCAAGTACTGGCAACTGTTAAAGCCACCAAAATAGTAGGAGTCATTATTCAGAATGACTTAAAATAGGACCAAAACATAAATGATATCATAAAGAGAGCAAACAGTAAGATTCATATGCTTAGACTATTGAAACGTCATGGTCTACCCTATGATGACTTGTTGCCCATATATAGGTGCTACATAAGGCCTGTAATTGAATATGCAGCCCCTGTATGGAATGGAGGCCTCACCCAAAACCAAATCACCAGGTTAGAAAGAGTCCAAAAGAGAGTTTTGAGAGCGATTATCGGTGCACGTTACGTTACTCAACTTATGACACTGTCCTAAATGAATTGAACCTCAAATCTCTTTCTGATAGAAGAAAAAGTTTGTGCTTGTCGTTCTTCCAAAAGACCCTACTCTACACTGACCAATTTAAGCAGTATTTCCCTCCGGAAAATAATTCAAGAACACTAAGACGTAAACCACAAATCCCTGAACTGAGATGTAAAACGAAACAAATGCAAAATAGTGCAATTCCGTACCTCATCCGTGCACTGAACCAAAGTAAACGATGAACGATCCTCCCTTTCTTGTATCCTTCAGGCCTGGCAATTTTATCAGCTTTTTGGTTGCTTTTGCTTTGTTGTTCTTTGACACCCTTCTTTTTCTTCTTCTTCTTCTTCTTCTTCTTCTTCTTCTTCTTCTTCTTCTTCTTCTTCTTTTTCTTCATCGTAATCTTCTTAGTTTCCCTTCTCTTCTTTATCCTTCTATATGCTTTTTTTACTTCCATTTTCGCTTTCTACTGCTTTGTTCTATGCCTTTCCCCCTCTCAGCCTTTACTCTTCCTCTTTAAATCTCTCCCCCTCTTAATTTCAAAAATTTACATTGTATTTGCAAACTTTTCTCCTCACTCTTCAGTTCTACTCTCCTTTTTTCTCCAAAAAATACACTAATTGCTCAGTTTACCGCTTACTGCCTACTTCATTCCTTTTTCTTTCACATGATTTCAGCAGAACTATGTTACCTTATGCTAATTCTGATTTCTTTCTAATTTGTGTTTCCATATGTTGCAATAAGCTATATTTCTCGTATTTATAGAGATTTATTTGTCAGATTCAATACATCATGTTATGTTATGTTATATATTACATTATGTGTCATTAATTTTATACGTAAACTTTTGTAATTCGGCTAAACGCCGCGATGAAAGTTTTATTTGAAATAAACCATTTTGAATTGAATTGAATTGAATATACCCTTAGGTCACTTCGGTTTTCTTTTCTTTTTTAATAGTAGCGCTTTATGGATATTGGAAACCCTTATTTTTCTATTTCTGTTTCTAATTTGTTTTGTTTATGTTTAAAAAAGAATGCTTTTAGAGTTACTGCAGATATTTCCAATAAAGGAACCAAACAGGGAATATAATCGTGTATCCATTTGTGTATTTGTATCACTGTTAGTATTATTTTTTAGTATTATTATAACTATTATTAGTAGCAGTAGTTGTTGCAGTAGTATTATAATTAACAGTGTTGTTATTGTTATTGATATTTTTTGTTATTAACTGGATAAAAGAGAGAGAGAGAGAGAGAAAAGAGAAATATAGAAAGATAACAAGAAGAGAAAAGGAGAGGAAGGAGGAGATTAAAGAGAGTTTTGTTCCCCGGCAAATGATTTTCTCTTCTATTAGAATTATATATGGTCTCACAATGATAAGATATACACTTTCTTACAGGTTTCACTGCAAACCGCTGCACAATACAAGTGCATACCGTCATACCGACGGTGGGTTTCAGACGGGCGCACGCGCCTGCGTGAAGTTAGCGACCGTTATGATCATCGGTATGCAATTGTATGACCGCTGATCGAGATTCGACGTGACCGGGGCCACTCCACTCGGCACGAGTGATCTTCACCCCAGCTTAGCTGGTCTAGCTGTCATAACCTTTCTTAAATGTTCATCTTTCGGGAAGTAATGTAGGCCTATACTCCGTCATTGTTTTTTTTTTTCTGCGACAACATAGCGTGCCGGCATTTTCACGGATAAAAAAATATATATCGTGAAAAAACAAAAAAATCACGCCAGATCCCAGCCATAGAATGGAAAGAACGAATTTAAGCCGCAAGCGTAAAACAAGAATGCTAAACAAATAATTATAAAAATAAACACGGTGGACTCTTTGCCCGCTCGTTTGATAATTTGTTTACCCGGCCCCCAACTCAGTGTAATTTAGGGTACGCGTATGCATGTTCCCTCCCTTTGAAAGCACCCCCCTAAGTCCGGTGTGTAAAGTCAATACGGCCGATATTTTGTGTATTACGACCCGGACTTTGTTGCGTGAAAAGTACCCCTTTACCGGAGATTTGGGGAACATGAATGAGGTCCCTCGGTTCCCGGAGTGGGGGAGGGGCGGGTTTGTGGTCTAAAGGAAACTGACGCCAGGCTGACAAGAACGCTCACGCAAAACAATGAAAGGACTGTGGTATGAGTCTAAGTAAAACTCGTCTGCTCGCGACTTCTCGGTGAAAAAGAGGGTGATTTAGGCATTAAAATGTCAAAAAGGCAAGCTATGATATTAATTGAAAAAAAGATACACTTATCCGAAAAATAATATGCACTTAATAATCCCAGAACGTTTCCGACCAGTTCGTCATTCCTAATTATGAATTACAATGAGATTGTAAGATCCTTAGTTGTAGGACAAATACAAATAAGTTCCTGCAATGACGTCAAATGCGTCATCAAGCCACGTGACCATATTAACCCCTTTTCGAGGTAGCTTAGCAAGCGTGAGATCTTTAACAAATGGATGATTATTATCATTTTTGGCTCAATAATTAAAGAGATTTTCTGAAAAATTTTAGACTGGAATATTCATAAGTAGAGGTGTATTCATGTTTTGAAAGGCTAACTTAGTTGGCTAGGAGGGGCCCTTTAAATCTACTTTTGAGGATACTTGAAATGAAAGGTGCGCTCCGGTGATGATTAGAATATTCTTTGTGAGCATTTTTATTTGTATGTCATTTGGACGAATATCGTGGTAGAAATGTCCCAATGCCCTCTATGTAATAAATGACGAGAGTGCTGTACAGTTTTAACGAAACTTTCATTTCACACATGTGTGTAGTCCTAATAACCCGTGTGTGGGTGTGTGTGTGTGTGTGTGCATTCCTATGCATTTTTGCAAGACTGTGTCTATGTCTTTTACTGTGAATATGAAAACCCTCACATGTTACATCTAGACTCATAGTCAGCATTAATAATAATCGTTTCCCAAATGATTATAGGTAGTTTATTTCACAGTGCAATAGCATGAAAAGAACTTAACTTTGTCTTTAAAATGTTAGTAGTATAGAAATATACACATATATTGATAGTTTATGGTAATATAATATATATTTCTAAATTATTATGTCTCAACATTAGCCCAATGATAGAAGGAGAGAATGATGTCCGTCCTGGTAATAAACAATCATAATAATAATAATACTGCATGTCAACTTTGTGGGGACTCATTCTCTTTTCATTTCAGATATAATCCGACAAGGTAATGAAAGAAAGCCCCAACCCCACTGATAAGGAAGCGAAATCAAGCACATAATGTATACATTTATTTCTCGTTTATACTTTTCAATTAAAAATTATACACCAATATAAAGAATGTAGATGTCACAGAAATAAAGTAAAGTAAATTTCGGATATCTCGTAAGTTTTGTAATACTAACGATAAGTTGGCATCTAATTAGAACGTCATGTTTAAAAGTTTAAAAAATGCTTCAAACGCAAATGAGCACTAAATGAAATATCAATAATAAGGATCATACACATATAATGTACACATATGTAGATTGAATGTGATGTGGCCTAGGGATCAAACCGCTAAAGTCTATTATTTTGCTATTTTTTAATGCAAGTACATTATAAGGCAAAGGCCTATTCCGAGTTAATTAAGTTCAATTGATTCCAACTTTAGTTTTCATCACTTTAAAGTACTATCAAGACATAAATACGTTTTGTTTACGGCTTAGAAGTAACTACACAAAATTAGAACAGGAAAACCGTTGCGATTTTATCACTCAGTGAAGCGAATTTGGTTGTTGAGTAATGGGGGTAAAAATACAACATTTTTCGTATATGGTAGAAGGGGAATCAGTGTGAAATACAACTCTAATATCATCGAAATTTTGACGTATTCTGTTAAAAAATAATATAGCTTCTTCTTTTTGATGATTAAAGATTGCCTTGTAAGCATATAAAATTATATATCACATTCTACTATCAAATTCAAACGGTAGAATTGATATCATCTGAATGTTAGAAATATCGGCGTTCATTCTTTTGTACTAATTCGTCGAACTGTCCTTTGGTCGATGATATGTTTGGTGTTGTTGACTCCTGTATAAAGGAACAATAACAACAATAAAAATCATGATAATGATATGTTTATAACGTCTGAAGATTATCTCAAGTGTTGGAGTGTTTAACAAGAACATATAATTAAGGGGAATATATTCAGGGATAGAATTGAATTGGGTGACAATTTCGTTTCAAGAGCTGTGAAACCATAAATACGTATTATGTTGCCTTAAATCTAGATCTTAATTACAGTTCATTTGAGAGAAAAGGGGAATGGAAGGAAGTGACTGACTTCTTTATTGGCTAAATGTTCATGCTATTATCAAATGGCTGTGCCAATAAAATATACAATATTTCCCTTAAACATTTATATTATTCTTAAACAAATTGATTATGGACTGCTGGGGGATAAAAGAAAAAAAAAGGACGAGGCCGCATTTGAGGAATTTCTAGTCTGCAAAAAATATGCAACAGCTATCTTTTTTTTCCTTCTTTGATAATAAGATGTAAATCAAGTTTAAGTAAACACGATTACCTTTGATAAACGATGTATATAGTAATTATAGTCAGCAAAATCAAAGATACAACAACCATGAGGATGATGAATGATGTTGATTGAGTATCAGTTTCTGCATGAAAAAGAGTGAGAGAACAAAAAATCAGGTGAGTTAAAAAAAAGTATCGCTTATTACAAGATTTGTTGATGATTTTGTTGGTGTTAAACATAAATATTAACACCAATACAATTTTAGGCAGAGCTTCAAAGTTATCACTGGTGGATTTACAACTTCAATTCAATTTTATTTCGTCCAATAATGACATGGAAATTCATTGTGGGATTTTACATACTACGTTTACATTAAAATCATGTAAAAAAAGACATGAAAAGCATGACATTGAAAACAAACCTCAGCTTGCAATGTATGTGGCTTACGTATTGTCTGCATAATGCATGACTATGGACCGATAAAAGAAAACACCGAATGATTTATAGTTTCACCATTATCAAACGATTTACTACCCAGGAATTATGAACATAATCTACCTTTATGACATTGGAATTCTAGTTTTTATATTAAGGACTGTTTAACTATTACAGTAACATATATATACTAAAATCACATGCACATATTGAGATATCAATCTATATTTAAAGTACAAGAAGAAGTTTAAAAAAATATGAGCACTCTTGATGATAATATAACATACTGCACAAATATGACCGGGGTGTTGGCTCAAGTACCGGTGTTTTGGCTCAGTCAGTAGAGCGTCCGCCTCACAAGCGGGAGGTAGTGGGTTCGAACCCCGGCCGCGTAATACCAAAAGACGTTAAAAGATGGGAGTCGCTGCTACCTTGTTTGGCGTTCAACAATAAGGGGATAGAGCAATGTCGATCTGGCGCTGCTCAGTGGCTGCCGGGCTCACGATCAATTGGGCACAAAGAATTTCCATTTTCGGTTTAATAAAATTTGGAGTGGACTTTACAAGATTATTATTATTATTATTATGACATATTGCATACTGTAATAAGGGCTAAATGGGAACAAATTTCTCAATGTTCATTCATTATTTGAGATGCATGTATATATTCCATCTATTCCCGTTTATTTGTAATTATGAGCCTACCTTTGCATACACCGGCTATCCCAGAGAGGGCAGAATTATCCTGGCATGTTCTGGTTGCATCCCCATTCGTTAGCCGATGATTTAAGCCGCATGAAAAGAAGCACGTTGTACCATAAGGAACAGAGCCGTTTTCCTCACATTGCCCTATCTCACGCAGATGGGAACCAAATTTATCAATCGTGCAGTTCACAGCTACAGGTAAAGATCAAAGAGGTATCATCTTATTTTCCCACTCTGTAGACCTCACTAAGGGCTCGTTCAGATATGGCGTGGTAAACCGCGCTCCCCAAAACTCCATATTTGTTTGTAAATACCTGTAAAGTGAAAAGAAACTTCGCGCAACGAAGAAATTCACTGAGCTCTGTGTTTAAGATACAGAACATTAAAAAAAAAAAAAAACGCCGCAGTTTTGTTGCGTGATATCTGAACGAGTCTGAACGTGCGAAACAATTCGTCGAAAAGCTCAATATTAGAGTAAGTCGGTCTAATTAATTTGAAAATACCATAGTGGAATACCTATAAACTGGACGCAACTGGGGGAGTTGTATTCAACCAGCTAGGTAACTAATGAATTAGCATCCTATAAGGTTGCAATAAACTTAAACATAACATGAAAGAGAAACATGCAGTAAGTGCTTGATGAGGTCATATTTTGTCTTCTCTTATTTTTCACTTCAAATTGAAACAACTAGATTTTACTGCTGCTTTCATATTGAATACTATGCAAGCCCTTGAATAAGGATAAAAAATGAGCAGTATAGTCTATATTAAAAGGAACCAATCATCATGATCACCTAAAACAAATTGCCTTACCCCCCAAAAAGAACAACCAGAAAAAGGTGATAAAAGAGGTTTTATGATGAAAACAAAATGTCAACATATTACAAATAACTTAAATAAGTGTCAAATATATGAGTACGTAGTAAATGGAGACAAATTGGTAGCTCTGTTATTACTCTGTGATGTCACATGCCCCCTATTCATAATTATGATATATGATTTTGTATATCCTACATTTTCCATTTATCCGAACGAACCTGATGTCTTTTGTTGCTTTTACTCGAGTTACGTCAACGATTTTTAATTTTTTTTTGTATGTATCCACGTATATTATAATGGAGGCATTTTTGTTCTTCATATCACCACTTGAGGGGTATTTCGGAAAAGTTTTTATGTGAATATTCTATCTCTTCTCATGAAATTCATATCATTTGTAGAGAAATCATACCTCGACATGACGGTATAAGTGCTGAAAATCGCCCATCTGGTAAACACGATACAGTAGTATTTTGGGTTATTCGGTAGCCTTTTTTGCACTGAAAAGAACACTTTTCCCCTTCAATAATAAATTCTCTTTCACAGCTCCTCGGATGCAATTGCAGCTCTGGAGAAAGTTTAGGCCAGGAACATGTTTCTGTAATATTAAGGTGTATTTAAATTCTGGATCAGTATTATCGTGTAATACAACTAACAGGAGAAAGCAAATTATTTAGCTGCATGCATTACTATCCAGCCCATATAGACAGTTATCACCTATAGACGAGATACGCCCTGTGAAGCTAAAAGGTTATTTTTACAAAACGTATCTCTTAAACAAAATAGGGGGGGGGGCGAATTGTTTGTGTGTGTGGACTTCACAATCATATACTAAAAGAAAATCCTACCTTATTTACGGTTTATCCACGTCATAAACGAAATGCTGTATAAGTTTTAAACAAACGTTCCCAGCAAATTTTGTTTTTGTTTCTGCGTTTGTGTTTATTGCTCCACCATGTCAAATAAGAAGAAAAAAATCAATCGAAAGTTGCTTAGGGACCCACCACTAAAATACTCTGAAAGAGATAGTAGGAAATAAAAGGATAATCCTACCTTTGACTTCAAGTGTTATATTGCGTGAGTAAACCTTCACCATGGATGTCTTCACGATTTTACATTGATATAATGCATTGTCTTCCTTTGTCACGATTGGAATGAGTAGGACTGTCTTATTTACGACGGATATTCCTCTTTCTCCCCACGTTATTGTTTCCCCATTTGTCTTTTTCAGTAGTGTTGTATATGTCGTCGCGTTATAGCGTTTCCAGTAGAGTGTATCATCTTCTTTCAGATCAGTTAGGTTGGTACAAGCCAGGAAGGCGTCATCTCCAGCATACGCTTGAAATTTTGGAATAACTAGGTCCAGAGAAGAAAAATAGATATGAAAAATTAGGTCATTAATAATGTGTGCGGGTGTGTGTTTATGCGCGATCGCACTCGCTTAGACGGGTTTGTTTGTATACAGATCGACTGGAAGGGTGGATAATTAACCAATATTGCATGTCCGGCGTTATATTTTATAAAGATATCGACTGCTACGAGAGGACTGGCGGTTTTATACGCTCAGGGGGAGGTTGCATCCGCTGCTATCACTCCGAGGCGCACCTAGGTAGGCGGCGCGCCGAGGGGGAATGGCAAGATGCGACTTTCCCGCTAGCCAGTAAAGAAACAGCCAGTCCTCGAACATTAAAGCAGTTGAGATCTCTTTCATACATCGAATTGACACAAAAATGTACCGAGAATCATTCTTACCTTATCCTTTTATTGAGTAAAGATTGGTTAAAACCTCACAGAAAATATGAGACAGTGTCTGTTAATCTTCGCTGGAAAAATGACTGAAAGTTTCAATCATTTGGGAATCGCAGACAAAAAGCACTATAAGGTGTCCGCGCTCGCACAAGGAAAATCTTAACACGTAAACCAATGGGGGTCGCAGTAAGAGGGCACTTTTCAAAAGACTATTGACTGGTAGGCGGGTATGAGGGCACTTGTTAAACGACTCTTGACTGGTAGATTGGGCATTGCTAAAATCACGACTCCAATTTCGACCAATCAGATTTCTAAAGTGAGGTATATAAAACACAATATATGAACCGACAAACTCAGAATAGCCCGAGCGATGTTATATATGATTGAGGCCGCAGGCCGAGTTTGTAATGTATTAGAAGGGGGAGGGGGGTTCTGAATATGGAGATTAATGTATGCCATATTGATCAACGAAACGCATGCAAAAAATGTTGAGGATATTTGCGATCCTGTAATAAGTTTGATTTTCGCCAAATGCGCAAAGCTAAATAAGACAATGCAAACAATGGGCATGCGCAGGCAAAATAACTGCGCATTCTAGTTAACCTCTGTACGCGTTACACCTTGCATGTGCTTACACATAGAATCAATTGTTTAGAGTCACATGCCAGCTTCTCAGCCAATTTAATGCTCTATCTCTCTCTCAAAAAAAAAATGTATCTAACACTGTGGTGGAGGTCTAACACGGTTATATTTAACCAAGGGGTTATATTTTAACGAAGCGCGCATCGAAGAGGGGACAAAAATCAATTGTGGTCACAAAACCTTATAAAATACACCTTACCAGTCACTATAGATTGATTACACTTTTTCTTTAATCAGTTGCGATATCATGCCTTGTTTTTCTTTCTCCTCCAACCCTTTCTGGGTCAAATGAGAGCGGCCAATGCAAACAGTAGGTACCCGATAGTGCGCGCATGGTTGCTTGGATTAAGGTATGACGCCAAAATATACTTATTTGACCAGTTGGTCAGTATAATTATAACCATCTAAAAATGACAGGGAGTGAAATATAGTTATAATGATCCTCGCCATTGAAACCACGTTATGAGTTCTGGACCAATCACACCTTTGTATCGTATATGTAAAGAGCTATCAAACATTATGTGTTTCACGAGAACGTTTGAGATATCGCACCAGGATTTTCTAGCGACATTTTACGGTGCGTTGTTACTTTCGGTGCATATTTTGTCTCTAATATTTACGACGAAGATTCCCATTTTTTCAAATTCATTTGCCATTTTTTCTCGTAAATATTTGCCACTAGTCGTGAATTCATCGTATAATTTGTTACAAATTTTCGATGGAGTGTGCAATACACCCTTTTACGGTTTAGGACGCCATTTTAAGTTGCGAGTAAACATTGCGTCGTCAATGTTTTCAGATGCGCATGTATTGTTGCGTCACTGACTTTGCTGTGCGCTCACATCATGTTGACATGGGCGCCATCTTAAATTACGAATAAACAACTTTGTTTACTCGTAATTTTACGTCAGCGCATGCGCACTCTTGTAACCGTGAAAGGGTGTATTGCCTGCAAACTTAGATCACTTTGTTCAGGGAATTAAACGGAAACAAAAAAGGGTGAAAACCATTAGAAGGAAGGTGCAGTCTAAAAAAGTAGCACACTTATCACATGCATTGCCTTCATCATTCGGCGCTGCGAAATAACAATTAGGCTCCGTTGAAAATTACTCCGGCTTCGTCAAAGATAATAATAATGGCATTTCTAGAATTTAAGATTTAGGGTAAAGGACAGGTACATAGTTCGGTCCGGGAATGAAGTTGACAATTCCGTTAGTGTAGGAATTTACAGACGTAAAGAAACCATCGGGGAGGGGTTGTGTGTATAAAACAAATATTCTTTGATTTGTCTGCATACAATTGCACAATGATGTGCTGATACGAATAACACCAATATAATAATAATAGTGTAATGCAATGTAAGGAAGTAAGATGCAAGATTTAGAATAACATTTTTAAAATTCAATATATCAAATTTTATTGTCCATATTTCATGATTAAATATTACGCGCATTTGCTTCAAAGGCAAGACGTATGCCAAACATTATAGATCGTGTGCTAAGAGCAAACATGATATTGTATACGTGTTTACATGTAAGTGAGCACGTTCAGGGTCCTAAACATTTATAAATATATAATACTTATAAGGATGAAACGATTGCAAAAAAAATCAGGAAATAAAGTCACGGGTACTTTCTAATACCTAACTTGGTACTATTTTGGGGTTGCTTTAGCTACCTAAACACCCTATTGTTTCGTATATAGGAAATCACGTTCAATTTATACGATTATGCAATTACGTAATTCAAGTAATGTCTTTAACTGTTCCCAAATGTCAACGATTCTTCGGATTTTACACAAGTATAATATCATTTAACAAGTTACTTTCTTGAAAGTTGTTGCGGTCGTGTTGAACAAATGTACAAACCATTTCGAAAATAGAAAGGTAGATTTACGTACCATAACAACCTGGCATTGGTCTTGAGAAAAGTCCGTTTGACAAACACACGACTTCGTGACTTCCTATGAGTGTATAGCCTGGTCCACATCGGAATGTGCAAATGTGATTTTTCGAAACAGTATCCAAGGATTGGCAGTTTACACTCTTCAAGTGTGGTGAAAGGATCGGTACCCGGCAAAGTACTGGAATGGAAGTAATTATATGGTATCAATTGTCAGGATGAACAAAAGCGTATTAGCCGGGGCGGGGGAACCACGTCAACCCGCGGGAGAGAAAAAGAAGTCTCAGTATTTTGTTAGTAACAATAGGTTGTCAGGGTAATCCGAGTGAATGGACCCTCAACAATAATTACATTATTTAAAGTTATATGATTACATCATAATTATAGTATATACAAACGATGCACGCAAATTGGTTATTTTATATATAAACTTATGGATTTCAAGAATATTTCAATAAAGCGGACATGTACGCATATATTTAGCCACACACAATATAAACCCTTTAACCTCTAGACGCACTGCTTCTATCGCGTAATTATAATTAGTTGGATAGCACTGGAAAATATTGAACGGTTTTCTTAAAAATGTAACAAAACTAAAAATGAAACAAAAAGTACGATGCTCTCAGTAAATGAATCAACGTTCCAGGAGTTATTTGTATGACATCAAATAAAAAATATCAAAATATTCGAACTATTTGGATAAACATGCATATTTCGAGATGTTTTGCAAAGTGTTTATATTTTCAGGAGTTCTATGTAATCAACGACAAACGTTTCTAGAATATGTAGAATAACTAGCTCGCTACATTTAGAAGCAAGAGAAAAAGGGGCGCAAAGAACAAACGAAAGTTTGACAAGACAAATCAACACAAAAATCCCTCAGCTGAAAATGTAATTACCTACCAAAGTACTTTTTTTTATGAAGAATAGAAAATTAAGACTTTACCTTTTACATCGAGGGTCACATAGGTTGTTGATAAGACTTCACCTTTGCCCTTTCCTATTTGGCATGAATAGAGCCCCGTGTCGTTATCCGTTAGTTTAGGGATAAACAGGTTTTCTGGTCCGATAAACCCATAACTCCTCGGTCCTTGACTAATCACTACCCCAAATTCCTTTCTTGCAAGTTCTATTGTTTCGTTGTCCTTCTGTTTCATCCACGTCACGACGTCAAAGAGTTTCCAGGAGACGTTACCGCCACAAGGAAGGCAGATGTCATCCCCAGCGTACGCCTCAAACCCTCGGATTTTATTACTGGCTTTCCTGTCTGAAATATAAATATTCCATTAGAAGCATAGTTAAATTTAAAGTGAACGTACAACTTCACTCTGAATTCACATTCTTCCACAGTTTTAAGTTGTTTTGTTAGGGGTGGTAAACATACCAGGGATAACAAATTTAGAGGCAAAAATGCCAGACATGTAAATATCAGAGGTTAAATTGCAAGAGGTAAAAGTTTTAGGGGTAAGATAAATATGAGAAAGGTAAAAACGTCAGAGGTATACAAAATGCGCACTTGGATTTCAAGGACGCCTGATCGCTCCTTAAATGTTCAGCCTAAATGTTTTATTGAATGGAATAGGCCTATAGATGTGGTTTATTACCTTTCAACGTCAAACCATATTTCTTCATAACACTTAGTATCGGTATCAAAACAAAAAGTCTTAGGGAAGAATAAAAACTTGTGAATATTACTTGATGTTATTGTACTTCTTTAAGAGTGAAATACGTATGATAGATGTTCCGTCTATTTATGATTTTCTTATACATACCTATAATTTGGCCTGAAAGCACGACTGATGCAACGGACACCACCAGTAGGCCTATACCAAATCGTTCCATCAATTTCATCGTCAGAGTGTCTATAAGTAGAGAAATAGAATAAATATAATATTATATACATTGGTCACACAAAATATCAATTGCTACAAAAAGGGACCATATTCATAAAGCAATTATTATGGGACATTTAATCCAGCAGTCTAAACTTTGAGAACTTGCGCAACACGGTTATTAACAAAGGACTATTTGCATATCAGGGTGATACAATTACTAAAACCTTCACAATTAGAACAAAATATACAATATCTATATCGTGCGAAAAAAAAAAGTTTGAAAAAGTTGTAATCAACACTCAGAAGAGATCAGTTTCATTACACGAAAGCCCTCCAGTGCTTTATTCATTACTGGGCACGTAGAGAATTGATATGAATGATGTTTATTTATTTCCTTTTTATCATTAATGATCGCTCTAAAAGGATTCATCCTGCTATAGACTAATATTGGCAAAGCACCGTATAAATTTAAAGCAATTATTTCTTTGCACATGCATTCATAAAAAATATGTTAGCACGGCAGTGATTTACATTTTATTTGGGTAAACAGTAACAACGTCGTAAACGACACAAGATGGTTAATGTGGATATAAGGCCAATCAATAACACGATAAAGATGCTTTGCAAGTATTAAAGTACTCCCTAAGAAGTTAAACAAGACTTGAAAGTTAGTGCACATGATTTTTTTTCCTGTAAATTTACACTATGCAACTATAAAAAATACGATTATGAATTGTATGCATTGATTGATTAATTCGAATTTATTCCATTTCAGATCAATTGTTTGCACAATAAAGAACATAGTTAACAAAGTAAGTACAAAATTATGAAATGAAACAGGAACCTACTGGAAAGCATAGCTTTTTTTGTAGGTTCCCAAGAATAAATATAATATGAACATTATTTTCATAAGTCACTTTAAAGTGTCTTAATAATCACAGTAAAATAAATATAATATAATAACATGTTTTCATAAACCCTTTTATGCATGTAGCTGATGGAGAACATACTGCCATTTAACCTTTTTTCTTTTCTTTTTAAAATTGGAATTATGTTGGTAATACGAATGATAAGGTTTTTGTTTTGGTATGACACTCATACTGTCAGAGTAAAAATCTGATAGTAGTGGGTTCACAGGAGGAATTCGCCACCTTTCGCGTGTTCACCCAATAATAAGGTGTGGTCAATCACCACGAGTAGACTTCACTTTTACAAACGACATGTCTTTAACATGTATGCACTGTGACCTGAACCTACCTCCTTAAGGAATTCTCATTTTAAAGAATTTTCGTTTCAATTCCAGGTCAAGTTTTACTTTCCAACTCGTATATTATTAAACCTGTATTCAACGTTGATCCTCCCACACTTAAACTACGGAATTATAGCGTGGGGCAATTGTGCTGACTATCATTTAAATAGAATTTTATTACTACAGAAAAAAGCGCTGCGTGTTATATGTCGTTCTGATTTTCGAGCGCACACAGATGCACTCTTTCACACACATAGTATTTTAAAGATAACAGATCTATACAGTTATAATCTGGGAATATTTATGTATAATTCAAATAGAAATGAACTGCCAAATGTTTTTACTCAATGTTTACCAAGAATGTCAATATTCATCATTATCCTACTCGGTCTGCCGGGCTTTTCATCTACCGAAAACAAGAACTTTGCTCTCAAATAAATCCTTTGTATTTTCAGGCTCAAAACTTTGGAACTCTCTTTCAGATACAGTTAGAGAAAACCCACATATTATAGTTTTAGTAGAGGGTTCAAAAGAATTTAATACAAAAATACATGTCTCTTACGGATTAAACTAGAATATGGGTATACCTCTCACATCTCCCCTATTTCACACACACACACACACACACACTCTCTCTCTCTCTCTCTCCCTCTTTCGTCTTCTAATTTGATGCAGCTTTGTTTTGTCTTGTTTTGTCTTGTTTTGTTTTGTCATGTCTTGTTTATTTTGTCCTGTTATTAATTGTTTCGTCATGTCCTGTCTCATCGTATTATGTCAGTTTCCTGTCTTTTGTGTCCCGTTTTGTAATTTTTTTCTTTTGTATATTTCGATTGCGTGGAAACTAAAAAAGGGTTTATGAAAATATGTTATTGTATTATATCTATTTTACTGTGATTATTTAGACACTTTAAAATGATTTATGAAAATAATGTTCATATTATATTTATTTTTGGGAACCTACAAAAACAAGCTATGCTTTCCAGTAGGTTCCTGTTTCATTTCATAATTTTGTACTTTGTCAACTATGTTCTTTATTGTGTGATATGAAATGAAATAAATTCGATCAATCAATCAAATCAATTTATTTCATTTCCAACAGAAAGATAAACAAAGGCATTACAGATATTATTACAGAAAGTATGAAGAAAATGTATGTAGATATATTTTTTAAAAATCTTGATAGGTATACAAATACACTGTATATACATAATAACATTATTACAAGAAATTATTAAATTTCTGAGGAAATGGGGGGATCCACTAAAAAGCAGTGCTTGTAGTTTGTGGGTCCCCCAAACTTGGTGTCTGGGTTTTGGTACGCAATACACATGGACACTGACTTCTATATGGCTTTAACACTCCTGTTTGCTCTAACCATTTACTGGCATTGGTCTCTCAAGGGAAGTACAAAACATGGCATCACATCTACAGAATTTACATTTTGTTGATAATGCATTATTGAAAGAAAATATATTATCTAAAGATCATAATGGTCAGAGCAACGAGTGGCATGATTGGCCTGCCATAGTTAAGTCCAAACTTAAAGTCGATCGTAGTCTTTGTGAACCCCCCTGGTGCTCCTTAGTTATTACCCCGGCTTTAGCATATCTAAGGAATTATTTCCTGCAAGACCCCTGATTATACCTTGGTCAAGTGTTGCAAATGTAGAGTAGTGTCTTGCCAAAAGACTTTAGTTTTTTGGCAGGGATACGAACCTTGTACCTATGATATTCCTGTTTGGTATCATGTTTTTATTAATTTCGAGATATAAACCCTATCATTAATTAATATTCAATAATCATCAATAATTTTAAAATCACATTTTAATAATTTTCTGTGTTAACGAAAAATGTAGATTATACAACATTAAATTACGGTATGATTACAGATTCGCAAATTCACAGTTCTCGTATAGATATGTCATATTTCAAAAAGGATAACTTCTTAAGAGCTAAATAGACCAATGTGATTCTCTTATTCGGCTTATCTAGAAAACAACTTGGTATAACAGTTATGGATCACAGATCGAGTCCCCTTAGGTATCGAAAGTAAATTGTCCATTCACTCAAGTTGTATTTCATTATATATTTCTTGAGGGCATGAATATTGCTGATACACACCTATGACACCGATGGCAACTATGTTTTTTTAATGGTGGTGATGGAAAGAGGTGGATTTTATAGACATGTTCAAGTATCTGCATTATATTTTGAATTAGTACGGCCTTGTTTCAAGAACATTGAATACAATAATACACACATACACATGTGCACACACTGATACAAAATCCCTGAAGTGTGGGATCTTTTCAAGTTTCCTGGTTCTATGATTATAAATTACCTCACATAATGAGCTTGGGCCTGTACAAGTAGATTGTTAAAAGTCTTTAAATCCCATTTCCTTTTCGAAAGTGTAAGGTATTGATAATGCTATTAGAAAATTCCTTTCGACACTTTATGATATATCGATGGTGAGAAACCTTTATAGTTATTCGATGGTCCTGGTATGAACTTACTTTTTGCCCAAGCTAGTTTATATTTCTCAAACACTGCACGGGACTAACTTATAGTCAACATGAATTCGACAAGCGATATGTTAAAAGTTCTCGTTCTGCTGGCTGTGACTTGTAAGTGTTAGTTTCAATTGTTTATTTATAATATGTGTTAATATTTGTTCCAGCAATTCCGCGTTGAGCAATGTAGGAAAATATTATGTAATATATCGTTTTGAACATACTGTTTAAACACAACGTCGTGCATCCTTTTGTGGTGACAATTATTGTTTGTGTTAAATATATATCATGGATAATTGCAATTAACGGTCATATTCATATAGGTTATACATAGTTTTGACAACGTAATACAAAGTGATACTTTTCTCGTGCTGTCAATATCATTGCAATTTGGTTTAAACCATTGATCGCCTGTGCTTCACACACGAATATCACCATCCCTTTGGGTAGCAGTGCAAATTTCAGATGTAATGTTCCACTGCCAGCATCAGAGGTACTTGATACCCTATGGCGATTTAAGGATACACCTCTAAACAAAAGCAATAGAGACGGAAGGATTTATATTAATTCAACGACAAGTAGCAGTCTAATTGGAAGCCTGCTAACCATCATAGATGCAGATCTATCCAATGAGGGATTATATATCTGCATCTTAGTAACGGAAAGAGATTCGCATGAACAGCTGTTCGACCTTACTATAAATGGTAAGTTTATATTTGTTTCTATTATTGCTGATACTTTCTTGGATGTTTGTTTGATTGGACGAGGGTACCTACCATACCTGAAACAGCCTAACGTGTTTCATAAGTTATTTAGACATCACTACTTTATCTACACGAATTTCTTTTTACGCCAATGAGGTAATGTATTATACATGTTGGCCTATTCTTATGCATGTATAATATCAGTACATGCCACGTGTAAGGAGGAGGTAGGGGGTTCGAAATCATTATAAGGTCTAGTCACTTAAAAAAATCAATTAAGATCAATTGAATTAGAATCAATTGAAGAACGTCGTCTAATGAGCATGATGAAAAAATGAAGGTATGCTTAAAGCTTCACGGACCCACACTACTGGCGCGGAACGGGGAAGCGGTAGTATAATTGAGGAACGCCTGGAGTGTCAAGTATGCCAGACATGAGCGAAAGGCAGTAGGTCTGGGGGGGAGAAGAAGTGCCCCTTTTTACTTTTGATAAATGCCCTTTTTTTCTTTGAAATAAGCGCCCCTCTAATTTCTCATAAGGGCCATTTTTTTTACCTCTGATAAGTGTCCCTCTTCAAATTTGATGGTGCCCTTTTTAGTTGAGATGTGCCCCTTTTTACCTTAGAAAAGGACCCTTTTTTCTTTATAATAAGCGCCCCCTTTCACCCCTCATAACGGCCCCTTTCACCTCTTATCAGTTCCTGTTTTACTATCGCAAGTGCCTCTTTTCCTTTGTAATACATTTATTTATTTTATTTATTTATTTCTGATATTTATACAGGGTAGCACATATCACCAATTTGGTGGTCTTCCATGAGGCCCTGTTTGGTAATAATTAAACAAATAACAGCACCAAAAACAAAATAGGTATATACACAAGCATATAAACAGGTAAAATACACATTAATTGGTATCCCCATGAAATAACTGATCATTCAAGAATCATCCTTGATCATTTACAAGAAATAGGTGAATGGAATTTTTAAATTAAATTAAAAAAAATTACAAACGTTCATTTTATAATTTGATATAGCTTAACGCACGGGATACCAAAATTGTTATATACATATTTACATTCAATTGCTCTTTAACTAATACACTTAGATTGTTTACAATATAGCTGAAAATGGAAACATTACATGTATGAATACATGATATAACGATAACCCTGTCAACCAAATTTCATAATTTTGCAAATAGGAAAAAAATGGTTAGCTTCGCACGAAACCCCCAAAAGTTCACAGGGCTTTTAGAGCGTGTTTAAAACTGTTCAAAGTAGGTGACATTTTGACAGAACTTTTAAGTTGGTTCCATACTCTAATTTCAGAAATTAGAGGACTATTTTTATAAGTGTCCGTCCTAAATTTGGGTACACACAATGCATCCCTTACAGCATGTCTTGTGTTGTGATCATGTAGTGAACTAACATGATGTAAATCTTGTTTTAAGTATGTTGGTGCAATGTCATGCATTGATTTATACATCATCACTGCACGTCCAAACTGGAAACGTGTCTGAATAGGCATCCATCCTAAGCGACTAAACATATCATTTGAAGATACTTCAAATCCTTCTTCCAGCACTACACGTGCAGCTCGTTTTTGAACCTTTTGTAATTTAATCGTTTGTCTTTGAAATCGCTCAGACCACACCGAGGAACAATAATCAAAATGAGGAAGTACGATGGCATTATACAGAAGTTTTAGAGATCTTGTTGGAACATAACTTTTGGCTCGCTTAATTACACTTATATTTCTTTGAGCAGTTTTAAAAACTTTTTCCACATGCTCCGTCCAACGTAACTCCTCGTCAATCATGACACCCAGGCATTTTGCCACTTTTACTCTCTTCAAACAGCTGCCGTTTAGTGTGACAGAAAAATTATTTACTCCGTTAAGAAGTGATCGTGACCCAATAAGCATCACATTTGTCTTATCCGCATTAAGAACTAGACGGTTTGTTGTTACCCATGAAAATATGTTTTCCATACCTTTGGTTAGCTTTTGTTCTACTTCTGTGACATTACTCCCGCTGACTGTTAGAGTTGTGTCGTCAGCATACATATCAACAATGCCATCATGAATACATTTGGGTAAACTATTTATGTAGATAGAAAAAGGAGTGGCCCTAGAATCGAACCTTGTGGGACTCCCATCATAACTTTTGAGGAACTCGAAGTAGCCCCTTTAAAACAAACCATCTGTTCTCGGTTGGACAGATATGATACAAACCACTGAATACTAGTATCAGAACATCCAATGGCTGTCAATTTATGTAACAGAATATCGTGATCGACAGTGTCAAATGCTTTCCTCAAATCAATGAAAGCAACACCTGTTAGCTCATTGTTATCTACATTCAAAGCCCACTGGTTTATAATTTTCATTAGAGCTGTTGCAGTAGAGTAAAGAGGACGAAAGCCTGACTGATTAGGATACAATATTTTTTGTTTGTTTAGAAAATCACATAGTTGAAAATGCACAGCTTTCTCTAGAATCTTGCTCACAACGGATAATACCGAAATTGGTCTGTAATTACCGGGAGTGGCCATATCACCAGTCTTATAAATTGGAATCACCCTTGCTTTTTTCAAGCCTTTTGGTACATGTCCTGTTGTAATTGACTTATTGATAAGACATGTTAAGGAGTCCACAATGATATGCTTTGACATTTTTAAAAGACGGCAACTTATTCCATCATATCCGGTTGCTTTATCATCACTCATGTATTCGAATTCTTTTAAAACAAATGTGCTCGTGACTTGCTGTAGCTCAAATTTTCCTTTCTCCTTCTTATAAGTGCCCCTTTTAAACTATGATGAGTGCCCATTATACTTTGGCATGTGCCTACTCTAAACGTGTCCTTTTCTTTTATAATAAGTGCCTTTTCAGGTGGGCTGTATATAATACAGACCACCTTATGTTTTCGTTAGAATTGCCTTTTATTATTATTCTTTATTTATTTTTCTTATTTCCAAGCACTTTTTTGTTAGCAAGATAACTTGAAAATGGCTAAATCAAAATACCTTGGAATTTGGCATACATATGTATAGGCATATGGAAAAATCGAAATAACGTTTTAAACCTTGACCTTGACTGATGACGTCATCTAGGCGCCATTTTGTAAAATTTTCTGAAAATCTACTCATGATCATATCTTTATAACGGAGAGTCATTTCTCATTCATATTTATCATGAACAAGGTCAAAATCCGTCCGGTCAATTTCAGGTAGAAAAACGCGCATGTACGCGTAAGTTCGCGCGTCAGTGCGCGCGCAAAATAAAAAAATGCTCAAAATCATCTCAAATTTGTTTTGCAAAGGTTTCAGGCCATTTCAAGCATTTGTCAAAAAATCGCGCACACGCGCATGCGCGCTCGTTTTCGCGCGTAACGCCATCACACAACATAGAATCGCCATTTTTTTTCTTTCATGATATTTCCCATTTTTTTCGAAACAATTTGATACCATGTTTATCTCTTTATGACCATTAATAACGGAATGAGCGTTCATTCAAGATAAATGTCCGTGCGCGCGAGCTCGTGTAATACATATTATATATTGGCAAAAACATTTCTATCAAAAATCCATTATAGCACTTTGGGATGCACCGGGATCCCCAAATTTTTTTGATATTTTGATAGAGTATGAGTCGGAGATATGATTTCATGTCTCATTTTGCTATTAAGTATATCGTGATATAATCATAATGGCCTTGGAACTCAAAATATGAATTTGCATATTATGACGTCAGCATATTTTTGGAAAATTGATTGTATCTCTGTAAATATTGATCGATTTTCTTCCAAATTTTGATATGTTTTAGCTGAGACAATTTTCTACAAATGCCATTACACATTTTTTTCATTTTAACAAAGGCATCATGGCGTATTTTTGCGATTAAAGGAGGCATGTCAATTTTTCACATTTTGCGTATATTTCCTAAGGGACATGACTTTTTTTCAAAACTGGATTCTACATTCTCGTCTTTCGCGAGCAATATCTCCGTCGTTTTAGTTTCGTTTTCGCTGAGCTTTGAGTATGTTGTAGCTGAGACAATAAGCTATCACAAATGTGCCCTTTATATTTTGATCAGATACCGGGATCATGCTCTTTTTTCACTTGCAAAGTGGGATTTGAGAATTCCATTTTCCGTTCACGTGTAATGTCTATGTGGATTATTTTGGTATAGTGGTCATAGCACTTGCCTTCCATTCCGGCGACCCACGTTCGATTCCTCGCGGGTCAATTTTTTATTTTTTTTATTTTTTTTGCCGTCATTTTAAATTAGATTTTATGATCTTCTTCGACTATTATAACATATTATCATATACAATCACAAACAATGTAATAAAATGCCTTGTTAATTGTTGGTAAGAGTAGATTTTCCTTTTTAATAAGTGACTTTACCTATTACCTATTTTAATCATTTTCGCTTGAGGTTCAATTAAACAATGAGGGATTTTTTGGTTAAAGTATACATTCATTGAAAATTACAAGTGTGGGCAATAATTGGTCACTAGAAAGCAGGAAGCTTGCAGGTGACAAATGTATAAGTTTAGGTCAGCTGTGTATCGGACAATACAAAGATTAACTTAAATAAAAGCACCTCTCAGGATTTAGGATGTACGAGCCCTTCACTAGGAACTTTAAGGATCTTTTGATGACGTCACATCAGGGACTAATACTGTGTAAGCAGACGACATCCTATAACTAATGAACCTTTTTTCGGTTTAATTATTTCTCAATTAAATGAGTTTGATGATTTCAAATATCAAAGTATTCAATAACATTCTACAAGGGGAAGTGATGCTGATGCTGATAATGACAATCCTTTACTTAGAGCCATTCAGAGCAAGGACAAATGATCAATTAAAACACACAGAAATCAGCGTAATTTTTAATATTTTTGAATATTTACCGACTAATATAATGGATGTGTACATTCCCGATTGAAATGCTGCACACGTTGGTGTATTTAGCTGAATCAACAATGGTGTCTTATTTACGAGCTACAACAGATTTGTTCTTTTTCCTTTTTTTATCAAAATGAACCATGTCAGAAATGTTGAGTGAAGTAGCAGATCAATCACCTACAATGACACTGGTGAAGTGAGAGAAACACGTGAGGAGGAGACAATGAAACAAGCGCTGAAAATGTGTGCATTGTTACAGGACATCGTCTGCTTATGTGTACGAAGAGCTCTTCAAGTGCGAAACTGGGGAGATATTGTATGCTACGTTTACACTATGTTCCCGGCGGCCACGGCAGCCCCGTTTGCCCGAAACGTAGTGCGCCGTGGGATTTTGTCCATTTTTTTTCTGTATTCAAGTTTTCCCACGGTCTATCACGGTATCCGTGACGGGCCGTTGGAGGGAAAGGGGTTGCTGTCCCGGAGGCTCCGAGGCGCACTACGGTTCGGCCCGCGGTCTTCTACGGATGCCAATACGTTCCCTCCCGACCCGATGGGGTCCCTCACGTTTCTCACGTTCTGATCAAGGTCTGATACGTTTTTCACGTTCTGTCAAGTCTTTCTCCGGATGAAACGTGGACACCGGGCAGGTTTGGAGCACGTTTGTGCCCACGGTATAAAACGAAGGCTCCTAAGCAATAGCAAACATTGTATCTTGCGACCGCGCGCGCCGTGTCAGACCGTAGTAGCACAGTGACAGTTTAAAGATCTGGCCCGGCACTACCATCTAAAATTGATAATAATCATTACTTTGAATGTTTCCAAGTAAGTGGTTTTGATAAACTTGTTCGATCTAACCTTCACTCATGCAATGATAACAAATCAAATTAATATTCAAATCAATGAACATCTACTGCATTTGCATTACCATATCGCTGCTGGGGCGACAAAACCTTGTATCTCAACAAAAGTTAAATGTTCAGGAGAGTAAAAAATATGGCTGCCATAACACTGTATCCAATGGGATAGTCTTCCCTTTGACTTGGTGTAGTGGCTTCATTTTTGGAGATAGAGAGCTGGGATTAGGATAGGTCATCACTTGACGGATAATCTAGTCATTCAAATAAAAAAAGTGATTTTCCCCAAATTTTGAGATACAAGGTCTTGTCACCCCAGCGACGATATATTGTTCATATTAAACAGAGACATTATACTTGCTGTGACTAGATGTTTTAATCACCCCTCATCTCTCCCCAAAGGTAGATTTCTCAGAGCCTCCCTAAAATGTGCCCCTAATTAAAGGCGACTGAGAGCAGATGTTTCTCGATTTTTCACGAAAAATTGGTCGCTACGTTCACTTGCATTCATATTTTATTTCATTGAGTAACACACAAACATATCTAAATAAAATCCCTAAACTATTACGAATCTTTAAAAATTATGGGTAGACTTACAAATACGTGCTGTCTTTTAAAATCAAGTTGTTTTATCATTTTTGGTCCTCTCGATCGTCTTGTCTTTGAAAATTTCATAATAATAATAATAAATACATGAGATTTATATAGCGCCATTATCGATTTTAATTAAATGCTCAAGGCGCTTCAAAATATTAGGTATTACATTACATCATGACAAAGAATCGTGTACATTTACATAAGAAAGAAAATACAAAAATGAAAGAATGAATGAATGTCTGTCTTCAAAACGCAAAATTGAACAAATGGGATTTAAGGTTGCTCTTAAAAGACGTTGAAGAATCGGAGATCTTCAGCCCATGTGGAAGTGAATTCCACAGGGCTGGTCCGGCATGAGCAAAAGCTCGTTCCCCCCAAGATTTCTTTGAAGGTGGTATATGTAGAAGACCAGAGTTGGAGGATCGGAGGGTTCGTGGGGGTTGGTAGAGGTGAACTAAAGACTGGTTGTATTCAGGAGCTGTTCTGTTCATGATTTGGTGAACTAAAAAAAGGATTTTGAAGATTATACGTTCTTTTACGGGCAACCAATGGAGATTTTGTAAGATAGGGGTAATGTGACTACGTTTGCTTGACAGAGAAATGATGCGTGCAGCTGCGTTTTGTAGTTTTTGTAACTGTGCAATTTGTGAATTTAGTAAATTATAGAGTAGACTGCTGCCGAAATCCAGACATGAGGAAATAAGTGAGTGAACAAGTTTCTCTGTTGCCGAACGAGTCAGATATTTCCGTATGAAGCCAATATTGCGCAATTGATAGCGAACTGATCTGGAAATGCTGGTGATTTGTTTAGACATAGACATTTGAGAATCAAGAATAACGCCAAGATCGCGACATGAATTTGATAAAGGAATGGTGTTACCGGAAATAGAAATTGAGTCTATATTTAATTTGTTCAACTGAGATTTTGAGCCGAAAAGAATGAATTCGCATTTACTGTGATTTAATAGCAAAGAATGTGACTTCATCCAGGCGTCAATATCAGCGATGCAATTTTCTAAATTGCGCAAGGTTTGTGAAGCTTGAATTTGATGCGGCGGAAAAGAAACAAAAATTTGTATGTCATCTGTATATAAATGATAGCGAACAGAGTGACGTTGAAAAACATTTTTGAGACCAGTAAGATAAATTGAAAATAAGGTGGGCCCGCCCACAGAGCCTTGGGGTACTCCACAGCCAAGTGGCCTGGGGGAGGATGTGAAACCATTCAAAAGGACAGACTGTGAATGGCATGAAAGATACGATTCAAACCATTCGAGAGCCTGGTCCTGGATACCCAGACTTGCGAGAGTATTTACAAGTATTTTGTGGTCTACGGTGTCGAAGGCTGAGGACAAATCTAAAAGGACCATGGCAGTGACAGATCCGGAGTCCATTTCTCGTAAGATAGAGCTTGAAACATTGATAAGAAGGGTCTCGACACTATGGTGAGGGCGGTAAGCTGACTGTAAAGGGTCAAATAAATTGTGTTCCAGCAAATAATCTGAGAGTCTAGAGAACACGGCTCTCTCAAGAATTTTAAACAAAAATGGCAGATTACACACAGGACGGTAATTTTTTAGGGATTCATGGTCCAAAGAGGGTTTTTTCAACAAAGGGCGAATAAGTGCTGTTTTTAAGACTGGGGGAACGGTGGCTTGATTTATACTAAGATTAACAATGTGAGAAATAATCGGGGCAAATATCGGAGCGCAATCTTTTAAAAGAATGATAAATTATAAATAATAATAAATTAATAATGATAATTAGAAGGCGATGAAGGGGAAAATGAAAAAGAAGAGGATGATGATAAAGAATGAGGAGGAAAGAAGAATCCTAATAAAATTTTAAAAATAATGATAATAAGTATAATGATAATAATAATAATCATCATTCTCATCATCCTCATCCTCATAATGATTGCAATAATGATGATAACAATATAGTAAGAAGAATAATGATTATAAAAGTGATTAAAATAATAAAATAAACGTCGAATAATCATCAAAAGGGAAAACCCAAAGTGAGTCTACGAAGTAAAACTTGTAAGTTTGAACATACGCAACTCATTCAACAATCTTAATAATAATCATACTACTTCTTCAATAAACTTGCTTCTAACTATTCATTTCAGTGATTGTACACGGTGTAACCTATGGCAATATTATAAGCATATCATGAATACCTCATTACCGTTCCAATAAGGTTCAGAAGAGTAAACTGATGAAGATCGTGATTCGAATGTATTCAACATTCAATTTGACTCGTAATGTATCGACACCGCAGTAATGGCTGCAACGGGAACGTCTTTTTTGTATGTAAATACATTCATGTTTACACAGAAGACTATTGAGAATAAAGTGAAGATCAATTAATAACTTAATATTGACATAGCAGAAGAGGTACATTGCGAAATAGCATTCCTGACATCAATACCTTGTCAACTCTAAGTTATAAAACACACCCCTTTTCTTCATGAACCGGTACTGAAATTATCGATAGGCCCACCGCTCCTGAATAACATCAACCCAAAATTGCCCCATGGTTGACATTTCTCCCGACTTTTTAATGAGGAAATATTAGCCACAGTTATCCGTTCATGTAACACAAGGAAATATCCCCCCTCCAAGAGCAAATGCTTTGCACGAGCTAATTAATATGCAAATGCAAAACTGCTACAGTTTTTCACCAGCGGTAATTTCAATTATCAGGTCGTTCTTGTATTACTCACTATTTCCAATATTCGTGCATAATATTGATGTATTTCGATGTATTCATATTTTATGTCATATATTTCTTTGTTGATAAAGGATAAAACAAACAAATATTCTTTTCTTTCTATCCTCGTGTTCTTTGGAACAGTTCCGCCTGAATCAATCAATATCATAGACATCCTCACAAAGAAGCATATTGGAGAAGGTGAATCAGTAATGTTTCGTTACAAAGAAGAACGTTACTTCAACTGCTCGGTTGGTATCCCAACAAAGCCCCAATCCAATGTATCATGGCAAAGCACAGATATTACGCAGTTTTTTGAAGAAGATACTCAACGAGTTTCTGTTGGAAAACTTGATTTGGCATCTCGTTCCATGCGGATCGCTGTCACAGAGAAGGATCATGGGAAGTATATGAGCTGTGAAATTACCCAGTTTGGGACAACCCTTCGCTCTGCTTTCATAATAAAAGTGCAAGGTAGGCCTACGGAAATTGGTTGTTTCACCACCCCATGGTTTCACATCATATTTAAAGCTGTATATAAACACACACACGTATGTATATATTTATATTTTGAGGCATAGCAATTTTCAAAGTCAAATAAATTCATGTTTTGGTGTATATATATAGTGCAGTGTTCACTTACATTGCCTAAAACTATCATTCTCTAGCTATCATACTTACACGAGATCATTTTTGTTGTTATACCACCAGGTTTTATAAGTATTGCACATTAAATGACAATTCCAAGTAGATTTTGCTGGAGAATTCGGAGGGAAACAGAAAAAAAATGACACGTGGGATGTGAAACGCATGTAAGATACCATATATAATAAATACAAAGTATACAGTTGGTTCACGGTAACACCATGTGATAGAGGGAGGATTGGGGAGTCCTGAAAAGGACTGTTGGTAATCTTTCTTTAGTGTGTGTAGTTCTGAGAAGGACTGTTGGTAATCTTTCTTGACCTTATAGATCTAAAGAGAACTATAAAGTCCTTCGCAGGACTACCAACAGTCATGTTCAGGACTGCACACACTCAAGAAAGATTACCAACAGTACTTGTTAGTACTCCCCAATCCTCCCCCTCTCACATGGTGTAAAACTACTGTATATCTACATCACCATGCAAGCCGATACTTATAAGCAGCATCTAAATACAGAGTAGTTTTCTTATTAGGTTTTAATACAAGTGTTGAAGTCCAGTAGATAACTCTTCGGACTTTAAACCACAGTGTACGGGGTTCTAATCCATATTACAGCACTAAATGTACTTTGGCAAGACATACATCTACATTTGCCACACTCCACCAGGGCGAGATAAATGGGTACCTAGCAGGAATAAAATTCATTACGAATTACGAGCGCTGTAATGGCAGCCGCGTTAAAGCCGGGGGTAATGATAATGGCCCGTCATAAATGGTAATGAGCCAGATATGACCGCTATACAAGACTCCATTGTTATTATTTAACTATGATAATAATTATTATTACTATTATTATTACTTCGACATGTTAGTTGTAGTTTGTCTTTTAAGAAACTTCTAATCATACTGCTCATTATATCAGAATCAATAGTGTACCCGTCCTTTAAAGCAGGGGGGATTTCCATGTCTACATTTTTGTTAAGCTGTTTGCAATGTCCGTTCGCAAGGCATTAATCTACATTTCCCATTCCATACCCTGGAGAGAAATGAGGACCTGGTAGGATGACGAAAGCCTTTGTGTAAGTAGTTGCCAAATACCCTCACGGTGAACATATGTAAGGAATACTCCCCCAAAGTGGAGATTGTGCACATTGTGTGTGAATGAATTCAATGACCGGTGTCATAACATCTGTAAAGCTCTTAAAGACGATATATCGTACTAAGCGCTAAAGAAATCTAGATTATTGCTAATTTTGTTTGTTTTGTTTTAAAACGAAGGTAAATACTTATAAAAAAGAAAGCCTTACGGAATTTCACTAGCCTTGCCGATGACATATACATATTTGCCAGTTATGCAAACATGATATATATGGCGGGGTATACGAAAGTGTGTTAAAATTTCACCTTAGTTTATTTTTCGAATGTCTTTGCAATCGTGATTTTCTGTCTTTCATTTTCTTAAGAGTGCATCCCAGATATCACACTTGATCGCTGTCCAACGACCATTAGTGTAGGGGAAATTGAGAACTTTGCCTGCTACGCCAACAGCAGTAACATGGACACGTTACCAACAGAGCGCTATTACTATCCCTTTGAAATAGAAGTCATTCCGGTCAATTATACCAACAAGACATTCGAGGTGATCACCAAGCCGACCGGCAGGGATTCGGTGTTTCTGGAGTCGGGGGTGTTGCTGAGTCACCTGCACGAACTGGACCTGGGAATGAGTGACATCGCTGTGAGAACATCATGCTGCTTGCATCACTGTGGAAACGTCGTTTGCTCCTCTCCTTGCAGCAGTCAACTGAATTGTAAGCTTGGTCTAACTTGCGTTGAATCGAACATAAAACATAAAGTTAAAACCAATTAGTTTCTTTAAATTTTATGGGAGAAGAATACTGTCATAACTAGTTAATCCATACAGAAACAAAATAATGACAAAATGAAGGATTATATACAAACATATATGAAATATACAATAAATAATTATTCAAATATGCTATTAAGAAAATGAGGAAGGAATTCGAAAGGTAAATTGTAAGATTGTATACCGTTCTCTTATTTTGATTGTTAGTAGAACTACTATGACTTTTGTAACTGCTCTTATGCATTTCTTAGTTTGACAATTCACGATATTTCTTTTGATGATGGTTCATTTGTTACTATGTTTATTGCTGCTCTTTTTTTGCCCAATCTCTTTAACCGTTGTAGATCCAGCGACCAATATTAAAACCGAGTGGTCTAACCCAGGACCTATCATGGAAGTTCGTGGCAAACGGGCTGTTTTCGTCACTTGCACGTCTGATGGTTTTCCACCTCCCTTGATTACTTGGAGAAGAAAGGGGACAAACGAGTCCTTGTCAAATGTAACTCTTGGAGTATATTACGCCACACTTCACGTCCTACTCAACAGAGAAGCTTCAGGACATTATGTATGCAATGCATACAACGGTTATGCGCATCCAATTTCACTGCAAGAAAAGATTGTTGTGCATTGTAAGTTTGACATAAAGTTGTGCAAACACTCAGAGTAATTTATCTACGATCAATACAATGATTGGTGGATCCTAGAGGGATTAATTAGTATCCACGTTATGTCACTTACATTGGATTACGTTTTCTATTGTAAAACTGAACGACGAAAATGAAAAGGAACATTGATATGAATTTAGATGTTCCCTTTTAAAATATTTTTCTTTGCTTATTGCGTCCTATTTTCTACTCTTGTAAACTTTGTCGAAGCCTTTTATTCATGTATTAGCGAAACAAATTTCCATGCCAAAGTTATATCACACAAATTAGGTAATTAAAATAAAATAAAATAAATACAATTGTGTCTTTTTCAACGTTCAATCGGACCTACTTTGACGTCATAACTATTTCCTCCGTGTATTTTTAATGTTATGTGAATATGCGCAGTTGCCCGTCTATTATTTTATTCATTTCATTTATTGATTCAATCATTTTTTGTAAAACAACATTCAGAAATACAAACAATGTTCGAAGGACATATACAAAACATGTTGGACAAACAAAGTAAAAAAAAAATGGTTAGGGATACCGAGAGAAGCTTAAGCTTGTAAGTGGGGTTCCCTGTACAATAAACAAGTAAAATTGTATAACAAAATCTAGATAATAAGCCAAGATAAACTAAACCGTATCACCCGTCAGCATTCACCGGCTATTACATTACGCACAAGCAGAACAATGGGTTTAGCAGACTAAGCCCACTTGATCTGGCCGAGGCAGCGCCTCAGTGCGGCCAATGAACATTGACCGGTGCTATGTAATACAAAATCATGTGGAAAAACAAACAAGCATATACACGCACATACACCCATACACACACACACACACACACCCGCGAGAGGGAGATAACGGGAGAGAGAAGGGAAGACGGGGCAGGAGAGTAGGAAAGGAATAGAGAGAGAAGAAGAATTGTAGAGAAATATTGCACAAATTATTTTGAAAATTATTTAAGTGAGAGCAGAAAAGCATTACGACAAAGCGTTTTATGAATGGCATCTTGCATTGTAAATTGATCCCGTAATTTATATCCTTACATTTCGATAATTAAGACAGATCCATTATCCTGGAAAAAAATCATCACTCCTCGACAGTCTCTAATTCTCTCTCCCTCAACTCTAGACAAGAATAAATGTGGACCTTCAAGAAAATTCTTTTTTTTTCTCTCCTTGTTTCTCGAACCAGACGCTCCGGATATTAACAAGACTGTAACTGTCGTACATGCTAACGAAGGAACACAGGGTATCTTAATTTGTACCATTTTTTCCTATCCGCCACCATCATCGATATCATGGCTTCGGTATAACAAGTACACCGATGTGGGGGCTTGGGTCGACACTGACATTCTACGAACTGAGTTCGAGTCCCTGACGGAAAGCAGACTGTGGATATCTGACGATATTCAACGTGAAATGTTTGGCGACTACACATGCGTTGTAGCCAATGATGTCGGAGCAGATAGACATACTATTGCTCTCACCGGAAAAAGTAAGCGTATATGTATTACCCGATGGTAAAAAGTTATCATCCGTTTGTTCTTTATTTTTTACGTAGTTAATTTTTTTTAACCTAACGTTAGAGAGACAAAAATGTTTTGTTTTCTTCTTCAGTTATAATGTTATGCTTTCAATGTGAATAAATGTGGGTGAATTCTTTTGAATTTTGTTTGGATTACTAATTGTAGCATTTTTATCTGAAGGTTATATCAATAATTTCCAACATCAAACTCTTGACAAAAAGCCAAGATGGTATAGATTTTTGTTTTAACAAGCCATAACAGTACTATGTCCCATTTGCAGGCCAAAAAATGAAAATGTTAAATTCCAACGGCATTTGAAAGACACTACTAATTTAGAACTTCCCTCAAAACGAAAGGGATTGAAAACAGCTTTTAGTGGGAAAATAACGATCATTAGTTGTCGAATCGACTTAAGTGATTGCAATCACCTAAGTAATAGTCTGATTTTCAGACCCTTTTACCGAATGGTCGTACGTTTTGTGCTGCACAACGATTCAATCAGTTTAGTTTTGGCCATTACAAGTAGTGGGTTGTTGATGTAGACAAATGTTGAATATTCGTATACAAACAAACAAAACCACATAATCTAAACACAAACACACTACTAGTGTTCCTATCCTACTAATATATATGTTAACATCCAAACTTAGCCATTAGGTGGAATAGCAAAGTAACTTTCAACAACATATCCGTTTCAAATATCTAATCAAACACAGATTTATCATGCACAATAATGGATAATAGATAGTAACTATTAACATAATAACAAATACTTGAAACGTATAACTGCTGAAATGCGGAGATAACCAATATCCCTTTAACTCGACTAATCCTCAATAAAGTAAACATGACGATAGGAAATATGTACTAAATGATTATAACGACGAAACAATAACTAACATAACACAAATAGACTATATAGAATTATACATGTTTGACAAATAATATGCAACTGGTGACTATTAATACAAAAAAAATAATAATAATAAAAGTAAATTTGACGTATGTTGTGCAAATGAATAGTATTGCTGTCCTTTATATTAATTCCTACTGTAAATGGCGGAGTAGATACATCAGCGTTTTGGACCATAATAAAGCCAACTAATAAATAATCAATAGCAATGGCCAAAGCGTATTTGCTTCAGCTA
The DNA here is from genome assembly GCA_037976565.1 of Mesocentrotus franciscanus. Lineage (NCBI taxonomy): Eukaryota > Metazoa > Echinodermata > Echinoidea > Camarodonta > Strongylocentrotidae > Mesocentrotus > Mesocentrotus franciscanus. The sequence goes on along the minus strand of CP137670.1, from coordinate 25,505,494 downwards.
CTAACACCCTCTATATACAGAGTTTAGACAAATAAATCTTAAAAGCCCAAATCAAAGTTGTAATCCGTTCTTTGTACTCAACGATGAGGTCCTTCCCTACGCCCGTGCGAACGCCCATAGTCTAATTACGCAGACACTAGTGTATCATAGGTACATGATTATACAGTTGTAAGCCAATTTCACTCCAATCCCTGGTATACCGAAACAAATATTAACATGATTATTATCTTGACGTGGAATTGTTAGATCCTAACAAAATAGCTCATATATCTAAGTAAGAAAGCTAATAGTTATGGACAATGTTAAATATAAGTGTTTCTTCCATCAAGTTAAAAATGATAGATGCGGATATATATTCGCGGGTACCATTCAACCGTACAGTATAACGCTTCACAAATAGTTGTGAGAAAGTTCAATTTTCTTAACTCAAGTTCTTCCCTTAAGACAACGATATTTACAAATCAGAACAAATCCATGCATACATCAGTACAACCGCACAAAGTTATATACCATGATAATATGATTTACTTCAAAATAAGTATAATACAAAATATGATAATTACCTGTAAAAGAGGAGGCAAAGAGGAGATGTGTGTTGGTTGAACTCGTGACACTGACTGCGAGGAGTCGAGCGGTTTCACGAGTATTTAGCATATTATAGAGAAAGGAAAAAAATAATTTTGTGGGGGTCACGTGTTGAAGATATTTGCATAAAGTGAGTCATGTGAAATCCAGTATTTTATGTGGCAACAGGGTGGGGTATAAGACTAGTCTTTAAAACCAGTCACCTGGTTACACTTGCATAATTTGAATATTAGGACACTGCTGACGTTTAAATTTCAGATAGGACATACATGATGTATTCATAATTCTGGCAAAGTTCTACAGAATTTGATGTTGGCTGCAACAGGGACATAGTACCTTAAAGATATGTAGCCATCTAATCAGGGTTTTTTTTTAATATGTTATGTATCATAACTGTCAACTTAGTTTTGGATTGAAAGTTTGTCTCATTGAGCTCCCTAATTAATTGTAGGTGCCTCTATACGGTTCCAATTGATATATATATCTCTGGGTACAGCATGTTTTTGAAACCAAAATATTCTAGTTCAGCATGAGAAAGAGAGTCAAATGCATTAACATTCATGCATGGCATGCTTCCCTAAGTTTGTTTACCTAGCAGGAAACGTCATTCCTACATAATAATAATAATAATAGCAATGATAATAATATAGTCATTTTTATATAGCGCATAATAATGAATTCTCTATGCGCTTTACAACAATCAATTATACAATATATAACATGATTAATCTAAAGATTGAAATATGCATGAATTAATAGAAAATACATTTCGTATACAATGATGAAAAAAATCTGATATAATATAAATGATTGAACTCATGAACACAATTATAATAGTTGAGTAATTACGATCTTATTGTAGTAAGGAAATACCATTATTTGACATAAACTAGCATATAATTTACAGACTATTCGATGAACATAAATGTCTTCAGAAGTGATTTCAATGAATCGACCGTCCGGCGTTACGAATAGTGAGGGGAAGGTTGTTCCATAGGGTGGGTCCATAGTCAGGGGCGGATCCAGCCGGCGGCAAGGGAGGGGGCCTAAAAAGGGGCCCACTTCGTGCGAAAATTTGAAAATCGTGCCGGTCGATTTTTCGCTCAGTGGGGGGTAGTGAGCAAAAAAGGGGTGTTTTTACCTGTTTTTTTTGGCTAGGGAAGGGGCCCCCTGGATCCGCCACTGTCCATAGTAGCTGAGGGATCTTTCGCCGTAGAATTGAGTATGGGTGCGTGGGACTTGTAGGAGACTTTGTTGCTGAGATCGAAGAGTGTAAGCAGGAACTATGGATGGATTATCTCACAAAGATATGAAGGGGCTTTGCCGTGGAGTATTTTGTATGTGAGGAGTAGGACTGTAACACTTTTTGGAAAACTTCAACCACTTTCTTAAATGAAACTCTATCTTGCATGAATATCTTCTTTTTTTGTCATGAAGAGTACCTCTTTGTTAACGTTAAAATTTGTAGCTACTGAAAAATAAAAAATTGTAGACGAATATCAACCAGTTTATATCAAAGATGGATGCTTCATTTGTATTAACTCGGTTCATGATTCACATTATTTCAGCATACCCATCAAGCCCTCACCGTGTGTACAGTACGTTGATTACTAAGGACTCTATCGACATAGAGTGGACTTTTACCAAATCGAATAGTAGCCCTGAAGTAACGTTCATTGTGGGCTTCTGCAAGGATGAACATCTATTAGTCTGCTCGTCAAGAAAAGGGATATCATCAACATATTTTACAATGTTGGGACTGGTGCCATATACATGGTATTGGATTTCCGTCCGAGCTATAAATTCTGTTGGTGAGAGTTTCAACAAAACTATGATAAAACTATCAACAAAACGTAAGTAATATATTCCTACTCCCCCATCGCTATCTCTATCTCCAGCTTTGTCTGTGACACGCGACCCCCCTACACAAACAGACATGTCTTGACTTGACTTTTAAATACAACTCTTTTTCATGAGACGCTTTATCACTGAGGATTATTTGTGTAGTCTGGTAGTTTTGAAGTATTGCCGTTAGACTGAAAATGATTAAGGAGCCCAAGGACTTTAAAGTCTGACACACATGATTGGCCTACCAGATCCCATTAATATTATCATGAAAACAGGAGAATTATGCCGGAAGTGATGTTCTGATATTACGCTAAAATTATGTTTAAATGATTAAACAAATTATGTTAACGTCGTTAAATAATCTATAATGGCTGAATAGAAAGTGTATATTTATGCGCTGGGATCGGCATCCCTCGCTGGAGGAAAAATCCGCTTAAATATTATGATGCCATAATTCGATATCCTGAAACGCATTGTTTTGCCAGTAGCAAGGGAAGCAATGAAAATTCCAAAAATATCAATATTCAAAGTTCAAGTTTAATAGATATATATAACAAGACAAAATCATTTTCAATGTGTAAATATAATCCCACAATTCAAACATGATCTTTGATAACCCATCTTGCTCTGGATTTGAATGTAAACAACTTCTGTACACACCGACAAACGGGGATAGGCCTACGCTTTGAATTATTGTGGATTAATTTATCTCTTATCATTTACCATGTACAGCTATGTCACCTTCATTTCTTGGTGAGTGCCTTCAAATGTAACTTGTTTACTTCGAAAATGCTAAGAAAACTATATCGAATAGTTTGCATCTCCTCCCTCCTAATTTGTCCTATGGAAATTAAATTAATTAAAACAAATTAAATCCGTGAATACAAGCCATCCAATGTTTAAATCATATTTACACAAAATAGCGGTATTAAAACAGTAAGTAATGTTACATGTATATTACTTCGCAGTACTGTATATTTATGTTATATTTAACTGGGGAGAAAAAACATGAAGAATAAAACCCCATGTTAGGTAAAATGTTGGGAATCTTCATTAAAATAATATATTTATGAGAAAAACATAATAAGTAATTCGCATAAAAGCCCCAAATTATGAGTTGTAAGTATGTTGTAAAATGAATAGTCATATCGTTGAGAAACATTTTTAGTTGCACACATTTGTTTTTCTATTGTCAATTTTCATATAATGGACCATGGAAAATTTGAAAGTAGTTTGTAAAAGCATTGGTAATAATATTTAAAAAATCCATTTTTCTTCTTCTTTTGACTGCGTTACCATTTGGCAGGTGTTGGTGCTCTCTACAACCCCTCAAATCACCTCCTAAAAACAGTGATGGTACCTTTTGTCGATGGCCTCTGTCTTCACCTTCAAGTTAGAATTGCTGGCGTTACCCATAGAAACCAAACATGTTTTCTTCCGGGTCGGAAGATGGATATTGGAAACACTGTGCAAGAAGGTCAACTGTGGTTGGTTGCCTGCGGACGTCACGTTTGCAGCGAGGCTTCGCTCGTTGAGTTTGCTCAAAGTGATATTGGAAGCTCCCTAAGTACAAACAGTACATTATATAGAGAAGTTGTTTCTTTCTAATATATCTAAGTTTGTATGAACATTTCCTTAGGGGTCAAGGCAGAAACTGACTTTTATAGGATTTCCTGTCATTACAACAAACAAAAAATGTGTTACTTGCTAAATATGTTTACTTGTATATATAATTGATTTTATCATCGACGATCACAAACAAAATTACCAATAACAACAATAATAACATACTTTTTCTGTCATAATTTTTTTCTTCTCCAGTATCATTATTATTGCTATTATTATTATTGTTATTATTACTTCTTATATTATTATAATTATAGCGGCATTCCTCGCTTGTACTTGCACATCGTCGTGGAAACCTTTGTTTAAGAAAATGATGTTGTCACGTTTTGCGTGATTTTTCCTCTCTGAAACCTTTAAATGGAAAATTAATCATCTTTACTAATTTGTTTAGTCTTGTCAAATTATATTCTTTTACCTACATCCATTAACAATAGAAATTTTAAAAAAAATATTTATTTTAAATGCAGAAAAGAAGTTTGTATGACATGTGTAATTTGCAAAAATTTACATTGTTATTGATGCAGTAATTGTCGAAGTCTTGTTGTACTATTTCGCGGTCTATTTTGAGATGTCGTTATTAATACTGTTATTTTTCTTTCTTTCTCGTAATCTTTACTTTTGTCAAGATTGGTCTCTGACACTAACCATCACTGCACCAAGTACTGGCTGTTTCCTCATTATTGCAAGTTTGATCTGTGGCAGTTTAAAATACATCCGAAAAAGAAAACAAAGTAGGTCGTGAAAGCACATCATTTATTTTTACTTTTGCTCACACGTGTCACCTTTCTTAAGAAGATATATCCCCAATTGTGTACATACCAGCATAATTATTATTTTGCAGTCAATATACTTTAACAAATATACATTCTTAAACACGGTGTTGAAACATAACATTTAAGAGAGATACGCATAGATGCGTCAATGTTGCTTTGATTTTCGAGACCACAATTTTCCAACAAACTCTAATTTTACACTTTACCACGATTCCTAATTCCCTAAAGCCAGAGACTGATAGATATATAGGCTCTGCTCACGGTTTTAGGAAATTTGGTAAAGTCTCAAATAGGAGCAGCTAACGTACAGAGCGCATGCAGTATGCAGTCAACATAATTTCAGAGTGCCCACATTGTTACTCGCAACGAATGACTAGGGTTTGTGCCTGCAAACTAAATCACATTTTCCCTTTCATTTTACTATTACCGCTACCATGACTACAGGGACTATCCTCTTGGCCCACGTCCGCGAAAGACAACTCCCGCCTACCCCTTCAATTGGACCCTCTGTGGTGCTGCAATCCAAATTCATCGAAGGTGTAAGTCCATTTATAGAACACAAATGAAATTCAATTCATAACGTTCAAAATACAGACACATGTACATGTAATTGTAACACGATCGCAAAAGCGTTAATGGACAAAACAGGGCAATGTCAATAGCTTTGTGTGTCAACTATAAAAAGATAGGAACATGATACCGACACCTAACAATATCCAAACATGATTTCTAAGGCAATGAATTCGGGGAATGATAATGAGCCTGAGTAGATTTCTTGAAAGCCTTTGCTATCAGTGGCAGATCCAGGGGCCCGGGCCTCCCTAGAAAAAAACAGGTAAAAACATCCTTTTTTGAAAAAAAAGTTGGGCCCCTCCTGGCGCCCAAGGGGTGGAGGTGGAAAAAAAATTAACCCTTCCTGGAGGGGAAAAAAATTTTCGGGTGCCAAAAAAAAAATTGTGCTCACTACTCCTGGCGCCCAAGGGGGGGTGGTGGTGGAAATAAAATTACCCTTCCCGGAGGGAAATTTTTTTTCGGGTGCCAAATTTTTATTTTTTTTGCTCACTACCCCGGTCGAAAAATCGACCGGCACGATTTTCCCCTTTTTAGGCCCCCTCCCTTGCCGCCGGCTGGATCCGCCCCTGTTTGCTATTGTGTTGTCTATACATTTCAATACCCAGCAATCATGCTTCTAGTAATACCTCATTGTCACGTTTGCATAAAAGGGTGGATTCACAAGTGACTGCGCCCCCACCGGCAAGCCGCGACAGGCCATTTTTTTCAGTTCGCGGATCGCTATTCTTCCAACCAGTGCTGCGCAGCAAAACGCTAGCAAGCGATCGAAATGACCAAAGTGGTCTGAACTATGTAAATTCATTTAATGAGATTGATTGTTCTGATATCAGAGGACATTTCTATTTTGAATTAGCATGTCAAAACCAACCGATCACCTAAGAATTTGGCCTGATTGGTCATTTTTGTTTAAGAAAAGTTACTGAAATTACCATATTGTTTTTAAGGAGTCATTTTACCACTTTTTTCTAGCATTAGAGCACATCTTAGCGTATAATAGACCCATCGAATCTCCTTTGTTTATAATAACGATTAGAAAAATTACCCCTGAACAAAAATTTACCCAGGATAAACTATTAAAACTTTCCCGACCAAAATTTCTAAAGAGATCCCCATATGTCCTACAGTATATAACAATGCCACATCTGATGTTTTTGTCGACCTTTTCCCATATTGCATCATGTGAAATCGACTTTACACTGCTGTCGCAAGATGGCGCCGTGAATCGTTAATCCACCGTATTCGATTGGTGATGCACAAGACTATTGATATTGCCCTAGGTTGATTTTTTCGAACGTAGCTGCTACCGTGTTAGACTACTTATTACACTCAGAGAAAAGAAAATACTGAAACTCACACTAACCTTTTTTTAAATATAACAAATTATCAGTAAGAGTTACGTTGTGCCATATTGATTAGTCTGATTTTACTAACCATTTTAGCATTCCCAGTCAGATATATAGCTCTGAATGAAGTGAAATATATTTTGTTATTTTTTTAAATTTTATTTCAGGAATATGCATCCGTCGACGATATATGCCCTGGATCAAACATCACTAGAAGAACTGACAATGCACCAATGAGCAGCGAGGAGTCAGAAGCAGATAGGCACGCCTTTCCCCCTCCCTTTTTAGTTAATCGACAAAGCCAAGTTTCTTCGGACGAATACTACCCGATGAAACCGATAAATGCTGACGTTTTGAATTTAAGCAAGGGCAAGCTAGTTGAACCCGGCGCGCTGATTCACAAAGTTGATAATACTCCAGCTGATACGTATAATGTCAACACATGAATTGATGAGGGCATCGACCAATCCAATTATGTGGAACCATCTTATTGTTAAATAAATACTTAAGAAAACACTCCAGCAACAAGAATGTTAATAGCATCATTCAATGCGGCTGGGAGGTAACAGTGATTTTAAATTGTGTTATTTATATTGATGGGTTCCACACTATATTACAACGATTTGACAGGCATTCTAAAAGTGTGGAATTTACTATTTTTAGAATGCTGTCAATACCCGGCCCTTTTATATGGTAAATCTGAAATTTTATGTTTTTATTGTGCATATAATACCAACTTAACAAAACACAGAATATTATTTCCTTTAAATGGCAAAAAGTATATCATTGTAGGTATACATGTATTAAAGACAATGATATTTGCTCGCCGAATATTACCAACTTTGTAACATTTATGTATAAAAATATGTCGTAAAAATCGTGCCTGCAATAATCATGCAACTTTGTGTTAATTGCTTGTTCATTGTATATTGTTCACTTACATTGAAGTAATGTACGTAATCATTCGCTGTTTATAGCTTCTTGTTCACTAGTATACTTGACAAATTTATCGCCCTTTACAATAGCTTTAATGAATACATTTCGCATTGCACTCGCATGTATTACAGTTAAATGTTCATTTGGCAAATGTCGTTTGCGTTGTAGTTGCAGAAAATCTACATAATAGCAGGTAGAAAAGCCAATTTGTTTTTTACATAGTCAGTATGATTTACTTTGTAGTTGCACTGAGTAAAGTTCGCACTATGATGTAGTGAGCATATAATTTAAGTTTATATTCTAGAGGGACTTTATATTTCACATTGTATAATAAGTCGAGATCAAAGAGTTGTCATTATTGTTACATTTAATAAGGGAGTAGTGTATATTTTGATCGCTTCTGCAACGTTAGAAGCAACAGACCACTTTTGACATGTTCACAAATCTACTTAAACATGTGAAGACATTTTCTTGTCTATCAGGTAATTATGCGGACTAAAGTTACGATGACTTTTAAGTAATCTGAAAATAATTTCTAGGTGATATTCAAGAGTGTATCGGGTCGATTATCTGAAAGTATTTGCGATTGACTCTGATATTTAGTTCGATTTCGTATATTCATGTTGGAAGAATGTTGAAAAAATATAAGACAAGACCGTCGAACAGAATCTGCAATGCTTGTCTTGCATATTTTCAATTAATCAAATGACTTGACTTATGAACGCGAAGATCTACACCAAACGTTGCCGATCAACTTTGCGCTTAAACTGTTGTCTCGAACGTCTTAAAATTTTACATTCACAGTAACAAAATGAAACGGAATGCGTTTGTGCGGGTACTTGAGATGTGATAGAGAATGGAATCTTGTTACCCTGAATATCAACATCATGACAATAGCAACAACTACAATGTTACACTGCTCCAATCAACCCCAGGGAAGGACCCGGGTATTACTTTCGAATCTTTTGATCAATTTATACAAGTATCTGCACCTGAAAACACTGGAGCATGGAGCTACCATGTCCAATCCAAAGTGGCTCGGTGTAAAAATGTCAGAGGAAAAAATGTCAGAGGAAAAAATGTCAGAGGTAAAAATGTCAGAGGTAAAAATGTCAGAGGTAAAAATGTCAGAGGAAAAAATGTCAGAGGTAAAAATGTCAGAGGTAAAAATGTCAGAGGTAAAAATGTCAGAGGTAAAAATGTCAGAGGTAAAAATGTCAGAGGTAAAAATGTCAGAGGAAAAAATGTCAGAGGAAAAAATGTCAGAGGAAAAATGTCAGAGGTAAAAATGTCAGAGGTAAAAATGTCAGGGGTAAAAATGTCAGAGGTATAAATGTTAGAGGTAAAAATGTAAAAACAAAAGCATGTGACAAGCTTGTTATGGTTACGAGTCGGTGTAAAAATGTCAGAGGAAAAAATGTCAGAGGTAAAAATGTCAGAGGTAAAAATGTCAGAGGTAAAAATGTCAGAGGTAAAAATGTCAGAGGAAAAAATGTCAGAGGAAAAAATGTCAGAGGTAAAAATGTCAAAGGTAAAAATGTCAGAGGTATAAATGTTAGAGGTAAAAATGTAAAAACAAAAGCATGTGACAAGCTTGTTATGGTTACGAGTCGGTGTAAAAATGTCAGAGGAAAAAATGTCAGAGGTCTAAATGTCAGAGGTAAAAATGTCAGAGGTAAAAATGTCAGAGCTAAAAATGTCAGAGGTAAAAATGTAAGAGGTTAAAAAAAAATGTTTAAAGCGTGTTACAGGTTCAATATTGGTAATGGTTGTATATTAGGCTTATCGAAAAGATATAACGAAGGATTCTCTGCAGTCATTAATTTCAGCGCTGCTTTATTTTCTTCTTTCTTTAAAGGGATCCGGTAACTTTGTCTCAGATTCTGAGACAAAATTCTGGATTTAGCTCATGATGCAATGATAATTATAAACCTTTAGGTCAGTCAGGAACCCCATGACTTTTACAAGCCGATCGCCTGTCTGATTATCAAGATATTTATGATTGGAATTACAAATTTTGAAAACCGTTCGCCTGACGGTTTTCATAACACTACAGTCTATTGGGGAAAACGAGTATGGTAAAACCGGTCACTCAAAGGTTTTTACTTTTTTGAGGCACTTCTTGATCATTTTGAATCGCAATTTTTTTAGGGCTTCAATATTACACCATATCACAGACACTGATAACACGTAGGGCCGTGTATCTCAGATTTAACATTGTTAAACGATCCCTTTAACTTTTACCTTTCTACCCGAATTTTTTACTTTTTGGGAGACGGGGTGTATCCTCTTTGGGGCATAGTGACACGGCCGCCTCCCCTAGCTCATACGCCTTTGTCTAAGCAAGTGATACTGGTACACTGAGCAAACTTCTGGAAAAAAATGTCTAAAATCGAGTATAGTTTGGCCATCCACTATAGGCCGAGTTGTGGCTCGATGGTGTACTCATTAAATAAAAAGAAAGGTCATCACAGCCCCCGCCCCCCAAAAGAGGATAAGATATCACGCTGTGAGTCCTCCGCCCCCCCCCCACTTCACCATCCCTTCTGAAGATTGATGGATATTTTAACAGCACGGCAATGACTACTATAAAATGTAATTTCCTACAAATGCATATTTCCAACAATTTCACTTTCTTGCTGGCTTGATACTTTGATACTTTGATACAAAGCAGAAGGCCGCCAATGTTACATCAAATGCTAACCGCACCATCACATTTCAGATAAGCGCGCGCTTTGCAGAGGTTCTGGTTAAGCTACATCGTTCTATAATTATTTGCTGTGAGAGATCAAAATCTGAAATTGACAAATATTTATTCATGAGTAACATATCAGAAACATAGTTTTACTGTACATATTTATAGCATCACGATACTGCTTGTATACATGATAGTATTGTTTGAAGGATATTTGGTGCAGGATTTATAATAGGTGTGCTGGCATACACTGTATACGACAGTTTCCAGCAGGTGCATATTCGTACAAGTCTACACATTAAACAAAATGCATCATGAATTTGGCAGAAAAAAACAGTTGAAATTGAGGGACTTAAACTGTATTTCTCCCACGTTTCTTAATCACAAACATGATTTTTTATATAAAGTTACACAGTGTTATGGTCGAATGCACATGACAAAATACCTGAGTAGATATGTCTCAACGTTTACCACTTGTAGGCCTACTATCTGACATTCTTCAAGCGAAGCTTTGATATTGTTTGTTAAACTTTTGTAATAAAGTATTAATGAGGGGGACAAAGCATCCGTGTCTTTTTATTCATGTTTTCTTGTCATAACAGTCTTTGCTGGGATGGACATGAAGATGGGTCTAATTACTGAATTTGTGGAATTTCTGTGCGATCTTTATAACTGATTCCCTGTTTTATCTCATTCAATCTTATTATTCTATGTACTTAGGCCTACTTCCTCAAAACCAAATAAACATTAAAACATCAACCACTTTAAAATATCGAAAAATGATAGAAATTAATATATGCAAACCTGATCGCAAAATATAAGTTTCAAATTTATTTTCCACATTGTATTATCCTCAGGACATGTACGAAGTACAATACACAGTCATTTATAAAATATAATAGACTGGCCCAGTAGCTTACGTCTCGACATTTTGTGTGATAAAGTGCTGAGATATTATAACGGCACCAATTTTTACCCCTCGTTTTTTTTTGTACCTGACAATTTTTTTTGTATCTCTGACATTTTTACCTCCGACATTTTTACCTCTGACATTTTTTTCTCTTACATTTTTCCTGTGACATTCTTACCTCTGACATTTTTACCTCTGACATTTTTACCTCTTACATTTTTTCCTCTGACATTTTTTTCCTCTGACATTTTTTCCTCTGACATTTTTACCTCTGACATTTTTACTTCTGACATTTTTCGGGTAGAAAGGTAAATAAAAGTTAAAGAAAGAAGAAAATAAAGCAGCGCTGAAATTGATGACTGCAGAGAATCCTTCGTTATATCTTTTCGATAAGCCTAATATACAACCATTACCAATATTGAACCTGTAACACGCTTAAAAAAAAATGTTTTACCTCTAACATTTTTACCTCTGACATTTTTTTCCTCTGACATTTTTACCTCTGACATTTTTACCTCTGAAATTTTTACCTCGGACATTTTTTCCTCTGACATTTTTACCTGGCACCAGTTTACCTTCTCATTTGGAACTGTGAGTACAGTATATACGTATAACACCCCACTGCATACAAAGAAGGCAAACAGTTCCACTGCATTAAACAGACGAACAGATGCCTAATTGACAGGCGGGTACATGTTATAAATAAACGACGGGACGGAATGCCTGTTATCATCGGGGCCCCAACCGGAAACCAATAAATATTGAGCTCTGCAAGATACAATGGCCAATTAAAATAATCCAATTTATATTCTCAAAAACACAACCTTCCCATGAGGTAATTTGCAGCAGTGTGTAATACACATATTTACCTTTATACGTATATATTAACGTATATCCGCATACACACATATATATATATGCGAAGAGAAGAGGGAAAAGGAACTTGGACAAAGAGTTGTCATAGTTAATCTATGACAACCCCATGATCGGGACCACCAACGACCCCGCACCAGCCCGGGACGGCCCGTCGTCGCTCGCCATGGACAAGTTCGGCCAACATAAAGAATCGCGCGCCCTCTTTCGAACTTGCCATCCTAAGTGCGACGATAAAGCCGACCCGGCGTTAGTGCGGAGACGAAGGAGGCCCCGACCCTTACCCCAGGATTGGGTGAAAACCTGCTAAAACCGCAAAGCGGGAAAAAAAAAAATCTCGCAGGAAAGCCCCAACCTGCCAAGCATTGCGCTTCGACATCAAGATTTACTTGACTGAGGTGGAAAAAACGATCATTATTAAACCATTATGTTAATCACTTGACACACTTCCTGACCACTTAATATTAGTAAAACCTACTATCGAATACACTTGAAAAACGTAAGGAGGTGGAAAATCAAATTGGGGGTGGTGGAGGGTAAATTAATTTGCCACCGATTAATGTCTCCATCCATCCTCTACAAAATCTGCAAGGTGAATGAGAATTCTCTCACCAACACCGTGGGAACCCAATCCATCCCGGCTAATTGAATTCCATATATAGATTCGAAACATACATCGCACAAATTTCGTTTATAGCTACGCGCACATGAAAGATACCGCGCGGCTGACACAAAGGGTGTCGATATGTTATTGTTTTCTCTCAAGATGCCGCTAAAACTCATCACAAAAAAAACGCCGCCGCTGACGCGTGCTATCACTGATCAATGTAAACCATTTATATCGCCCTACGTGCGATAAAATTCCATATTTTATTTTTTTAAGCGTCATAAGCCGACATGGGATTTGATGGTAAGATTTTAATAGATTTTACATAACATCTCTGATATTCGTATTGAGATGACATGCACTCACAAACACAAAGCACGCAAGCACAAATTTTCATTCTAGTTTCCTTGAATACTTCCCAAGAGTATGTACTTTTTCAAGGTTCAACTCTGTCATAACTTCCCTTTTAACATTTAAAGGAAAGAGAGAGAGAGAGAGTGAAACAAAGGAAAGTAAGAGAATACCAAAGAAATAAATTATAAAGAATTGAGAGAATAGCAACAAATACTAACACAATATTGAGAAAGAAATGCATACGTAATCATGTATTTAATGATAAAAGCGTACATATCTTTTTCCTGCAAGATCGAGGAAACTGTCTAAAAGAAACCAACAATTTGATATTGTTATTATTACAATGTATTCTTAATATCATTATCATTATTATTATTATTATTAATATCAATATAATAATAATTATTATTATTATTATTATTATTCCACAAAACAGGATCAAGTTCGTATATTTTTCTTGAAAGACTTTGCTTTAACAAAAAGCACCAAGTGTTTTCAAGTGCAACTTCATATTGCTAATTTCCGGGAGTCTTCTTTACCATTCATGTGTGTCCAATGATGATTGGAGCTAAATCCACCTTCACGTTCCAAATCCTCTCGATCTCTATCATGAGGTTTTGATACTTGAGACGTTTGTCTCTTTCCTTGACGGCGATGTTGATGTCATGGAGAACAGAGGCCTCGGTGGTTGTTACTGTATTGTTGTCCAGGACGACATTGTCTGGCTTGTTGCAGTAATAATAATACTGATAATAATAATAATAATAATAATAATAATCATTATTATTTTTAAAAGTAGTGGTAGTAGTAGTAGTAGTAGTAGTGTAGTAACAGTAGTAGTAGTATTAGTAGTAGAAGTAGTAATAGTAGTAGTATTGTTATTACCGGTATCTTTTTAGACTCATTGGTAAAGCTCCTTTAAGCTTATTACCGCCTCACCCCCACTTCCATAGAGTTCCACCGCTCCTGCAAATCATTAAATGATTTAAGTTGACCTGACAATTAATCTTAAACTCCCACCTTAAAGAAATCATGGATACGCACTTGGAACCAATCCTTTAACAAATTAATGCATTTTCAAGACATATTATGATTTTTTTTTTTTTTTTTAATATTTACACGTATCAAGTATAAACAGTGCGTTGCAATGTCCATGTCACAGGTTTATCCACCCCCCCCCCACAAACACACCCTAAAAAACGAAAACAACGAAACAAATTGACCATGAGAAACTTGAATTCAAACAAAATGTATATGCCACAGTTGCTAGGGCCTTATTTTAAATTCACACAATTAGAACACACATACACTCACAGTTAACGCATTTCTATATACAGTTATAAAGGAGATGATTTAGGTGCCACTATTACTAATTTCCTAAACTTTTAAATTAATTTTCTACAATGACAATCTGTAGAAAATGTGCGGATCGGGATTTCTATCGGGAATATAGATAAATAGTCAAAGGACTTATAATGATAATAATAATAATATGGAGAAGTTGAACGAGGAGGAAGAAGAGTAGGAGACGAAGGAAAAGAAAGAGGAGATGAAGAAGAAACATGGAGATAAAGAAGCAGGCGAAATTACAAATTAATCATTTTTAGAATATAGAAGGGTATTTAAGTCCTAGCCTTTCCTAAACCAATAGCTTAATACCACATGCATTTTTTTTATTCGGTCAAAACGTTCTCATACATAATACAAATTAAAATGAAACACATGTATTTCAAATATATAATTATCATAATACAAAATGATGACAAATATAATATGAGTGAAACCGAAATTATGGATAAAAAACAGAGAGAAAAAAAATATTACATGCATGCCGATGAAACCAACATCGGAAATGTAACTGCCAAACAAAATTTACCTTACACTCAATTGCTAAAATTTCAATAAACAAGTCATTCAAATGCAATCCATTTTCTATTCAAAAATATTAATTATGTTTCCATTGCTTTTCCGCATTTACTAATTTACATACAGCGCAATCCACGCAGATTATATCAGAATAAATATGTTCTTAATATTCAATCAAATTGTACATTTTTAAAGATGAAATTTTTTGATCTAGCGAATTATAGTTTCTTTGGTCAAAGATGGTAAAGAGCAAATCTTTAGATTCCCCATCCTCGGTAATTGTATACCTCAGTTTGTTTTGGTGGATTTAATTAGTCAAGGGAGATTGACGACATGAAAGAAGTATGCGAATAATGATATCAACTGCTGGAGATTTGGATCTTATCCTCCTTCTCCCCTGCCCTGTACTTCTTCTTCTCCCATTTCTTCTTCTTCTTCTATCCTCTCATTATCCTTCTTTATTTTCTCACCCTTTTTCATCTCCATTTTTTTCCTCTTAATCATCTTCTTCTTCATCACCTTCTTTTTCTCCTTATTCGTTTCCTCCTTCTCTTTCGTTTCCTCCTTCTTCTCCTTACTCTTTCTCTTCTTCTTCTCCATATTATATATATGTCAAACAATCCCTTGACTCAATGGAAGATGTTGACACTCTATTCAAGAATGTGTAGTGATCGGCCTATCAGGCAGGATTCTTTCGTGCTGACCAGCACCTACCCGGCCTCCATGTCCCGCAGAAGTGTCTCTTCTCAACGTCGTACAGTACATTCCGGAAAGCATGCTTTGTGTTCCTGGAGTCGCAAGGGGAAGCCGGAAACTATCTCGAGGATTGGAAGACTGCATACTCTCCGGAAGTGATTCCGTGGAAGAAACGGACGAGGTCAAGGATCGTCTATTCCTGACCGGCAAATCGTCATAGTTCTGCTCGCGTGGAGGAAAGGGGCGCCATAGTAGCCAGGGAGGAATAATGAAGAGATACATTTTTTCAGGCAGGAAGTCAAAAAAATAAATAGAGATAGGAGATCTGTGAATAGGAATAATGCATATAACGCTGAAATTATCAGAGTTAATCTGGTATACCGTAAATTAAAAGCCTTCAATACACAACACATATAGATATTTCAGAGAGTGTGGTGGTCAGTGGAAGTTAGTATACACAAAAAACCATATTTGCGAGTACATTAGTGAATGTTCTCTCAACGCAAGTTAATTCACAATGGTTAAGTAAATGAGACTTGGCGAGTTCACTGTCCGGCTCACTGCGAATTAACCAAGTGTAGTGCATGCCCCTAATATACGAGGTTCAAAACATGAATTATTTGTTTTTGTTATTGTTACGCTCATATGCATTTAATTTTCATTTATCATAAGCCTTCAGTCATGTCAGAATAACGTGTTCTGTTTATGATTGAAGAAATTTAGAATTAATGGTTTAATACATTCTTATATATTGATAACGATACATTTACATACTAACCGTAGTCTTTTGCCCTGAAAGAAACTATATTTGGAGGTTCTAGGACACCTACCCCCTGGACATCCACCCCGGATGACCACCCCCAGTCAACTACCCCGTAGGACAACTACCCCCTAGGGCAACCACCCTCTAGGACGACTACCCCCCCCCCGGGACAACTCTCCCCCGGACAAGTACCCCCAGACAACTACCCCCTAGGACAACTACCCCCTAGGACAACTACCCCCTAGGACAATTACCCCCCGGATAAGTACCCCCTAGGACAACTACCCCCGGACAAGTACCCCCAGACAACTACCCCCAGACAACCATCCTATAGGGCAACTATTCCCTGGACAACTATCCTAGGGGGTAGTTGTCCGGGGGGTAGTTGTCCTAGGAGGTAGTTGTCCTAGGGGGTAGTTGTCTGGGGGTAAGTGTCCCGGGGGTAGTCGTCCTAGAGGGTGGTTGCCCTAGGGAGTAGTTGTCCTAGGGGGTAGTTGACTGGGGTGGTTATCCGGGGTTGGATGTCCAGGGGGTAGGTGTCCGGATACGATCTGGGGACTAATAGGAAATATCGATTTATATTGTGAATTCTGTTGTTATTATGATAATTTTTTTAATGATGAATCTTCAAGAACATAAAATGCGCCGCACACATGTACACACACACATGTGGCGAAAATGTTTGGTCAAAATCGGTGCGCTCCTAGCAATCCTCAGGCGACACTTAACGTTATATAATTTTAAGATGGCATCCAAAGAATGAGAACACTTACTCTTTGTTTTTCATACTTTTCAAAACCCAACCTTTTCCTTTAATATAATTAGTAGATTTAAATCTATATATAGCCCACAAATGATTTCCCCGTGCCTAATTGAATTTGTCATGGGGATAAAGCATAGACTTCAAGATACATAACTATTCCAGTACAAGGTTAATCTATACTTGTGTCATGGAGCTAAGCAAGAGTGGATACGTGGATATACCACTGTCATTTAATACCTACTGTGCAAGATTGCACAACTGACAAACGACCGGCCGTGCAGAGAGGCGGAGAAAGCAAGCAAAGTGTTGATTTGTTTTCTGTTCGTTCGGGCTACCCTTATATTTCAAAAACGAGAATGGAAATATATCATACCACCATTTCGATGTCTGAACGGAAAGGATGGGGTACCGGAGGAACATACATCATTGGACTCGGTGCCTGCCTTTGAACCGTCGAGTCAGAGGTGCGCTGGCGACGGGGAACCTCCGGCTGGCCGTTTCCCCTCCGGTACCGTCTATGCACACCCTGGTTGTAATACCATTGGTAATCTGTTTGAGAAATTAAAAGATACGTCATCATGGTCATATACTTTGACCTGAAGACGTAAATCAACAATCAATGCAATAAATTATTTAGTCTGCATTTGGGATAAATTATAGTATTTAAAATATATCGTTTCGGCAATATTTGCAGTATATTATATACTTTTTCACATCGTCATGCATCTATGAACTGACAGGTTTAAAGGATGTGGCCGACCGCTCACTATAATATTCTCCTTACAAACAAACGGCAACTGCTTTAGATATGGAAATCTTAACTTCAGACTTACGTTCTGAATGGTGATAGCATACTAAGAACCGACATTTTAGAGCATTCAAGCCTTCTTGTCAGACTAAAAGGCCGAATCGGCTTCAAATCATAGATAAGCGCACTATTGGCCTGACGTCACTACGTTTCTGCGCAGTATAGTAGACACCTGTTACAGATATAAATTTTTGATTGGTCCAAAGTTTGTCACGTGATATCGACTGCGAGGATCGCAATTAGCTTTTTTCACTCTCCGTCTTTTTTTCAGGCTATATTGACTACCTGATCAAATATGCAGATTTTCTCGTCATACCGTATCCTAGCAACTATGCGAGCACTAGCACGTACCGACTGTTTGCCTTTTCCTAGCTGCGCGCTGTTGACGCGCAACGCTGGGCGACTCGACAAGGCATAACATCGCAAGAACCTTCATGTCTTTTTGTGTAGTCAAGAATATCTACTATAACATATATTGACTGGTAGGTTGTGTAATATACTACATTGTTAGAATGCAAAGGACGTCTATTTTCCCTCAGATAACCCGCTTCGGCGACTTCCCAAAAATGGTATATTACAGACCCTACCCGTCAATGTCTGTATAATGTATATATTGGCATGTACAATGTGATACACTCTGATCAAAATCTCTTGCATAGCTCAATTCAAAAGCAGGATGTCGAGCAATACTGTTTCGTGGGCAGAAAAGTTGTACATGTTTGAAGTACCGTAAGGATTCATATTTGGTCCGTTGTATTACATCTTATTGGGATAGTTTTCTATACACAAACAAATTGGAATAACAAATATGGATGGGGAAAAGGTGACCAGAAAATAGGGGAAAAGTGTTTTCTTTATTTCGTATGTGTTTAGGTTAATGTAGCCTCAGTTGGACCTGAATCATGCCATTCCATCCAAAAACGAATAGTTTATGAATATTCCCTTTTTAAAATAACTCCTTAATCAAATAGTATACAAGCTTAAAAACTTATAGCAGAAATAACTTACCTTGACATTTGTTAGATCTGATGTAGAAACAAAAACCACATATCACCAGGGCAACCGCAATAAATGCAATGACTGACGCTAATACAGGCGTTGATATTCTGTCTGTAATAGAATTTACAAAAACACAGCAAAATAAAACCGAATAAATAAATGACATCGCCTGTGTTGTAGTTTTACTCTAGAAACTTGAATACATTGCCATTGGTCCAAAAGATTACATAAAGGAAAAAAAAAATCGCCTTGAGAAATGTAAAGTGATGGGGGATATTATCTTAGACACTTAAATTGTTAAAGACAGTGTTGGAAATAAAGGGTCGATTTTTAAAGCTACTGTACGGAAGCCTAAACGTGCAGCGAAAAGCTACATGTTTAACTCGCCAAGGCGCCACGTTTAAGACAAGAAGGCGAGAATGCGACTTGTTTTTAACTCACCAAGGCGTCATCACGCTGCACGTTTAAGCTTCCGTACTAAAGTTGTCAAGAGCTTACCCCACACGGAATCGACGATGTTGACTGGTGAGGCGGTGCTACAGACTTGTCCTTTACATACCACAATCCAGAGCTGACCGGAAACATAATCTGTAGACAACTTGGTCGGTTGGTCTGGGGCCAGGCATGTCAAATTCTGATGGATAAACTCGTTGCTTCGAATTTCCAAGCGGATGCATAAGTCAGATGATAAGAACCCCTTAGACGAATCTTGATGGATCGTTAATGTTTTATTCCTCGCGTCAAACGATGCAGTAACACCTGCAAGATATAATAACGATGTTGGTAATAATGATAATAACAATGATAATTGTAATTGTTTCCCTCATAATTTTGTGTAATTGTTCATGGATTGGTCAAGAGCTCTTCATCTCATTCATAATTCTACTAGAAGAGAAATTCCTTTACCAGGGGAAAAAATAGGTGTGCCGTCAGAGTAAGATATATTCATATATTTTTTTCTTCTACTTTCCCTCCGACTATGGGGCGCCAAGTGTAACACATGTGATTCTGTCACGAAATCAAGGTTTTTGTCACCAAATCAATCCCACCATTTTGATTGATTGATTTTGTCACAAAAACAATTTCACCTATTGATTTTGTCACGAAAGCAATCCCAAGACAGATTCCGTGGACAAAATCATTTCCAAGACTGATTCCGTGGACAAAATCACTCTCAAGACCGATTCTGTGGACAACATCACTCCCCGGATTATTACGGGAAGTGATTTCGTCCATGGAATCAGTCTTTGGATTGATTTCGTGAGAAAAAAAAATTGTAAGATTGCTTTATTGGGGTCAAAATCTCATGATGCGCCGGTTGAGTCACAATGACAAATTCCGCCGAGCACGTGAGTTGCTGTAAATGATTCCAAGGGTCATTCGAACAGCTGTTTTCCCCGCTCAATAAATCTATGCTCACGTCATCAGTTTAAATACAAGCAACCATGGCGATCTTCACAGTTCGAAGGTTGCAAAGATTGAGACCCAAACTTTAAATTTACAACGGCACCTGATCTAGACAGTTCAGAAGCAAATAAGGCAGGGATTAACTTCTAACCTTAGGGATATCTGCATCGACTTTGAGCTGAACTCGACAACAATGCGTTGAACTTGAATGTCGAATATTAAATTAGACAGATTTATGTTACAGGGTCTAAGTTAGACTTAGCTCACACGATCTACCACGACCAAACAGTTTATAGGCCTATCTCTCTGGGAGTTTGACCGGATTAACATAAGGGGTCCAACTTTGTATTTGTTGGACTAGTGCAAGTTTTGTTTCGGTGAGCACAGTTAACGTCTAAGTCTACCAAACTAGTTGTAGATCCAGTAGTACGATTACAGAATATAACGCGGTTGTTTTTCTTGTGTTGGATAAAGGATATAAAATAATTTATGTTCAAATATAAACTGCCATTATTCAAAAATCTCGTTGAATCTATGGGGTCTGTCTCAATGACGACAGTTATGGGTTATTCCCCTCGAGGTTGCCGCCCCTTGAGGAATAGGCGCCTGCAACCGTTCGACTGGCCATTTAGATTCAATTACATTTAATCATGCCCTGTATAATTATTTGTATATTATTTTTTACTCTTATAGTTGTTATCATTATAATTATCATTATTATTATTTATTATTATAGCTATTTTGTTTACCTAGGGTAGCCTCATCAGCATCAATGATGTTCTTCCTAAGGGCCCTGCAATTATCATCACCCAAGGAATTGCCGGGTACCCATTAACACCCGAGTGTAGAGTGTCATTAATGTTGATTAATGTATCGGCAAACGACATTAGCGCAGGGCTGGGATTCGCACTCTCAAGCCTTTGATTGAGACTGAAGTGAATGAACCACCAAACCACGAAGTCTTTACTTAGCACGAAATATTCTCATCTGGCCAGTCTCATTATATTGAAGTGAAAACGGCTAATGATAAGAAAATCATGAGCCCGAAGCCCCCTTATGGAGCAGAGGGTCCCATTGCAGCAATACTGAATGTTAATGACGCAGACAAGTGCTGAACACAATCATTGACATATTAACATTTTAACATTTAACAAAATGTGAACTCACCAAATGCTTCCGGTGATTGCGCTGAAAAAAAGAGAACGAAAATATATGTCAATCAATGAAAAGTAAATCAGACATGACATTAACTTAAAGGGAGTGGGTCATCAGTTTCTTTGCTCAGAAGGTCATAATTCGCTGACCCGTAGGCCACTCTCGGAGACACTTCGGGTGATGCATATGTCGGATAAGGACATGACCATATGGGAAAATGACAAAGCAGTACATTAAAACTTGTTGGTCATAAATAGTGAAAGTTAATCCTGGTAATTGACAACATCTCTTATTGGGTAAACACCCGAACCGTGTCGGATTCCCCATGAGAGCCCACTTCTTTGGGTTTTTAAAAAGGTAAACCACATGCGATTTTATTTTTAAAATACCATGATACTATATTACATGCCTTCTTATTATAAAAAAGAGCGTCTGCTATACTAACATTAAAGAAATGTTTAATACAATGAATACTCATCTAATGAGTTTTTTCTCTTAACTTGTTTAACTTCCGGGGTCATGTAAAATTCAATTTTAAAAAGAAATGCGATGGCATTTCCCTTAAATTATATTGAATCTACATGAACCATAATTATCACTGTAATTTTGTATTGTATTCTCCATTATTTATCTCTCACTGAATGCATTTTGCGAGAAAGGGCTACAATCAATCAATCGTAACCCGTATGTTACAGGGTCATGTTTTACTTACGTGCAGTTGAAGTCAACATCTGGGAGGCACGACTCTTGCCGAAGTGGTTTCGGGCAGAAACTTTAATCAGGTACCACGTGTTCGGATACAGATCGGCGATCTCCAGCACGGTTTCCTTTACATCGAGGAAGGTTATGCAAATAGTGGGCGTGGCATTCCGGCAACACGTCACAAGAAATACAGTGCCGAGCACTTCTGAATGTGTATCGCTTGTGTATAATCCGTCTTTATCGTAAAGCCACGCAATGGTGAGTGACGTTTCGGAGTAATCTTTAATTTCTATACTATCAGGTGCGTCGGGCGGACCTAGGATAAATGTCAAAGAGGCACTTATTAACTTTAAAGCGGAAAGAAAATTAGTATACTAAGGGGCTTGTCAGGGCAGCCTATTTACGGATTTGCCCGGGCCTGCCCACGAGGGCCAATCCAAGAGATGACCAATTTATCGTACGGCGCCCGGGGCGAATGCAATCTAGGTATAATAGTTACAGCCAACCTTACTATGTTTTACATATACTCTTTTGTCATGTATAAAATGTTCAATGATTTGTTTGTTATATATTTGTAAAACTGCAAAAGAAAAAGAAAAAGAAAATCAAACAGAAATAAATCAATCAATCAAATCAAATCAATAATATTAAAACATGAATAATCGAACGACCAACTTGTACCTCCGGGGTCCCGAACGAAGTAGACAGGAGATGGACCGCTGCAAACACCATGCCCGCATGACACGAGCCATATCTGATCATCCAACAGGTAATTCTTCGTTGTAAGGCTGCTGTTCGGTAACAGGCAAGAGTTGTTTACGTGGTTCACACCGGCTATCGAAATTTGAATGTGGAAGCAAACGTCGAGTGGAATCGGTTGATTATCGTTCTCGGTTCTCCTTATTGTAAGCCGCTTTGTCAATCCATGATACCTTGCCTCGACTCCTATATATACAAAAATGATATTGTCGACATTTTTGTTCTGTAACTATTACATGACAGAAAAGGGGGCAGTTTTATACAGGGGGCAACAAGTCTCTTTTAAGTGCCACCTATCTTGTATATTTTTATGAGTGATGACATCTGTTATTACATTATTGTTAAGGTCATTTGCCAGAATTTTTATGGCAACATGAAATTAATGTTCTCCTGGCATATATCAGTACTGGTATGTTAACGTTATCTACGATTTCTGCTACCTGTGGTTTCTTTTTATTTGTCTGTTTGTTTGCTTGTTTTAGGGTCTACCAGTGAAGGAAAATCTCATACGTACTATGTGAATGCAAAATATTTTCACAAGCAATATGGTTTACACACATACGCGCGCACACCTAAAAGTGGAAAAATAAGTTGAGTGTAACTTACCTAAAAGACTTGGAGGTAAAGCTGTTGGGAATACAATGAAATATATACAGATTTGGTATTCAATAACTTGAAATAATGTTTGGCGTATAAGGGGCTTGACAGGTGGATTGGATAGATTACGTAAAAGCTGAACTATAATTGTGGAGTAACACGACAACTGGTTTCCTACTTTTGTACACAACAAACGTGTGGCCTTTTATTGGGAATTCCACATCGTTCGTGTGTTTACTCAATAACATGTTGTCAATCACCAGGATTAACTTTTAGTTTTATAACCACTAGGCCTTATGTAATGCTTTGCATTTCACCCGAGGAATCTCCAAGACAATACGGGTATTTCTTGATAGATTCATTACAGGTTCACTGTGTGCAGACTTGTGCATACATTAATGGTATTTCCACCAAGTTTGGTGACAGCGAAATATGGCTTTGTGCATATGAAAACTGACTTTTATTTCGGTTGGGATCTATATCGCTTTAATAGAGGTAAATCTAAGCATTATCTCGTGTTTGAAAGGGTTAATGACTGGTAACCGAGCCTACATATTACCAAACAGGCCATTTGTATCAAAGCAATAAAATAACGAGTTGGGAACACGTACGTGGTGTTGACGTCACGATTTGTCCGCACTTTCTGCTCCGTCCGAACGCATTTTCCGCACATACGGCTACCCAGTACCAAGTGTAGAGTGACAAACCATGCATGAGTAACATATGACTTTGGAGATCGTCGACTATAGTACATGTACTTCGAGAGCTGTTCTTGCAGTATTTCACGTTAAAGGTAGCATATGTTTTGTCCTCAAGTCCATATGCCCATGATAGTTTGAGCGAATTTGCCGAAACGACGAGCACCTTTAGATGTGTAGGCGATCCAGGGAATTCTAATTCGAACAAATTAGAATAAACAAAAGCGGAATTTACATGTGCTACCTGAAGTAAAATGAATGAGACCTAGTTTAACAATGTCATGTTATCATTGTTTTTGTTGCTTTTATGTTTCCTTTGAAAATTGAAGCCCAAGACAGTCAAAAGTAAAATTAAGTTGAATAAAATCAGTCTGAATAAGTTGTGACACATTCTGCACTAATCGCGCGATCCCCGAAAATACACGCGTGGAAAAAAAAATGAAAGGACTGTCTCATTTTTAGCGCTGAGGGTGTGTTATTTTCTTATCCGATTGGGCGCGCGACACGGAAACAGTCCAGGCAGTGGACTAATGTGAGTATGTGACACGGTTTGAGCGTTTCAACACTTACTCTGTCCAGACAACAAGACACAATGACTGTCACTTCCGTAGTCGTTGGCAGCAAAACAAGAATAGTTCCCGAACACGGTATCCTGGCCCACTTCTACACCTGCAGAGAACTCGATCACCGTACGAAACGGAGTGGAAGAGGAGATGACTGTTTCGGTTTCATCGATGACGTGTCCATTAGGGTCCATCCATTCTAGGCGGGTTGGCTGTGGGTTTGCAGTGACTTCACAGACAAGACGAGCAGTTTCGCCCTCGTTCCGGTTGACATTGGCGTTGCTTCTGGCGATTTCGGGGGCGTCTGTTATGGAAAAACAGCTTTTGTGTGAATAACAATCTCCAAAATGATGCATACTTCAAATATGACTTTGGCAATGGAAATATAAAATAGAGAACTGATCAGTGTCATAGCCAGAC
Organism: Mesocentrotus franciscanus; assembly: GCA_037976565.1. Classification (NCBI taxonomy): domain Eukaryota; kingdom Metazoa; phylum Echinodermata; class Echinoidea; order Camarodonta; family Strongylocentrotidae; genus Mesocentrotus; species Mesocentrotus franciscanus. The sequence continues at coordinate 25,480,175 of CP137670.1, read as the reverse complement.
ATCGGCCCTGTTTCATAAAACTTGTTATCAATAACAAGTTACAATATTGATTGGCTGAGAGTAATTTTGTCATATAAATTAGCATTTGTTATTGATAACAAGTTTTCTGAAACAGGGCCCTGCACTGCAAGAGGGGCCAAAGACTGTAGCTCACGCTATTAAATGCATTTCTCTTTTTCATTTTTTTTTGCGTTTAATTTCTTTGACGGAATATATAATGACGGACAATTTTGCATAATGGTGTAAGACTAATATTCTTTTCTTCGTTTATTGAGATTGGAATTATATGGAATATATTCTGTTGGGACTGTTCATCTTTCATCCTGATAACAGGACCTTTGTGTGGCATTACTCAATGATAATCAAACCGCTTTTATATTGAACACCACCTCTCCGAACGAACTTAAGGTGATTGAGGTATCGTGGTCTAGTGGATAGATCACCGGACTGTACGTGGATCTCATGGTTTGCGGTTCGAGTCAAAGGACTCGAAGATTACAGGACTAAATTAAATGGCCTTTGGCAAGACATTACTCAACAATTGCCATACTCTACCCCGATGATAATGCTAGAGCGCCATTATAGCAACCATGCTAAAGTCGAGGTAATATCTCTTGAGCTCCAGGAATGTCAAGTCTCTCAGACATGAGTGCTATACAAGTTCCCATTATTATTATTATAATTATTATTATTGTTATTATTATGATTAGTATTATTATTATAGTTAATATAGTTATTATTATAACTAGTATTGGTATTATTATTTTATAATAGGCATAAGCAAGTACAGTTTCTAATGATGATAAACAATCGTACTGATAATAATTTGTAGTGTGTCACCCTTTACATTTCGTTGATAACAACTTACGATTCACAATTATCTCAGTAAGCGATTCGGCACTAGGAGGAATCCCGTTATCTGCATAACAGCCGTAGATTCCGGAATGGTGGCGAATGACTTTTCGAAAGAAGAGAGTTGATGACCCCACCCCTGGGATAGATTTAAAAGTCTGAATACCTTCTCCAGGGGCACTGGTGCCGTCATGTTTCATCTAGAAGACATTGGATGGCGGATATCCATCGGCGCGACACGGGATAGAAATGTTGATGGCGTACTCGGTGAGGGCGCCGCTAGTATGGCGGAATATTTCAACGTTCGTTGGGTTATCTGTTAAAATATATAATTATATATTCAACTTCAATCACTGTACCTCATAGCCTTATTCATCTTAATTGATCATTGAAATTCATCGAGTAAGCAGGTGATGTGCGTTTTAGTTGTATGTTCATTTGTTTTGTTTCACTATGTATATTGAAGGAAATGGGGAGGTCGGTGGGGCTCATTTACTTACACAAAAGAGTAGAGCGACACGGTTCCGAGCAAGTGCTTTCGGGGCAGGATGACATCGGGTTCTCACAGCATACAAACTCAAAGCGTACAATTGCATCCGAGCTGGGTTTCTGCTGAGCAAAGATGATATCTACATCCAAAATGTACCCTTGTGGTTCGGAGTGTGGTCTCAGCGAAACACCAAAGTGGGATCCGTCGAATGTCGGTGTAATATAGGCCTTACTTTCAGCAAGTAATGGATTTTCTATCGTCAGAGGGCACGTGACTGAGGTTACCTGATTTAACGTAACATTGTCTTGGCAGGCTGGTGGTAGCAAAGCCAGGTTGCACTCTGTAATAACAAAAAATAACTGTGATGCACTACTGAATCGAGCTTACCGAGACATAATAGACCCATTTTACTAACATATTCGAATTTCATGTAAAGAAAGGTTTTTTCTTGACAATATGAAGGATTGTCCCATATAGCAACACATAAGGTTTGCAGAATTGATTCCAAGTATATTAATTAATGTATTATTTAATAACAGATGAATAAATTTGAATATGTTAGTAAACCTGTCTATTTCAAATTATTGACCTTTTTGGTATCAACACGAACGGAAGACGAATGAAGTAAAGTGGTCGTCCGTTTAATTTGCACCATCTCCCAGACTCTGGTAAAATATGAAATATTACAGAGACGTATGAAACAATCCAAAAGTAGACTATATTTCATCAAACCTGATGTCAACAACAAGTCACAATCACTGTTTTAAATTACTAAAATCATTACTTTGATTGCCTGAAAGCAATTTGTATACAGTTTTATCATTTTTGATATTGGCCACAAGTTTGTTATAAAAACAGATCTCTAAAACAATCATAATGGAGTATTGAAATTACGATTGAGTTGATTATTAAAAGTCTTTGATTTCGTGTTTATTGCTTGATACATGTTTTTTTCTCTCAGGTTTGGCACATTTCGTCTTCTTTTTTTTTCTTTTCTCACAATTTGTATTTAAAATTACTCCGTAGATCGTGTACATTTTTTTTGTTAATGGAAATGTAAAAAATAAATTAATTGAAAATTAATTCTATTCTATTCAATTGCAGGTCGAACGCGATATGTGGTCACACTGCCGTAGTCCTTCTTTTTAATACCATGCTGCCTGTTCCGTCTTTTTTCTTCTATATCTCTTTCTTTTGTCTCGAAGCAAGTGAAATATATATATATTTATTTTCTAATTCATCTTTTGATCGTTATTGATGTTAATTACTTATCGTGTATACAATCGTTATCATGTGTATCATTAATGTTCTCTTTCTATGTTACTTTGATTGCATTTTTTTCTTTTTGAACTGCATATAGTTGTGATGCATTTTTAGGGCCCCATAGGAAACGTTAAAATGGGATACCCTGGTGAAATATTGTGCTTTTTTAAAGTGAATTAATACTTCAACATTGCTACATAATATAATTACTATATGCGTGTGTTTGCACGCAGAAAATGTACTACATGTATTTAAACTGATTACTTAATACAAATATATTTCTTTATTACTTTGCAATTGCAATTGTTTTATTTTCCTCTCATTTCGTTTTTGTTTTAATTGAATCTTTAGCCTGTTTCCGTCTTTTTGTCTCTGTTCATGTATGACTGTGTGTATTATTTGTTCACCTTTTCCTGTCCCGTGTATTTAGGCATTAGCCTATGCTTGAATTTTGCTCTTTAATGCTTTCCCTTGTTATTTTTTTAAATAAATAGAGTATGTGAATTAGAATAAAAATTAATAAACAAATACACACCTTGAACGTCAATGAAGAGGCTTGACCTGGTAGGAAGCGGGTAGCCTTCCTGGGAGGCCCTGCAAACTATCTCTTTCCCGTGGTCAGAACGCCGGACCTCTAAATCAAACTGGAAGTGACTCATAAAAAGGCCCTCTTCTCGCACAGTGACTTGTTCGTAAAGGACGCCCTCTAGACCATTGGTCTCCCAGTGAAGGTTAGATTTAGGTTTCGTCGGGTACGCCAGAGAGCAACTCAAGCGAATTCGTTCTCTGTCTTGTGTCGTCAAGAATGACCCGTCCTCAAGGCGAAACCGTTCAGATAGGTCGTGGATGATCAACCCCCTAGGTGGAACTGTCAAGTTAGAATTCATTCATGTTATCAGCTTCAATATACCATTGTTGTAATTTCACCCAATGTGATTTTATAGAAAACATTTCATGGAGTTATTTTTTGTTTCTTGTATGCATTTTGGTTAGTGTCAAATCATCGCAACCCAGCTTTCTCACGATTACATTTTGATCTCCTTAGTATTAAAGGTATAGACCAGTTCTGGTCATGCGATTGCATTGTGAAAGAAACGTTGTGAAATCAATCAGAAAAGGTTGATCATCTAGCATAAAAGTATTGGTATGTACTGCAAGGTTCTGGAATCATTAAAATTATAAGAAATGTGGCCAATTAAGTCATGGTAAAGTTACAAGCACTGTACACAGAAAAATCTATATAGGACTATATACGCGATCGCGATATCTATCCGGTCCAGATAGATATACTAATATACCAAATATATCAATTAGTAGGCGGTTTCCCGGCAAAATTTGTATCATCACGTATTAGTCAAAACATATTCTTTCACATGATTGTTAATAAGAGCTTCCGTTTCATTTTTGAGAGGGGGCGTTTCCAAAACTGGTCTTTACCTTTGATAAACATGTTATCTATCTATCAAAGTAAAATTTATTTATTTCGTCAGCTGCACTAGCAACTTGTTTTCACACTTCACACCAGGCACCAAGAAAACACACACAAAAGACAGATGATGTAAGTTTCGGTTAGAGCTCAATAAAGGTGCATTTGTTCAGACTGATGAAATTGTAGGTTTCTAGTAATACAAAGAGTACTGTGTCTTCTATGTAATTTTAACAATTTGAAATTTCAAATAAACTACCAGTCGTAGTTTGGGCTGTTTTGTAAACCTATGATTGTCTTAGCTTGAGTTTGTAGTAGCTAATTTAACTTATTCATGACCTGGCTACGGGTCTCATTTCGATTTCCTATGACTTTAAATGTAAAGTAAACTTTTGCATTGATATTTTTTTCAAAATAGCAATTACGATAGAGAGGATTGGGGAGTCCTAAAAAGGACTCTCGGTATTCTTTCTTGAGGGTGTGTAGTCCTGAAAAGGACTGTTGGTGTAGTCTTGGAAAAGACTGTTGGTTATCTTTCTTAGCTTATAGTTCTAAGGAGAACTATAGTGCCGGTTGGAGAGGATGGATGGTAGGAGTGGCTCGACGTTTCGAATAGGTTTACTATCCGTAGTCAGGAGTGGGGAATAGCTGGCGTGCGTGAGCTTAAGTCACCGGGTTGCGGACGTGGGGGAACTATACGTGACCGTGTGGCCTTGAGTCACCGGGTTGTGGACTTGGGTGGGCTTAAGCTCACGCATGCTCCTGACGACGGATAGTCAACCTGTTCGAAACGTCAAGCCACTCCTACTATCCATCCTCTCCAACCGGCGCTATAGTTCTCCTTAGAACTATAAGCTAAGAAAGATAACCAACTGTCGTTTTCAAGACTACACCAACAGTCCTTTTCAGGACTATACACACCATGAAGAAAGAATACCGAGAGTCCTTTTCAGGACTCCCAAATCCTCCCTCTATCTCACATGGTGCAACCGCAAGACTACTGTATATCTACATCACCATGCAAGCCGATACTTATAAACAGCAAATATTAAGATGTTTTAGACTGGTGCGCTAAGTGTCAAATTATCGCAACCCAGCTTTCTCACGATTACATTTTGATCTCCTTAGTATTAAAGGTATAGACCAGTTCTGGTCATGCGATTGCATTGTGAAAGAAACGTTGTGTAATCGATCAGAAAAGGTTGATCATCTAGCATAAAAGTATTGGTATGTACTGCTGTGTCGCTAAATTCTTCCATTTCGTGACCACCGAAAAGGGTGGGCACCAAAATGGGATTAAAATGATGAAATAAATGTATTATGAATACCATTACTTTTCACAAGCTTTTTACTTGTTCTTAAGTTCGTAAATGAATTTAAAAGGGATAAAAATGATATCTGAATCGTATTTAACATCGTACAATTCGGTACAAATAGAGCCAATCAGTAACGCCGTAATGACTTTACTGGGCAATATGTGATCCATACTGACCAATCACGAACGACCGTAGTAAAGTTACGCGTAGTAAGTCGCGTTTATACCGTATTTATGCAGTGTACAACATGGCGTCCTCCACGGGCACGGCGGCCTGGTGGCCACCTGGTGGCCGGGGCCGGAGGTGGTTGGCAAGCGCAACCCCGCCGGTCAACGATTGAGGAAACCCCCGTCGTCGCTCAGTGTGAGCAGGAAGATGAGAACAAATGGAGTGCCCGTCTCGAAAGATTTTCTCGAGGGACAGATATTCAGGATTAACTTGGCTTAACAACAAGAAATGTAACCCTCTCCAGCCATCAAATCCATCAACAGCTGCCCTTATCAGACCACAGATCCCCTCTGGCAATGAAATGTTACGCAACGCCGTCTGCTTCCCTAATGTGACTCTCACACTCTGCCGTGTAGGCCTACCGTGTGCAACCGTGCGCGAAAATGTCTGCGGACGGTGAAGAACGGCGAGGGCACACGGTGGTTCGTTATCAAAGCGGGCAACACGTTAATAGGGCGTTGGCGCTTATTTACACCAGTGGGACCCGGCGAAAGTTTTGGGCATGTTCAAAACTTTGGCCGGCTGGCAGCTGGCACCGGCCGCAAGTAAGCGGCAAGAGGACGGTGTTGAACGGTATGAGGACGGTATGAATACGTTATGAAAACGGTCACACTGTATGAACACGTTCACAACACGCCCATAACCCGTTACAGAACGGTGATGAACGGCCGTTCAAATCGGGGTATTTATGGCAGTCGTGTCATGACGTCAGCAGTCCGGGGACTCGCTCACAGGACGCTCCGAGCGGTGAGGGGACGCTAAGTGACTGGTAGGTGGCTGCTACAAACCCGGTGCACACGTTCGAGACCCGGTATGGGCCCGGTATGGAAACGGCCAAAATTTTCAACAAAAGTCAATCTGGGCGGTGAAGACGGTAGAAGCACGTTCAACACCCGGTATGCGCCCGGTGAGAACGGTCAGAAGATGGCAACGAAACGGTGAAAAGATTAATTTTATGATTTTTTTTTGCGGCCGGGGACAAGTTCGCTCAAAACCCAACGTTCTGGACTCTGTTGTTTTTTAATAGCCCGGCAGGTGGACGGTAGGCCTACACGGCAGAGTGTGAGAGCTCCATAAGTTCTGTAAACACTCGGTCGTAAAAAAAAGGCTTAGAAGCCATGCGTTGCACCGCGAAAATGACGTCATACTCAGTGAAGATGTATATAGCTATAACATATAAAATACAGAATCCACAACATATGGCAAAATGCAACCTTCTATTGGTTATCAAATGCTTTTGCTGTGCTCGGAAAACTGTACTGAAGACATAGCCGTTCGAACCAGCGAAATCGGCCAAGGAAATCGTGAGTTGGAGTGAATGGAAATTTCTCATCATCATGATTTTCTCAGCTAATTATTGACATTTTCCGCAAATTTCCGCAAATTGTACATAGCTAGGAAGGTAGTCCAAAGGTTTATCTCCCAAAGTAACTAAATGAAATTGTGTTATATATTTGCGCATTTGTTGGATGAGGGTTAGAAGTTGTCAATTCATCACCACTTTTCACTCCGAGTACGGGCCGGCGACGCATAAGCCGCCGTGCTCGCTGGGCTGGGCTGTGGGTGGAAAGGAGGACTTCAGTGCTACCACTGCACTGTACCATTGAGTTGGGGATTAAGGGGATTACGGTAGGGGGAAAAAAGACGCGCGGTGCAACGGAAGGCTTCAAAGGGGCCTCTTGGACGGGCACTCCATTTGTCTCATCTTCCTGGTGTGAGGCTCAATGCCTACACAGGGTGCGGCGGCCTTCCTCTTCGCGGCTCCCCGCGAGATTAAGCAGGCCCTGGAGAGGCCTTTGGATCTTGGCGGGGAGTAACCCGGTCCGGCAGGCTCGCCGTCGTCTGGTTTACTAGACAAGCACACAATAATATAAAAGATAGCACTACATACCTTCTGATGTGCTCTTTTTCACCTATCATTTTAATGCGCTTATATATAAAATAGTAGAAATAAAACAAACCGTTAGTACATAGTAGGCCTAAGCACGATAATTAGTGTGTCCTGTGAATAAGTAGATATAGTACATACGTAATGGTGTATATAGCGGGTCTACATGACAACTAAGTAAGGAAAACGATATACATAAATATAAATTATAAGGCTCTATGGTATAAACAGATCTAGTATGGGTAGGTATGTACCGGTGGGCATATTCAATTGATAAACGTGTACATGTATATAGGTGTATATATATATATATATTTATATATGAGTGCCTTTTCCCTGGTTTATTTTTCTCTTCTGATACAATTAGGAGAGTACTACGTAAATGTTAACATAATTATAAGGCAAGTCACTGTCCATCCGCCTACACGTCCAATGCATGCTTCTGTTCATTTTATTCTTGTTTCTGTTTAGTGTACAGAAAGAGGAAAAAAAAGTGCTTATCAATTTCTCCACGTGTTTAAACAGTACAACCTAGGTCAAAACTATAGAACGACTCGACTAACATGACAAGTATTATAAAAAAAAAATCAGAATAGGCGTAAATAGTCAATTGTGACTGAACGCCACAAATTCAAACAACAACAACAACGCGTCCTCCACGGATGAGGAATGCACTCCGGTAGACGGAGGGAAAATGTGTTTAATGTGCATTTTCCCTGCAAAGAAATCCACTGTGGTACCCTTTTCGAATAAAACATGGTCACGTTTCTGGCGCTAATGCGCTTTCATAGCCATAACTCTGGCGTGGAGTTACCGTACTAAAATATACCCCAATCCAAGGAAATACGTATCAATTGTTTAAATAAGGGCCGTAATTTAAAAGTCCCCATGTTTCTTACCTGTTTCGTGTCAATTTTCTAATATATTTTCTAAGTATTTTCCGGAAAAACGTTGACATTAGTATACACTTTCTCACAGGTTTCACGGCAAACCGCTGCACACCGCTGCACAATACTTAACATGAGTAAGCCAATGGTGCCTGAAGTTATCTACCGTAATATGAGGATCTGAGTTGCCAATTTAAGTATATTGAAAATGTATTAAATAAAATGGAATAGTCTTGATTACAGAGTGGTCTTATTCGTTATTATTATGTTGGTGGGGAGGGGGGCAGGTGCGGTTCAAGGGAGGGCCTTCCCCCACAAAAAAATTAAAAGAAAGAGAGAGTGGGAGAGAGAGAGAGAGTGTGAAGGAAGGAAAAGAAGGGAAAGAGGAGAGAAAGGGAAGGATGAAAAGAGGTGATGTGATGTGATGGTTATTTTTTACCTGACTGCTAAGAAAGCATTAATGCTTGTTAGTAAGCAACCAGACGGACGACGGCTTAAGGTCCTCTCCGAGGGACCTGGTAGTGAGGATTAATGCCTTACCAAAGGGCACTAGCGCATCGACTTGGTTTTTAACCCGGGTCACCGGATTACGAGACCACTGCTCTACAAACTGAGCTGTTAAGAAGGGGGATATCAGTTGCAATTATACCGCCAACAAGTTTCGGATCGGGGAGGGGGACCCCCCACCCCCCGCTAAAAAAATAAAAGACGGAGAAAGAGAAGGAAAGGAAGGGAAAGAGGAAAGGGAAAGAAAGAAGAGGAAGAAGAAAAGAAACGGGGGCGATGGGGCCTTGCCTCTCCCCCTCAGCCACAAAAAAGAGAGAGAATTAAGAAAGGAAAGGGAAAGAAAAAAGGAAAAGAGGAAATAAAGGGAAAGACAAAAAGAGGAAGAAGAAAAGAAAAGAAGGGGGATATCAGTTGAGATTATACCGCCAACAAGTTTTGGATCATGGAGGGGGCCCCCCGCTAAAAAAATAAAGAGGGAGAAAGAGAAGGAAAGGAAGGGAAAGAGGAAAGGGAAAGAAAGAAGAGGAAGAAGAAAGAAACGGGGCGATAGGGCCTTGCCTCTCCCCCCCCCCCTCAGCCACAAATAGAGAGAGAGAATTAAGAAAGGAAAGGGAAAGAAAAGAGGAAATAAAGGGAAGGACAAAAAGAGGAAGAAGAAAAGAAAAGAAGGGGGATATCAGTTGAGATTATACCGCCAACAAATTTTGGATCATGGAGGGGACCCCCTAAAAAAATAAAAGAGGAGAAAGAGAAGGAAAGGAAGGGAAAGAGGAAAGGGAAGAAAGAAGAGGAAGAAGAAAGAAACAGGGGCGATAGGGCCTTGCCTCCCCCTCAGCCAAAAAAAAGAGAGAGAGAATTAAGAAAGGAAAAGAGGAAATAAAGGGAAGGACAAAAAGAGGAAGAAGAAAAGAAAAGAAGGGGGATATCAGTTGAGATTATACCGCCAACAAGTTTTGGATCGGGGGGGGGGCAAAGGTCCTTGCCTCTCCCTTACCCCCCCCGCCCCCCCCCCTCCTTTGCTAAAAAAAATAAAAGAGGGAGAGAGAGAGAGAGGAAAGGAAGGAAAGAGGAAATGGAAAGAAAGAAGAAGAGTAAAGAAAAGAAACGGGGCGATAAGGCCGTGCCTCCCCTTTCTTTTCTTTTCTTCTTCCTCTTTTTGTCCTTCCCTTTTTTCCTCTTTTCTTTCCCTTTCCTTTCTTAATTCTCTCTCTTTTTTGGCTGAGGGGTCCCCTCCCCGATCCGAAACTTGTTGGCGTTATAATCTCAACTGATATCCCCTTCTTTTCTTCTTCCTCTTCTTTCTTTCCCTTTCCTCTTTCCCTTCCTTTCCTTCTCTTTCTCTCTTTTTTTTTAGCGGGGGGTCCCCTCCCGATCCGAAACTTGTTGGCGTTATAATCTCAACCGATATCCCCCTTCTTTTCTTTTCTTCTTCCTCTTTTTGTCCTTCCCTTTATTTCCTCTTTTCCTTTTTTTCTTTCCCTTTCCTTTCTTAATTCTCTCTCTTTTGGGGGGGCTGAGGGGGGGGGGAGGCAAGGCCCCATCGCCTTGTTTCTTTTCTTCTTCCTCTTCTTTCTTTCCCTTTCCTCTTTCCCTTTCTTTCCTTCTCTTTCTCCCTCTTTTATTTTTTTAGCGGGAGGGGGTCCCCTCCCGATCCGAAACTTGTTGGCGGTATAATCGCAACTGATATCCCCCTTCTTATCTTTTCTTCTTCCTCTTTTTATCCTTCCCTTTCTCTCCTCTTTCCCTTCTTTTCCTTCCTTCTCTCTCTCTCTCTCTCTCTCCCACTCTCTCTTTCTTTTAATTTTTTTTGTGGGGGCGGGGGAGCAAGGCCCACTCCCTTGAACCGCACCTGCCCCCCCCCCTTCCCCCACCAACATAATAATAACGAAGAAGACCACTCTGTAATCAAGACTATTCCATTTTATTTAATACATTTTCAATATACTTAAATTGGCAACTCAGATCTTCATATTACGGTAGATAACTTCAGGCACCATTGGCTTACACATGTTGAGTATTGTGCAGCGGTGTGCAGCGGTTTGCCGTGAAACCTGTGAGAAAGTGTATACTAATGTCAACGTTTTTCTGGAAAATACTTAGAAAAATATTAGAAAACTGACACGAAACAGGTAAGAAACATGGGGACTTTTAAATTACGGCCCTTATTTAAACAATTGATACGTATTTCCTTGAATTGGGGTATATTTTAGTAGGGTAACTCCACGCCGGAGTTACGGGTCAAAGTGTGGCTATGAAAGCGCATTAGCGCCACGTTTCTTACAATTTGTCGACAAATGGAAGAATTAAGAAGGGGACCAGACAGAAATTGCAAGACGGTACATCGCTGTTAGTGTTACTGCTGCCTGTGGCTGTGCTGGTTATGATGTGTGTGACTGTGAGCTACGTGAGCATGGCCCTGCCCATGTCCATGGTGAGATGCAGGGTATCATACAATTTGTTATGCCAGATTTACCGACAAGCAAAGGATTGAGAGGGTGACCAATAATATGAAAAAGAGAGAGCTACTTGGGGTTAGAAGTGGTAAGTAAGAAATAGATTATCTACACAATTAGTGAATTACAAGACTACAGTTAGTCATGCCATGGTCTAGACCCTAGGCCTAGACTAGTCTATATTTTTAAATATTATTATTATTTAAAGGGACTTGGTAACATTGTTCAGATGAGATACAATGGTGCTAAGACAGTGACTTCAATGCTAGATGTACAATTAAAGGTAATCTAAAATTTTGAGTGAAAACAGACCATTATTAATGATTAAAAATTGGGAAAAACTGATCTGATCGATTCCTTAATTCTCCCAACTATTAGGATTTAGAGTCTAATTACATTGTAGGTGAATGTAAATCGTCACAAAGCAATGAATTGGCTCTATAATACCATTCCAGACCATTAACTTAGTGTTGAAGAAAAATTTAAAGCCAGTGGTATGTCTTTTTTTCATGGAAAAACAGTTGGGAAAATTCAAAAATGTTTGGGAGAATTTACTGTTAGAGGGTGTCGCACAGTGACGCCTTAACAGGAAACAATAACTATCTTTGTGGTTTAAGAATTTTTTCAGGATTTTTTTGCATGTTAGAGGGTAAGTACAGTATAAGGAATATAATAAGTAACATTTCATACACAAATTACTCAGTTTTTTCATCAACCTTCAACAATGTTGCCAAGTCACTTTAATGAATAATGTATTTTTGTTTTTGGCCTAAAAATATACTAAAATTAGTAAAAATGTAAAACAGCAGGGCTGTCAACCCTCCCGCATTTGGAGGGAGTCTCGCGCCACCACGCTCATTCTCCCGCCGTTCCACCAGCTCGTGGCAGGAGACTCCCGCCACATCGCCCTTCCTCCCGCTCTCCCGCAATCTCCCGGTTTATGAAAAAACCTCCCGCCAAACTTGTATCTCTTCAAATAATTTTGTTTTCACTCAACACCCCCTCCCTGTTGAGCCCCCCAAATGCATACGATCTCCCTCGAAGCAGTTCCCCAAAGTTGACAGCCCTGAAAATAGTCTAGGTCTAGTACTAGATTAAGGTTATAATTGTGACAGTGGCAGTGGAAGTGTGTGGCCAAAAACTAACAAGTTTGTTGCTCCTTATATTTCCCCTAAATTTAATAAAATTGAATGTTTTGCGTGACACAACACTGAAATTGAAAACAGTTGCAAAACTTGCAATTGCAAACAAAATGGCACAAGTCACAATTCTCTTTTCTCTTACCTCTTTTGTACTTTTTAGAATAAGATTTATAAGACTATTTATTTCAACTATTAAACTAATTTAGGTTTTTGTAACGTTTTAATTCTAGCAAAAACTGGAGGTACATGTAGTTGTGAGTTCAGCTGGAGTGTGTTGGAAATGGGTGTACTGGTTTTAAATGGTATTATATTTGTTGACACTGTTCTCCATGCAAGACATACTTGTAAATGTAGGTCCAAAGCCTGAACTCTGTGGACAGTTCTATATATAGACTACACAGATGTTAAAATAATGTCCATGGAGTTGCCCTTACTAAGTAAAGATCACCCGGCCCTGCTAGCTTCCACAATACGATTTACATTATTGTTCCATTGAGAAGAATTGTTGTCTTTGTTGTCATTAATTAAGAAGAAAATAAATATAGAGATGTTTACCACTACCATTGCTCTATAAAATCTCAGGCAATTGCATTGAATACATGGATGCATTGAATACATGGATACATTTTCATCACCTGAGGTGATATTTAATGTCAACTGTAATTATTATTTGTTTTTTTGCTATTAAGGCTCTTGGCAAATTTTGTTAATCATCTTGATGTTATCAATTCTTCATACAATTTAATTTTGAGAGGTTGTCATGATGAAATGTGAATCGTAACATTTTTCCATGCTGCGAGATCTGTTAAAAGTTTAATACAAACTTTTACACATTGTCTTGTTATTTTGGGGGTAAAACTGAAGAAAAGTTGCAGATGTCGAACATTTAAATGTCTTTTATGTAAACTTGTAAAAAATTCTAATTTGTTTTCCTGTTGTCTCTTTTCTTTTGTTTAGCATCTACTGGTCAACCAGCCAACACCATAGACATTCTAGTTGAGGGCAGTCATCAACCCTTCAAAAAACGTAGACTACGATCGAGCATGGGTATGTGTAGACCAAAAGGGGTGACAAGGTCGAAGCATGTACTACCAAGCATATGTGTCCTTTGTAAAAAGGAAAAGACCATCACCTGCAGAGTATCTAGAAAGAGAAGAAAAGAAGGGCTGACCAAATGCTCAACCATAGAGGCAGCAATTTTACTGCAGGCAGCCAAAGACACCAAGAATACGGGACTTCTTCTTCAAATCCAAGATCATGCCTCCTGTTATAAGGATTTTACTCGATATTTTAGCAAGCCATCAATCGCTCAAGCCATTACCACAGAAGACTCAAAGTACTCTGAAGCATACACCATATTTTGCTCTACTGTCAAAACCAAAATAATCGATAATAAGGAAATACACAGGCTGACCCGACTCAATCAGATGTTTATAAGGCAGGTGAAGGAAACTCATGATATTGATGCCAGTAAATACAAGACATGCAACTTGAAGTCACGCCTCATGAAAACCTTTCCCCAGCTGTGCTTTCTTCAACCACACATGCGGAGTCAAGGTCATCTTGTGTATGTGAATGACATATCTAGAGAAGTGTTGGTGGAGGATAGGAAGTTGCTTCATGAAGTAGTGTACAGCACAACTGACACATCAGAAACAGAAGTGACAACCGACGATGACATACAATTGCCACAGCCCACTACTCATGAATATCAACACACCATTAAAGAACGCAACGATAGTTACATCACCGCACTGAATGTGAGGAACACAATCAATGACGTAAAACCCAGCATGCCATGGCCTCCAATGTCAGATCACCTGACAACCCAAACAGCTGAAGAGATTGTCCCTCCTAGCTTGTACAACTTCATTGCTTGGACAGTTGGAGCATCAGATGAGCCTTTCTTAGACCACCATGCTTCTGTTCCCCTAGACACCCACCGCAAGATTCTTTCAATTTCACAAGACATAATCTATCTTCAATCCAAAGGAAGAAAACAACTACCGAAACACATGTCACTTGCCATGACTGTTCGTCATTTAACAGGCTCAGCCCAACTGATTGATCTGCTGAATGGATTTGGCTACTGTGTATCCACCTCAGTAGCTCTTAACCATGACACTGCCATAGCACAACGGGAAATGGATCGTGGGGATAATGCCCTTCCACCTGTAATACAACCAGGAAAGCACACGATGTTGGTCTTCGACAATAATGACTTTGGTGAAGAGACTTTGACAGGAAGAGGCACAACACATAACACTAATGGAATAGTTGTTCAACGTAGCAGTGGATTGGGTGAGACACAGCAAGTCGAAAGGTCATCAGTGAAAAGGACCAGGGAACGTTCAGTGATGCCTCCGCCTGTGAATCTTTCCAAGTACTATGGTGGAAAAAAAGAAGGTCCGAAACCATTTGGTGCTGCAATACCATTGCAAACATCAAATTTTGCCCCATTGCTGAAGAGTCCATTGAAGTTAGATCTGGCATATAACATCACTAAGTTCAACATCAAGGACACCGACCTGCCAGCATGGACCGGTTTTAACCAGCTCATGTCATCTGTTGATGTTCCACCCAAGTCTGTGGTTGGATACTTACCTATAATTGATGCAAGCCCAACTGAAATGGATACTGTGCTGACAATAATTCAGAGGAGCGTGCATATCGCTGACAAGTTGAATTTGGAAGCAATCATCGTTGTTATGGACCAGGCTATCTACTCGAAGGCACAAATAATCAGGTGGAGTAATATCCAGTTTATGAAGAGACTTGTTCTACGACTTGGGGCATTCCATACTGCCATGTCCTTTCTAGGTTGTATCGGCACACGATTCAGAGATGCTGGCCTACAGGACGTTCTAATCGAGTCTGGAATTGTAGCTACAGGATCCATAAATGGTGTTATGAGTGGTAAGCATTACAACAGAGCTGTACGTGCACACAAACTGATGGCAGAGGCTTTTCAACAGATGCGTTTGGAGACATATCTTGAAAAGGCCTTTCTGATGATGAGGCAAACCAGACAAGACAGCTTGTGACAGAAATGCAGAAAGCTTTCCCCAGACCAAATTACAACAACCTGATCAGCGATCAATGCTTTCAACAGTTCCAGACTTCATATGAACTTTTCATTGAGGCCAATGCTCACAAGCAGACATTTGCATTTTGGAGTTCATATTGTGACATGGTAGAGACACTCCTGCTCTTCCTGAGAGGAATCCGAGAGGAATTGGGAATTACATCTCGCCAGTGTTCGACTTATGCTACCATGGATCTTTGCCTACGATCATATTAATTACAGCAGATATCTACCAGTTTACTGGATGGAAATGAATGACCTGGAGAACACTCATCCAGAAATACACAAGAAATGCATGGAGGGGGAGTTTGTCGTACAGAGGAGTGACAAGGCCTTCGCCCAGACAGCATGTGATCAGACTATAGAGCAGACAGCAAATCGTGACTCAAAAACAAAAGGTGGCATGACTGGATTTACAACAAGCACAGGCACTGTGAACAGATGGATATGGTCACATCATGCAAGGGGAGCCATTACACGAGAATGTGAGGCTATGGCATGCAAGGGTGAGCGAAGTGCAACACGAACGGACCTTCTACCAAGTACAATGAAGCATGACAGATCAGACGTCCTGAAAATCATCGAAACAACCAATGCCATGGTCAATCCATTTGAGTATGAGAAAGAAGAGTTGATTCACATAGCATCAGGTGTTGTTGCATCAGTAGAGGTTCAGAAGGATACCTGTACTGCACATAAAAGGGGAGAGACTGCGCTAATAAAGCTATGTGAGCAACGAATCAAGACAGGAGAAGTGGACTTGTTTGAGAGTATGAAAAAACTCCATCTCAAGACCTTCAAGACCATGTCCAAAACTGTGAAATCTAAAGTTCACGGGAAGCAAGTATCGCTCAAAGCTGACAGAAACCTCTTGGCTAGACTTGTGGTAATAGGGCGACATCGTAAGATCGATCTCCAAGAGCTTTTCACTTACTCCCTAGGACCCTTACCTCCTCCATTGGCCACTTCCTATGGAGGTCTTGTCAAGACCAACAAAGAAAATCTCCTTCATGCACTAGAAAGTCAAGCTGAGCAGCCGGTTGTCGACGTTCCAAAGGGTGCCGTGTACATTGTAGATGGTATGGCAACAATACAACAACTCAACATCAACAAACTGCAAGGCCAGCGAACATTTCTCAATTTAGCTAATGTTCTTCTCCAGCGCTTGGTGAACAGAGCAAAGGCTAACTGCTCAGATGAAATTCACTTTGTGACAGATACTTACAGAGAAGTGTCGATCAAGAATGCAGAACGTGCAAACAGAGCTGCCAGTGGATCTCAAGTAATGCGGATATATGGCCAAGCACTCCCTCAACAATGGAAGAAATTCCTCACAAATGGTAACAACAAGGAATCTTTAATTGAATTCCTTCATGAGACATGGGGTAAGATGAAAACCTCTGAGCTTAAAGGTGTAAGAGTATATTTGGCTCATGGAAGTAAGTGCCACATGTTTTCCTCAGGGAGTACTCCAGATCAGGAAGTTCAAGTGGATGAGGTAGATAACCTCAACTCTACACAGGAAGAGGCAGACACCAGATTATATCTTCATGCCGCATATGCAGCCAATACCAGTGCAGCCACAGATATCATCATCGTAAGCCCTGACACAGATGTCTTGATTATTGGAATATCTGTCCAATCTGTAATTGCTGCCAATCTCTACATCCATACCGGCAGAGGAATAAATCTTCGCACCATAGATGTCAAGAAGATTGAACAGAGTATTGGACATGATGTGAGCAAAGCTTTGGTCGGACTGCATTGCCTAACTGGTTGCGACAGTGTCAGCGCCTTCTATGGCAAGGGCAAAAAGAAAGCATTGTCCCTTCTTCTCAAAGACAACACATTGTGCTCTGCATTTAAGGATCTTGGAGAACATTTCAACATCACACCGGACATGGTGATGGTGCTACAGAAATTTGTCTGCAAGCTTTATGGACAAAATGATGCAGAGACTGTAAACAAGGCAAGATTCAACATGTTCCGCCTGGCAAGGAAGTCTGAAATGGCAATGCCTCCAAACAAAGATTCACTGACACAGCATATCAAGAGGGCAAATTACCAAGCAGGTATGTTTCTTCTTCCCCTTTTCAAACACTATTGCATAATCATACTTTGCTATTTTATTTGGTATGAAGAATTGTACTTAAAAAGGTGAAACACACTTAACCAATCTATCTCATATTTTAAGATACTGCCCTTTCCCCGATGGCATAATCAATACAGGATATCATATCAAATTATCAATTGTTACTAAGAGAAGGGATAAATAATCGATCAAACTCAGATTTCTAAACTTTTTTTGAGGAGTTTATATTACAAGTATGTATGTTTTGGCTACAAACAAGTTTAATTTGATTAATCGATATTAGCATTTCCTTGTGAAATTAAACATTCACTCACAAATTGTTTAAGAACCATGACTTTTCTTAGGTTCTTATGAAAACTGTGACAATTGATGACAACACAGTACGATTTGTGTCTTTCTTTGAGATTCAAGTTTTATGGTGTGAGTTTAAATACTATTGCAGAAATATTAAAAATATAGATATTGGAGTAATTTAAATTCAACACATTTCTCTAGTAATATTAATATACCCCTCTCCCCCCCCCCCGCCCTTTTTTTAGCAATCTACAAGAGGAGCTTGCAGCCGAATCCAGTGATTCCCCCACCTGATGGCCATGGGTGGAAGATGGACGGTAACGGGGAGCTTGTCATCGACTGGATGAACCTTCCGTCTGCACCAGAGAGTGTGATGGAGCTAGCCAATTGTACAGCCAGCTATAAGAGAAGTGGATGCAACGACGTCAACATATGTAGCTGCTTGGCAAACTCTATCCCATGTACAGTTTTGTGCAAGTGTGCTAGGATGAACTGCTCCAACGTTGGTGGTCAACATGATATCGAGGATGACGATGAAGATGAGAGTGTTGAATCAGACATTGAAGAGGACTGATCATCGCGTTACCGAGTGCCATTTGTAGCTGCTTAGAGAACGCTTTCCCATGTATTGATTGTGTAAACGTTTCTTCATATTTTGTCTAGATATCGGCTAGATAGTGGTACACTGTAACAAAATATATAAAGAACTTGAGCAGAAAACTTGCTACATGATGACACGCCTCAATCTGTATGAAAATGTCTAGGCACTCAGCTTATTGTCTTATGTCATATGCAGGTGTCCATGTGACCATAATTCCATCAATACAAGTGTGTTAAGAAAAAGAATAGGATAACGTTCTATAGTTATTTGTACATATTTTAATATTTGAATATTTATTATTTTGATGGCGCTTCTGGTCAAGTTCTCGCATACAGTTTTTTATGAAGTCTTCCCACATTTTGTTTACATCTTTCCTGTAGATAGTTTATATATCATCAAGTTAGAGAAAGAAGTTGTCTAGCAAGATAGTCTACATTTTCATTCATCTCTCAAATCACTGTAAGTTTTGTGGATAGCGAGGCGTAAAAGTAATGTTATTGCGGATCATTAAGAAAACCAGACAATTTCAGCCGATCAATTATATTTCTTTGACCTGTCATAGAAAATCAATAGGTAGTCATCATGTTTACAATTACAGTGAAAACTGTTTTTAGCAAGGTCATTGGGACCAGGAAATTTTGCTTGTTATAGCAGGTACATTTTTTTATTATATCAGTAGCCAATAAACAATATAGGAGAAATCATATTGGGACCGACAAAAGTTCTAATCAGTGGCGTAATGAGCAAAAACTTTGGAGGGAAGTGAGGAAAAAATTTAAAAATCTGGAAAATCATGTCATTTCAGCAACATTTGCCCCCAAATCAGTATGCCAGTGTTATAACAGATATTTCTTTATATCAGGTCTATTTATACCGTTTCCACTGTAGTAGAACTCGCATACAACTCACCAACTGTAAGAAAATATGTTTTGTAAAAGGAATTACTAGAGTATGGCCCTTATTTATAGATATTATAGTCTGTCCTATTTTGTATTATTAACATGGTACATTATTGGAATCTAATGCATTACTAGTACATGATGTATGTCCCAATACTATGAGGACTAGTCAGTTTTATTTAAACTTTGCAGAACTATTTGTTTACAGTATATTGCTTTTTGCATCTTTTTGAAAGAAAGTATAAATATCGATTGATGATACAAGAAAAAAAGATTTCTATTACTCAGTAGATGCTTTTTACCTTTTTTGATATTGATTTTCCAATAACATGCTAAATGGAAATGAAAATACAGAATATCAAGAGAAATGTTCATGACACACTATCTCATAAATATAATATAATATTGATTTATAAAGCGCAGAAACTGTTATTCTCCTGCGCTCCAAGAGCCCCTGTTATAGGGATAGTTGCAGAGGGCGCTACACAAAATATTTTTTTTGTGAGATAATGAAAAAGTGAGTGTCAAATTTGAAAGAACATACAATTAAATGACAAATCATCTTTGGTTGATCAAAATCGGTTCAGAGATATCCATAAATATAACGACTTCTAATATTTTTGGTGGGACACAAATATTCGATAATTAGAACCAGCCGTTGAAAAAACGAGATAGCGCCTTATATGTTTTATTCCAGCCAATGCCGATGTTGGCTTTTTCGTGTTGGTTATAATATGCACAACCAGCCGGCCCGTGTATTGTTATTATTAATTAATTAATTAACGGTCACCATATTTTTTTGAAAGTGGAGCTGAATTGGTATGATCGTATTGGCTTAATTTCACACATTTTTGGGTCTAAAATTACCTTCATAGCAAATTTAGGTCCTAAAAGAGCACTAGAAATGTCATAAATAAGAATAAGAGCAATAACCATGCACTTTGAAGGCATTTGCGGTTTTAAACAAGAACTCAACTATACTATAGTATAAATATTTTAATGAAAAGGTGTGCATTGTAATTGTTAGTACATGATGTTAGACCTGTTGGAAAATGATTACTTTGTTTTCCTTTACAGCATTAACATCAATTTCATGTCTCACATGATCAAGTTACTCATATTCTGATGCTGCAGATTGGCGATATTATAGAATTTGAATACAATGTCACCTATGTACATGTGTGGATACTTTAGTAATCCTGTTGAAACTACTGTTAGAGACATTATGTTCAAAGGAGATACTTTGAAAGAGAAAAAGAGAGAGAGAGGAGTGTGGGGGCTATGGAAAGATACAATGCGAAAGAGGGATGAAAGAGGAAAAACAATTTTTTTAAAGAAAGTTGAGATGAGCGTGTATCGATGTAATAAAGGAGATAATAATATCAATGGGAATGATGGCAATAATTATAATAATCATAAGATCATTATAATATATTCTTGATATTATTATCATTATTATATCATTTCCTTTATCATGTTCCATGAGATGTTCGTGAAGTAGAATTTGAGAAGTAATGTTACCCTGTATAAGTAGAAACATTTGCAGTAAAGCAAGAGGAAAATACATTTTGAGTGTCCCTCGAATAGGATGTAAAGCTTAGTTCACATTGTACTTTATTTGAAGTGAGGTTTTGAACATGGATTTACATAATATTCTCCCTCACATATCAAAAAGAGGAGTTGAAAGACACACCTTTTGTCTAATTTTCCATTTTTGGACTCAAGAGGGCGACAAACATAATTATAAAAAACTTAAAATCATGATAACTCATTAATGTGCAAGAATTGAGCTTGTGAAAAAATATATGTTGTTTTGAGGATCATACTACTTCATCGTATGAAAGGAAACGAAATCCCTAGATGGTGGTCACGAAATAAAAGAAATAGACATATAAAACCTCTATGGCCTGCTGTCTACTATATCGCTTTAATAGAGGTAAATCTAAGCATTATTTCGTGTTTGAAAGGGTTAATGACTGGTAACCGAGCCTACATATTATCAAACAGACCATTTGTATCAAAGCAATAAAATAACGAGTTGGGAACACGTACGTGTTGTTGACGTCACGATTTGTCCGCACTTTCTGCTCCGTCCGAACGCATTTTCCGCACATACGGCTACCCAGTACCAAGTGTAGAGTGACAAACCATGCATGAGTAACATCTGACTTTGGAGATCGTCGACTATAGTACATGTACTTCGAGAGCTGTTCTTGCAGTATTTCACGTTAAAGGTAGCATATGTTTTGTCCTCAAGTCCATATGCCCATGATAGTTTGAGCGAATTTGCCGCAATGACGAGCACCTTTAGATGTGTAGGCGATCCAGGGAATTCTAATTCGAACAAATTAGAATAAACAAAAGCGGAATTTACATGTGCTACCTGAAGTAAAATGAATGAGACCTAGTTTAACAATGTCATGTTATCATTGTTCTTGTTGCTTTTATGTTTCCTTTGAAAATTGAAGCCCAAGACAGTCAAAAGTAAAATTAAGTTGAATAAAATCAGTCTGAATAAGTTGTGACACATTCTGCACTAATCGCGCGATCCCCGAAAATACACGCGTGGAAAAAAAATGAAAGGACTGTCTCATTTTTAGCGCTGAGGGTGTATTATTTTCTTATCCGATTGGGCGCGCGACACGGAAACAGTCCAGGCAGTGGACTAATGTGAGTATGTGACACGGTTTGAGCGTTTCAACACTTACTCTGTCCAGACAACAAGACACAATGACTGTTACTTCCGTAGTCGTCGGCAGCAAAACAAGAATAGTTCCCGAACACGGTATCCTGGCCCACTTCTACACCTGCAGAGAACTCGATCACCGTACGAAACGAAGTGGAAGAGTAGATGACTGTTTCGGTTTCATCGATGACGTGTCCATTAGGGTCCATCCATTCTAGGCGGGTTGGCTGTAGGTTTGCAGTTCCGGTTGACATTGGCGTTGCTTCTGGCGATTTCGGGGGCGTCTGTTAAGGAAAAACAGCTTTTGTGTGAATAACAATCTCCAAAATGATGCATACTTCAAATATGACTTTGGCAATGGAAATATAAAATAGAGAACTGATCAGTGTCATAGCCAGACATCGGCCCTGTTTCATAAAACTTGTTATCGATAACAAGTTACAATATTGATTGGCTGAGAGTAATTTTGTCATATAAATTAGCATTTGTTATTGATAACAAGTTTTCTGAAACAGGGCCCTGCACTGCAGGAGGGGCCAAAGACTGTAGCTCACGCTATTAAACGCATTTCTCCTTCTCATTTTGTTTGCGTTTAATTTCTTTGACGGAATATATAATGACGGACAATTTTACATATGGTGTAAGACTAATATTCTTTTCTTCGTTTATTGAGATTGGAATTATATGGAATATATTCTGTTGGGACTGTTAATCTTTCATCCTGATAACAGGACCTTTGTGTGGCATTACTCAATGATAATCAAACCGCTTTTATATTGAACACCACCTCTCCGAACGAACTTAAGGTGATTGAGGTATCGTGGTCTAGTGGATAGATCACCGGACTGTACGTGGATCTCATGGTTTGCGGTTCGAGTCAAAGGACTCGAAGATTACAGGACTAAATTAAATGGCCTTTGGCAAGACATTACTCAACAATTGCCATACTCTATCCAGATGAAAATGCTAGAGCGCCATTATAGCAACCATGCTAAAGTCGAGGTAATATCTCTTGAGCTCCAGGAATGTCAAGTCTCTCAGACATGAGTGCTATACAAGTTCCCATTATTATTATTATAATTATTATTATTGTTATTATTATGATTAGTATTATTATAGTTAATATAGTTATTATTATAACTAGTATTGGTATTATTATTTTATAATAGGCATAAGCAAGTACAGTTTCTAATGATGATAAACAATCGTATTGATAATAATTTGTAGTGTGTCACCCTTTACATTTCGTTGATATAAACTTACGATTCACAATTATCTCAGTAAGCGATTCGGCACTAGGAGGAATCCCGTTATCTGCATAACAGCCGTAGATTCCGGAATGGTGGCGATGACTTTTCGAAAGAAGAGAGTTGATGACCCCACCCCTGGGATAGATTCAAAAGTCTGAATACCTTCTCCAGGGGCACTGGTGCCGTCATGTTTCATCCAGAAGACATTGGATGGCGGATATCCATCGGCGCGACACGGGATAGAAATGTTGATGGCGTACTCGGTGAGGGCGCCGCTAGTATGGCGGAATATTTCAACGTTCGTTGGGTTATCTGTTAAAATATATGATTATATATTCACTTCAATCACTGTACCTCATAGCCTTATTCATCTTAATTGATCATTGAAATTCATGGAGTATGCAGGTGATGTGCCGTTTTTTCATGCGTTTTAGCTGTATGTTCATTTGTTTTGTTTCACTATGTATATTGAAGGAAATGGGGAGGTCGGTGGGGCTCATTTACTTACACAAAAGAGTAGAGCGACACGGTTCCGAGCAAGTGCTTTCGGGGCAGGATGACATCGGGTTCTCACAGCATACAAACTCAAAGTAAACAATTGCATCCGAGCTGGGTTTCTGCTGAGCAAAGATGATGTCTACATCCAAAATGTACCCTTGTGGTTCGGAGTGTGGTCTCAGCGAAACACCAAAGTGGGATCCGTCGAATGTCGGTGTAATATAGGCCTTACTTTCAGCAAGTAATGGATTTTCTATCGTCAGAGGGCACGTGACTGAGGTTACCTGATTTAACGTAACATTGTCTTGGCAGGCTGGTGGTAGCAAAGCCAGGTTGCACTCTGTAATAACAAAAAATAACTGTGATGCACTACTGAATCGAGCTTACCGAGACATAATAGACCCATTTTACTAACATATTCGAATTTCATGTAAAGAAAGGTTTTTTCTTGACAATATGAAGGATTGTCCCATATATCAACACATAAGGTTTGCAGAATTGATTCCAAGTATATTAATTAATGTATTATTTAATAACAGATGAATAAATTTGAATATGTTAGTAATCCTGTCTATTTTAAATTATTGACCTTTTTGGTATCAACACGAACGGAAGACGAATGAAGTAAAGTGGCCGTCCGTTTAATTTGCACCATCTCCCAGACTCTGGTAAAATATGAAATATTACAGAGACGTATGAAACAATCCAAAAGTAGACTATATTTCATCAAACCTGATGTCAACAACAAGTCACAATCACTGTTTTAAATTACTAAAATCATTACTTTGATTGCCTGAAAGCAATTTGTATACAGTTTTATCATTTTTGATATTGGCCACAAGTTTGTTATAAAAACAGATCTCTAAAACAATCATAATGGAGTATTGAAATTACGATTGAGTTGATTATTAAAAGTCTCTGATTTCGTGTTTATTGCTTAATACATGTTTTTTCTCTCAGGTTTGGCACATTTCGTCTTCTTTTTTGTTTCTATTTTTTCCTTTCTCACAATTTGTATTTAAAATTACTCCGTAGATCGTGTACAATTTGTTGTTAATGGAAATGTAAAAAATAAATTAATTGAAAATCAATTCAATTCTATTCAATTTCAGGTCGAACGCGTGTTCACACTGCCGTAGTCCTTCTTTTTATCATGCTGCCTGTTCCGTCTTTTTTCTTCTATATTTCTTTCTTTCTGTATTTCTGTTTTCGTCTCGAAGCAAGTGAAATATATATATATTTATTTTCTAATTCATCTTTTGATCGTTATTGATATTAATTACTTATCGTGTATACAATCGTTATCATGTGTATCATTAATGTTCTCTTTCTATGTTACTTTGATTGCATTTTTTTCTTTTTGAACTGCATATAGTTGTCATGCATTTTCAGGGCCCCATAGGAAACGTTAAAATGGGATACCCTGGTGAAATATTTTATTTTTTTAAAGTGAATTAATACTTCAACATTGCTACATAATATAATTACTATATGCGTGTGTTTGCACGCAGAAAAAGTACTACATGTGTTTAGACTGATTACTTAATACAAATATATTTCTGTATTACTTTGCAATTGCAATTGTTTTATTTTCCTCTCATTTCGTTTTTGTTTTAATTGAATCTTTATCCTGTTTCCGTCTTTTTGTCTCTGTTCATGTATGACTGTGTGTATTATTTGTTCACCTTTTCCTGTCCCGTGTATTTAGGCATTAGCCTATGCTTGAATTTTGCTCTTTAATGCTTTCCCTTGTTATTTTTTTAAATAAATAGAGTATGTGAATTAGAATAAAAATTAATAAACAAATACACACCTTGAACGTCAATGAAGAGGCTTGACCTGGTAGGAAGCGGGTAGCCTTCCTGGGAGGCCCTGCAAACTATCTCTTTCCCGTGGTCAGAACGCCGGACCTCTAAATCAAACTGGAAGTGACTCATAAAAAGGCCCTCTTCTCGCACAGTGACTTGTTCGTAAAGGACGCCCTCTAGACCATTGGTCTCCCAGTGAAGGTTAGATTTAGGTTTCGTCGGGTACGCCAGAGAGCAACTCAAGCGAATTCGTTCTCTGTCTTGTGTCGTCAAGAATGACCCGTCCTCAAGGCGAAACCGTTCAGATAGGTCGTGGATGATCAACCCCCTAGGTGGAACTGTCAAGTTAGAATTCATTCATGTTATCAGCTTCAATATACCATTGTTGTAATTTCACCCAATGTGATTTTATAGAAAACATTTCATGGAGTTAATTTTTGTTTCTTGTATGCATTTTGATTAGTGTCAAATCATTGCAACCCAGCTTTCTCACGATTACATGTTGATCTCCTTAGTATTAAAGGTATAGACCAGTTCTGGTCATGCGATTGCATTGTGAAAGAAACGTTGTGGAATCGATCAGAAAAGGTTGATCATCTAGCATAAAAGTATTGGTATGTACTGCAAGGTTCTGGAATCATTAAAATTATAAGAAATGTGGCCAAGTCATGGTAAAGTTACAAGCAATGTACACAGAAAGATCTATATAGGACTATATACGCGATCGCGATATCTATCCGGTCCAGATAGATATACTAATATACCAAATATATCAATTAGTAGGCGGTTTCCCGGCAAAATTTGTATCATCACGTATTAGTCAAAACATATTCTTTCACATGATTGGTAATAAACATGTTATTTATATATCAAAGTAAAATTTATTTATTTCGTCAGCTGCACTAGCAACTTGTTTTCACACTTCACACCAGGCACCAAGAAAACACACAAAAAAGACAGATGATGTAAGTTTCGGTTAGAGCTCAATAAAGGCGCATTTGTTCAGACTGATGAAATTGTAGGTTTCTAGTAATACAAAGAGTACTGTGTCTTCTATGTAATTTTAACAATTTGAAATTTCAAATAAACTACCAGTCGTAGTTTGGGCTGTTTTGTAAACCTATGATTGTCTTAGCTTGAGTTTGTAGTAGCTAATTTAACTTCTTCATGACCTGGCTACGGGTCTCATTTCGATTTCCTATGACTTTAAATGTAAAGTTAACTTTTGCATTGATATTTTTTTCAAAATAGCAATTACGATCGAGAGGATTGGGGAGTGCTAAAAAGGACTCTCGGTATTCTTTCTTGAGGGTGTGTAGTCCTGAAAAGGACTGTTGGTGTAGTCTTGGAAAAGACTGTTGGTTATCTTTCTTAGCTTATAGTTCTAAGGAGAACTATAGCGCCGGTTGGAGAGGATGGATGGTAGGAGTGGCTCGACGTTTCGAATAGGTTTACTATCCGTAGTCAGAAGTGGGGAATAGCTGGCGTGCGTGAGCTTAAGTCACCGGGTTGCGGACGTGGGGGAACTATACGTGACCGTGTGGCCTTGAGTCACCGGGTTGTGGACTTGGGTGGGCTTAAGCTCACGCATGCTCCTGACGACGGATAGTCAACCTGTTCGAAACGTCAAGCCACTCCTACTATCCATCCTCTCCAACCGGCGCTATAGTTCTCCTTAGAACTATAAGCTAAGAAAGATAACCGACTGTCGTTTTCAAGACTACACCAACATTCCTTTTCAGGACTATACACACCATGAAGAAAGAATACCGAGAGTCCTTTTCAGGACTCCCCAATCCTCCCTCTATCTCACATGGTGCAACCGCAAGACTACTGTATACAGGGGCGGATCCAGCCGGCGGCAAGGGAGGGGGCCTAGAAAGGGGCCCACTTCGTGCGAAAATTTGAAAATCGTGCCGGTCGACTTTTCGCTCAGGAGGGGGTAGTGAGCAAAAAAAAATTGTTGGCACCCGAAAAAATTATTTTTTTCCACCACCACCCCCCCCCCTTGGGCGCCAGATGTAGTGAGCACAATGGCACCCGAAAAATTTTTTTCCCTTCGGGAAGGCCCCCCCCCCCCCTGGATCCGCCACTGACTGTATATCTACATCACCATGCAAGCCGATACTTATAAACAGCAAAAATTAAGATGTTTTAGACTGGTGCGCTAAGTTTTGAGGACAAATATCGGTGTGGTCATAGTCAGAGTGCCTCGATAGAATATAAATTGTAGGTGCCCTTTTTGTAACATTCTATAAAAAATGGAATTGTCTTAATTGTTCTCCCATTGGGTTAGGAACATCCAATTGTGATGAGTTATAAGAATCTAGTGTTTACAATCAGATCTACGCAATATTACAAAAGCCATATTTGGTGACTTAAAAAAAAAATTGTGTTGCGTGGGCACATGTTGTCGTGCTTGTACTACAAATGGCATTCAAGGAGAAAATGCACTTTAATCCTTGTAAAATCACCACAAATCATCTGTTCGCAGCGATGTTTGCTTTTTATCAATAAACCATCCATTTAGCTTGAATGTTTGTTTATTGTCGATTCGACCATAGTGATTGCAATATGGTATTGAAAATGTGCAAGGATCAATTGGCCAGTGTTTTTCAAAGCTTTTCCAGCTCTCTATCGATCGAGGGACTAAATTGTGGAAAATGTCAACTGTTTCACCACTTCCTAAAGTGAAAAACCCATTAGAAATGAATGACTTTCGTCCTATAGCCCTAACATGTAGTGTCTTGAAATTATGAAATGTCTTGAGAAAATTGTACTGAAACGTTTGCTAACTAAAGTCTCCCCCTTCTTAGATCCAATGTAATTTGCTTACAGGAAAAATAGAGGCGTAGAAGATGTAGTTTGATACGCTTGCACAAACTGTATTCCCACTTACACACAATGAAAACGTACACCAGATCAATTTTCAAAGATTTCTCTAGCGCATTTAATACCTTGATACCGCACCTGCTTAATAGGAAGTTAAGTACTTTAAACGTACGCCCACAACTTATAATGATAATACAAGACTTTCTGTTGTGTAGAAGTCAGCAGGTGGAAATAGGAAAGCTTGTCTCATGTGTTCGTTCCATCAGTACTGGTGTACCTCAGGGATGTGTATTGTCCTCGGTGGTCTTTTCCATTTACACTAACGATTGCGTAAGCCTGACTGACGACAATTGTTCTATGATTATATTTCAGATGATAATACTGAATGTTATTTTTCACTGATCCAACATTTTGTTGAATGGTGTGACAGTCACCACCTACAAGTAAATGTGGCAAAAACGAAGGATATCATAATAGATTTTCGTAAGAGAACTGTAGTGGATCATGCACCCCTTAGTATTCACGATTCCGTAGTCGAGCAGGTTAACGAGTACAAATATCTTGGCACTACTATATCATGTAAATTGGACTGGTCACAAAATGTAAACATTCAGAAGAAAGCAAATTAAAGGCTTTATTTCCTTAGACAACTTAAGAAACTACACATAGACAAGACACTTCTTGTCATGTTCTATAAATCAACCATTCAGTCTATATTGACATTCAATCTTATTTGTTAGTTTGGTAATGTAACATGAGCTAGCAAAAAGAAAACTGAAAGAATAAGGAAAGCTGCTCAGCGCATCATCGGTTTGGAATTGCCCAGTTTAGACATTATATATGTTGATCGTACATTGCTGAAGGTAACACGTATTATGAAAGACCCAACATATTCTTTGTTCCATAATTATAATTTTAACCGATCAGGAATTCGCCTCTGCGTTCCCCGCACTAGGCGGGAGTGCTTCAGAGGTTCATTTGTGCCGGATTCGATTCATACTTACAACAGTAGGGTAAAACGGGGCAAGTATTGTAGATATTGTTCTATTGTATTGTTTTCATCCATTTCCTAGGTAAACAATCACATTGTACTTATCATGCTTATCTGATACATACTATTTCCGTGTTCCCTATTTACGTTTGAATTGTGAGGTGCCTGGATGTGGGACGTCGCGCATATTGTTGGATGTAACGCCATTGATGTTATGTTGTTATTATATTTGATAATTTGTACAATTGTGTACATTGCTAGTAATACACCTGTACCAGTGAGCAACGAATTTCCATTTTTATGGATTTTATTTTATTCTAATTTATTACACTTACCAATCTATTATTCGTTATCTTGACTGCAATGACAAAGGACATTATAATAACTCAAGACAGTATATGTATAAGTTATGATGGTAAGTATAATGATGCCAAAAATACGATTGAATAAAAAGGAATAGATACTGTACCCTGTATAACTAAGGCAATATCCTGTGTCAAAACAGAAGATTCACCCGATAAGATACAACGATAAATGCCTTCTTGTGAAGGCTCTGCATGTTGGATCGTCAATGTACCTTTAAAAAGAAGAAAAATATTCAATTCAATTCAATTCGATGTATAAGTTTCATAAAATACAAAAACTAATATGTTCTAAAATTGTGCCTGGAAAATCGCATTGAAAAGCCAATGGCTTACAATAAAACACAGCGATTCCCATTACAATCACAGTAATGAAAACAACCAATACAGAATACAACCGTAGCAGAAAGGGCAATGAACATCATTAGCACATTACAAACAGTAAACAAGTAAATCCAGAAATATATACATACATACAGTGCGTCCCATAAACAAAACGAACCCGAAACGAACAAACGGTTATTGGGAGAAAACGTTTGTATGTTTAACCACAAATAGCTCATAGTTTTTCATAAAGAATAGTAACAGTAATATGCTTTCAAATGATACATTAAAGACAATAATACGTGCAAATTTCACCAAACAACATTGTTATGAAATGGCATGTCGAAATATATTTGTGCATTCGAAGAAGGATATGCAAGATTTTAATCGTGTGACGTCAGGCATATTAATACGTTAGAACAAATAAATGATAATACCCATTTTCGGGATGTCATACCAAAATGACTTTCAAGTGATAAAAATTTGCCCTTTCTGAGCAGAAAAATGGCATTGTGATTCTTTTTTGTTCTGCCTTTCTCGTTAATGAATATGTATGGATCCAATTGGTTTGTTTCTTGTGGAAATATCATAAGGCATGACCGCTTTGCTCTTAAAAAAACGTTGCAGTTCCGAAATGAAAATTATAATTGCGCATACGGCTTGAAGACCCGTTTGTGTACAAAATATGACCCTTTTTACCATCATCATCGAAAACGTTCGCACTGTCGATTATGATGTTCAAGTTCAAGTTCAAGTTTATTTGTCTTTCTTCCAACATGAATGCAATACAATTTAACATATTTATAACATGTAGAGTATAAGTTCAAGGATCAAGTTCATGTAATGCATTTAAGTGAGTAAAAAAAGGAAGAAAAAGACGAGGAGACCTAATTAAAGCTAAGCTTGAAGAGGTCAGGTCCCTCAAAACAATAACATTAGACACCATCAACAACAAAAAACAGCCTGTTATATAATAGATTAATACAAGAAATGTTCGTCAAAGGGGCTAAAGATATGATAATGATAGCATTACTCCTGCCATAATTATGAAATTAAATGCAGGAAATCAATATTTCATTTTTGTTTACCGTTCAGGTCATGTTCGTTCATTTCCGCGTGTGATCCTATCGTTTTCACGGTTTTGCCCAAATCTGGCCAAAATAGATATTTACGTGGCATTAACACACACAAATATATATATATATATATATATATATATATATATGTGTGTGTGTGTGTGTGTGTGTTGCTCAACGTGATATGAATATGGATTGATGTAATCAATATATAATTTGAAAACATATTCTCTTTCTACTTTATGAAAAACAAAAACATTATATTAATACAGTTCATACTTGATTTTATTGTTACAGTTTGTTTCCGGGTTTCGTCTTCTTGTCTGGGACACGCTGTACATTAACCCGTTCAAATCGAGGACCGAGATTTCTCGGTACCCGAGGTACCTAGTCACAAACGGAAACCGAGATTTCTCGGGTCCGAGCAAGGGCTAATTTTATTGCATAAAAGTCCATCTATTCACGTTCTAAATACAATATAAATTACCTGTATACAAACCTCGAACCCTTGGCTACATGCATCTTATTTTTTACTGACTGTAGTTGCATAATTTTGGTTTTATTACAAGTTAAGCATGCAAATGCACGAGTCCTCTTTCAGGATATTCGTATAGAAACACATGCAAGTCAGTTGACGTTATTTTCATAGATTTTCGAATTCGCTGGGTCTACTATAGCTAGGACAGTGTAAGCCGGACATTATGATTTTAGAAGCAGCGAATTCCACACTCGCTCTGGATACCTTTGTACACGGCACGCTCGCGTACACCGTACACAATGAATCAATTATACCCTTCCGCTCTTCTATTGTTGGAGTTAATAACCATGACAACGACCTTTACCCTCGTGGCCACGTTCATTGATCCTCTTACGTAACTTAGCTGTAGGTGCATGGGCCAAAGACAAAGACATAACTGTTTTCGCATATTCTATATAGGGCCTAAATACTTGCAAATATTTCTGTGTCATTTTTATTTGTATATACTTTGCCAATACTTACAAACTATTTTGTTTCCCCTATTATCTTCCGCTCTAGAATCCTATCGTGTTTATATTTATTTGTTGTGTACTTTCATATTTGTTCTTGTCTCCCTCTTCAAGATTCCTTCTGTTTATGTAGGGTTTTTATGCTATTTATTTGTTTGTAGATAAAAGAGAAAGTTTCATTCTTTCTCTTATCATGTTGCCCACCTTCTTCTAGATAACTCTTTTGTGCTAAAGTATAATGTCCGATGTATAACATTTCCGTCAATAACATGTATAAACTTTTCATTTCATTTTGATGCGACAGAGATGTACATTCAAAAGTTTTACTTTTTATAAGTATTGTACAGTAATATTCTTCTCATTTCGACATTATCAGCCGCTCGTTCTCTATTTCGTTCCTATACTAAATATAAGGAATATGTGAGAGGGGGGAGGGGGGCGGGAGAGATGGAAAGTTGGACGTAGTGTGTATACTGTATTTATATTTATGATATTTGTCTCTCCGATCATCCCCACCCCAGCTCTGATTTTTTTTTGGTTTTGGTTATTTTCTTTTTTGGTTGTTTATATCTTTTCGCTAAAGTATGATGTCCGACGTATATAAGTAACGTCAATATAGCATAATAAACATTTTTTCATATCATTTTGATGCCACACGGATTTACATTCAAAAGTTTTACTTTAGTTATTGTACAGTAATATTCTTCTCATTTTGAAATCATCAGGAGCTCGTTCTGTGTTTTCTTTCTCCATGTCGAGGTTATGTTATAATAATTTATCTCAAGATCGAAAGGAATAATTTCGGAATAAAAGCAAATAGCGGAACGGAAAACAGTACCAAAGATGAAGATGGAAAATGGCGCTGAGAAAGCGAGCAAGAGAGATGAGAGAAAGACATACAGAGAGAGAGAGAAACAATTATTTCTCATGTAATCTTTTCGTTTGTGACATTTTACTAAATCACATTTGTATTATTCACTTATCTTTCCATGATTGTTATATATTTGAATGAATATTTCAGATAGGGTCAAATCTGGTTCTACGTTATAATTATGATCAGCTTTTTTTTATTTAGGAGTAAGTCGAAACGCGATCTCATCAAAAATCGCGGAACAGAAAACACTATGAGAGATGAAAATAGAAAATGACATTGAGAAAACGAGAGGGAGAGAGACAGAGAGAGAGAGTTGTACGTATTGTTTGTTATTATTATGCTATTTGTCTCTCCGATCAACCCCACCACCACCCGCTGTGGATTCCTCTTTAGTTTCTTTTTTTTAAATCATGATTTACACTCAACAATTTTACTTTTTATAATTATTGTACAGTAATATTCTTCTCATTTCGATATCATCAGGCACTTGTACCGTGTTTTCCTTCTCCATATCGAGGTTATGGTATAATAGTTTATCACAAGCTCGAAAGGAATACTTTCGGACTAAAAGCAATGATAGCGGAACAGAAAAAACTGTACCAGAGATGAAGATGGCAAGTGGAGCTGAAAAAGCGAGCGAGAGCTAGAGTAAGAAAGAAAGAGAAATACAGAAGGAGAAAAAGAGAGAGCAAAAGAGAAAGAAAAAAAGCGATAAAGAGTGAGAGACAAAACTTATAATATATCAATGAGTGGTGATTATTCTCATTTAGTTATCTACACTTTATGTGATAAGATACAAACGTCAAACTAGTAGGTGAACAAAAATGTATAATGTTGAAACTAAACTTATCAAGATTCAAATATTGATCTCTATTCAGCTTGCCCTCGTCAATTTTTAAAAGAAAAAGGTAAACAAAATAGTTTAGATTTCAGTATGTATCGTTATCTGTCATGGTGTGGTTTATAGTTATAATACACATCGATATCTAAACAAGGGACCTGAAATTAATTAGTTTTTACCACTCTTTTCCCGTTATAAATGTGTTATTAAAGGGGGAAAGGAAAATGAATCATACGTCCGAACAGAATAATCATTCACGTTACAAAAAAGTCATCATTAAGACCATAGCTGCAGCTCTGATGCCAATGGTACTGGCTAAAACAACGGTTAACGAGACCGACAATGGAGGTACATTTAAAAATGCCTGTTACAATACTTGGGATACCGACAGGTTGGTCACTTTGTGTTTCGGTCTCCAGGGAAGTAGCACGAATTGAAATGTTGGTTTCGTAACAACTTAAGTAATTTATCATGAACGCAATACCAAAACGATTTATGTTTTTTTTTCAAAATTCCTTTCCAATACAACCCTCCAAATTGTTAACAACACTATACTAGAAACAATACATATAACCATGGTCCATGCTCTAACTCCGTCTCAGATTTAGCTGTAGTAGTATGATCCCGTTACTCGCTGCACCATAAGATGGCGCTGCGCAAAAAAACACGATACACTTGGGCAGTAAGTTCATCAGTTCAGTTTAGCTTTAAACCAAACACTTACTTTCATGAATTTTTGTATGACTGGAATAATCCTCCAATTACCATATGATCACTTACGATCCTGCAGTATGTCTTCCAGACAAAAGCATGATTACAATACCCATCAACTACGATACCGATACAAATCCTTAAACTGATTTATGGGTTATAACAACTAAATTTCTGTAATAAATGCCACTTACATTTTTCTTTTCTTCAATAATGTAGTTAAAATACTAAGTTAACGTTTCTTGGTGAACACAATTTGGTTGGTCTTATATTTGATATACTATTTAAAATTAAGTGAGTTGTAATTTTAGCCTATAATGCAAGATCCGTAGGGCAGATTGCTTGTTCGCAATGTATACATAGGATCACAAATACTATTAAGTTTCAATATGGACAAACAAACAAAAAAATCCGTATTTCAGAGCAAATTTCAGTGAAATGAACCTCACCAATACTATGTCGGCTCTTTTTTTCTCCTTATTTCTCACAATATCTCCAACCATAAAAGACTAAAGCAGGCTCTTCCTAATTAACCTGAATATATATGTGATATTACTATACATATTTTCATAAATAGATAGCACTATTCCTTTGATAGCGTTAACCATAGTATTTGAGCTAGATTACAATTATTGCCTGAACATAAATACTTCTGGCCCTCGTCTTTGTTGTTGTTCTTTGTCTTTTGGTTTGTTCGTTTGTTTATCTTGTTGTTGCTGTTGATCGCATCATCCTTATTATCTACAAAATATATTCGTTTTTATTTATTATTTTGAAATCACAAATACATTTAAGAATTAATATGCAAAATATATAATTCCTAGTGAGAAGGTAAATAAACCTTACCGAGACCAGTTTCCTTGTCGATGTGGGATTCCAATTGCCCGGTGGAAACGTTGGCACACCGACCTTTGCACACGTGAACCAGGAGAGTTTGGGATTGGAAAGTCCAAGTTAGGGACACGATAGAGCTCTGGTGTAGAGAGATGTTGCAAGTCAGCTCAGTTTGGTTGCCTGCTATTGCAGTGATATTGCGAGTCTCTGCCCCAAATACCACTGGGTTATATAGAAAGAGAATACAAATGAGAAAGTGAAGAAGGGAAAATGGATTTCGCGTATGAGACACCAATGTACATGCATCAAATCATATGTGCACCTAATACATTCTTAATTACAAACATGGCACTGAGGCAATATCAAAGAAATATGAATCAGCTGTACTATCCCTTAACGTTAATATATTCACATTTATCACAATATCTCCAAGTATTAACGGTTTCGTGCTATTCTTATTATCTTAAATATCATTATATGGGAATTTATTATAAATATTTATAAAGATAATTTGCATTGTTTCTTTGATAGGTTTAACCATTGTATGAACATTTTGGCTGACGTGTTTGTTGTTGTTGATTCTGTTTAATTGTTTGTTTGTGTTTTCTTTTTTCACTTCATCCTCATCATTATATCGAATTCAGAACGAGATTTCAAATAATTAGTTTTCTTATTTTTCCTAATGTTATTTTCTGTTCTCATTTATACAGTTATTTATTAAATTATTTATTTCGTTATTTAGTTAGTGAGCAAGGTATGCAAGTAGGTATATAGTTAGTTACATACTTAATTAGCTAGTTCGACAGAGAGTTACTTAGTTGATTGGGTTGTGAGTTATGAATTTACCTAGAGCTAGCATATTTAGTTAGTCAATTGTTAAAGTATATTAACAAGAAAACACAACAGCGCCCGAATATGCGGTCAAGTTTGCCTGAATGTTGATAGCTTTAACATTATCGAGGGAAAAGGAGGGATGGCCAAAATGATTTGGAAATTTGGAATAAATGTTCAGAAAGTTGTCTAACAAGATAAACGAAAAGTTACACAAATTGTCGGAAGAACACGAAGTATTAAAAGTACTTACATGATAATATAAGAACACAGGTCCAGAAAACTGGAACTTGACTACAGTGCGTCATCTTGGAGACTTCTTTCTTCCCTTCTGATTAATTTTGATATAAACGGAGAATGTATCGGATATAGGGGCGTAGCGTGTGAGTCTGGACGTTGAAGGGGCGTGCGGGCATCAGTGAGGGGACACCTGCCGTATTCATTGAAGGAATTGCAAATGAAATGAAATGAAAAATAAGTGCAGTAGGGGGCGAATAGTCCCTTTCACGTTCCCTTTCAAACCCGCTCCCCCTCTCTCTCTCTTCGTCATCGCAAATTTATGAGGGGGACGCCACCTCCTTCCCGACAAACTGCTAGATGAGTTTTAAAAGTGATACCAAGGTTATTTGAGTCTCATTGCAGGTTTCACTTTTAAAGTCTGCTCGTATTTATGTTTTATCGTTTTAGCGAGTGATTAATGACCTTTTTAGTTAGCAAGTAGTTTCAATTATATTGTTTCCCCCTGCCATGTTTACGGGCGACGGCAGTAAAGATTTATTGTTAAAGTTGGGCAAAAGTTCGAAGTCAATTAGCCAAACCTATTTCATAATTAGTAGCAGTAACGGAAGTAGCAGATCACGTTGTAAAAGTGGAAGTAACAGGAGAAGAAATGGTCTAGAAGAAGAAGAATAAGAACAACACCAACAACAGCATGGCGAAGAAAAATAAGAAGAAGATTACAAAGAGCGGAATGAAAATACAGAAATTATTTTAAAAGAAGAGAGAAAAAAAAAGATAAAGGAAAAAGGACGAGAAGAAGAATGAAAAGAGGAGGAGGAAGAAGAAGTGGAAATAGTAGTAGTACAAGTAGCAGGGAGATACTAGGAGAGCTGGGGGGGGGGTATCAACGATTTATTTTAACAACCGAAGTACAACGCAACGAACAAGATAAAACTCGATATCAAAGTGCCGCTCGATGTATTTCGCAGCTGTTTAGTGACTCACTCTTTAAAGTCAGAGGTTTCAAGCATCCATGCGCAGCTCGTTGAACCCAAGTGTAGAAATAAAAATATCGAACAAACTCTCTGCTGCTGGGCAATTACTCTTAAAATCGTCTTTTTCATGCACAGTCCATTGTATTTGCCCTTTAGAGCAGTACTTTATTGGTTAAAATTCAGCCAGAAATTGGTTAATAATGACAAATGTATTGATTTCTGATGCATTTTAGTATTGATTTCAAATTTTAATTTAAAGATTTTCTTGGAGGTTCCTGCAAATGAACTGTAGGCCTACATTGTTTCAAAGAGCATTCCTCCTTCTTTCGAGTGCACATCACTATTATCAAGAGTGCCCACACGCAAAGGTTTCCATGTGAATACATGTTTGCACGCACTCGTGTCTTTCTTGTGTAGTAGTGAAGGTCATTCGGGGCAAAATTCCAGACAAAGTTGTACACATGTACAGTTTCCTGCATTCTGATTGGTTAAAACTATACGTCCATTCGATGGCTGTATAGTCGCATAGTTGTACAGAATTATGGCACTTCGGCCCGCACGCCGGAAACTGTACATGCGTTCACGAGTCCTGCGATGGATGCATAGCCGTATAGTCGTATAGTCGTATAGTTGTATAGATGTACAGTTGTATAGTCGTGACAGAATCATGGCACTTCGGCCCGCACGCTGGAAACTATACATGCGTTCGATGGACGCATAGCCGTACGTCGTATGGTTGTATAGTTGTATAGTCGTACAGTTTCCTGCGTTCTGATTGGTTAAAACTATACATCAATTTGATGGATGTATAGTCGTATAGTTGTCGTGAATATGGCTCGTTCCGCCCGCTGTATGCGTTCTGATTGGTTAAAACTTTACAACCATTCGATGGTTGTATAGTTGTACGAATATTGGCAGGTACGGCCCGTTATAGAATAACGGGCCGTACCTGCCAATATTGGAACAGATATACAACTATACAGCCATCGAATGGCTGTATAGTTGTATCAAGGAGATATCTCTTTGGTTGTATAGTTGTACAAATATTGGACGGTACGGCCCGTTATTGACGCTATGCAGGTTAATTTTGGAGAGCACATGGACACGTATTTCTTCATATCATTCTTCGACATACGAACAAAATCCACAATTCGCCATCGGTTCTTAACATCAAAGTCGGGTCTAGTTATAATAAGCACAACTATCGCTCATTTTGAAACACCAATATCATTCACTACTAATCTCTTTGATGGGTTAAACATTTATAAAATTTAGGTATAACACCCCAGACAGACGAATTGAGACGGGAGCAAGGTATTTTTCTTCCCCCTAGAAATGTACCTTGTACGCATTAAACAGTTCAAATGTGAGTTGCCCACTTAGAAATGTTATGCATAAACGATTTAGAACGGGACAACATTGATAAAGGAAATAAATTACCCCACGAAACGTATCACATACACAGGATGGTCCCCAAATGAACTAGATTACCTACACAATCACTGAGTACACCCTTAGCCGTTTTGTTGTATTAATTTTAAGCACATGTTTGTGAAAAAAATGTTGATGACATACACTGGATATCTTTGTTTAGTTTTGTTTAAATGTATAATGCCGGAAATTTATGGCAAGCTCTGATAAATGTGAAACGGAAGACATACATAACATTCCGCATATCTTTTTTTGTCGGGTGTTTTCAATAATATGTTAAACGGAGACATGATATTACACGAACTCGTTAGATCGCTGTTTCATTGACACCAGACAAATTTGTCCAAAATGAACTACAATGTACTTTGCGTCACAGAATTGTTCATGTAACAATAACCCCTCTACTGAATTGGAAGTTTTTGTATCATTATTCAGGCAAACAGATTTATGATTCCTATGCTACTAGTGAATTCGACACCCCCACCCCCTCTCTTTTTCTTTTATTGGAAGCATGCTAGTCTGGCGTTTGTTTGTTTTCGGTCTTTCCTTTATATTTCGTAGTCCATGCGTAAATGTTTTCTTTTCTTGGCATAACTTTGAATAACAGCGATTTCGCAATAGTAATGGCAAATAGTGTGGGAATACCCAGTCAGTGATGATATATATATATATATATATCTTTGTTTGTACAGGCAAGCCTTGATGAGTGACACTAAACGCGAGTCAGTTTCTCTCACAACAGTTCAAACGGTTGTGTTGTATTACCTGTGATCCATCGAAACTACGTGGGTAAAGGTAAGAATTAATTTCGAATATTTCTAAATTTGCTTGATTAATCATCGCATAAACGGACTTTTCTTTAAATGGGAAGTCCTGTCTGATATATAGCTGTTATTTAAAAGATATAAGACAATACGAGAGAATCAAACTTAGTGAAATTTAAACAATATCCGTTTGATTTTTTTTTTAAGTATGATTTGTTTAATTAATTGTTATCATTGAAACACAAATTGGCAACAGGATGAATTTTCTTGCGAGGTTATTTAAAATTTGCTCTGTACACAAACTTTCATAAACTTTAATTTTCTTAGTTATTCATGATAGAATAGGTTTTTTTCATACAGGGGTTGTATATATGAAAACATTGTTTGCAATAACCATATTTAGGATGCATGTATGTTAGCAAATTTTCTGTAGGGAAAAAATGCAAATTTCTGATGTATTTTAGTACAGAGCTAATGGGAGGGGACCTCGCAAGATACGTCACAGATCATTGCCAATTCGTTTTTGATTCATTACTTTCTTACTTCAATCGGAATTTGCTGAAACTTTCACTGACATGTTACCCTCATCATTCTGCTTTTATGATTAACAACTTAATGTAAGGGTGAACTCCCGTGTAATTTAGTCGTTACTATGTATATAGATTACAGGTACATGTACTAACAATTAGTCCATTTACTGTTTACCTACGAGTGCTGATCGGTAGAAACAATAGCTATCAATTAACCAGATGATAAACCCGGTGTTTTGTCTGTTATCCTTGTGATTACTTATTCCTGTCTTTTAAAGAAAGTCCATCCCGACAACAGTTTTTAATAGAAGCAGTGAATGAAAAGAAAATGTCAGTGGAAGATTGAGCTAAAACCAAATAATTTCTTTTTTGAGGGCAATCCAACCCTTGTAATAAGTTGATTTGTATGAAAGCAGAAAATTAACATAAACAGAATGGCAAAAGTTTGACATGAGTCGGATCAATAGTAAGGAAGTTATGAATGTTTGAAATATAAGATCACTAAGTCTATGCGAATCTCAAATTGGTAGTTTGGTCACTGGATTGTGACGTAGGACGTGGATAACTCTCCCATTAGCCGTGTACAAAAATATTATTAACTTCTGTTTTTCTTAAAAGTTCCTTCTCCCTTGGGGCACTTCTCGAAATATATTATAGATAGCATATTATTATAGGCCTTCAACAATAAAAAAAGACCCATAGAGCCATGAATTTTTGAAAATGTAAATTTTAGTCATTTTATATGTTGGAACAGATGGGAAAGTAGTCCGGCATTACATCACATTGACATTACCGATTCAGCCGATTTGAAGTGCCCATACGTATAGTGATTACAACTTTCAAAAATTCATAACTTTCTTATATTTAGTCAGATTTACTTAAAACTTTCGTCAGTTTGCTTCTCTGATTTGTCTGCTTTCTTTTAGGCGAGGCGTCAAAAATAAACATACCGGCTGGCTGCAGCCAGCTGCACTTATGCGTCCGGCTGCATTTTTGTTATTAGCTTAGCTGGCTGCAGCCGGCGGGAGGCCAGCGGCAAGCCGAAAGTATACGCCGGCCGCGGCCTACCGAATGGAAGCCGAGCTCAGAAAAAGCTAGAAAAGATGAGCTCAGCCGGCTGCAGCCGGCGGGAGGACAGCGGCATGCCCTCAAATATGCGCCAGCTGCAGCCTCCCGAATAGAAGCCGAGCCTTGTCTAAATTGGGTCGTCTGGCCGCGGCCGACCTAAACGAATCAGCCACCCGCGACCTGCTGCATTGCCACACCCGGCCAGACGATATCTTTATAAACTAGAATTTAATTCGTCAGAGGAAAAAGAAACGGCACCATATATTCATCACGGATCAATAACTCGAAAAACAGTATAGCCAGGTGGAAATAATCTTTTCAGATTGGACAGCCTTACAAACCCAACAACAACAAGACACTAAAGACAAATATAAGTGGTCTTTCTTTTCTGATATGCCTTTATCAATAAAGAGACCGGTCGTACCGTGCAAATATGCGCGCTCATTTCCTTTGGATGCACCCTGCATGCAAATGGGATAGAGCCCTTGTACTTTATATTCAAAATAATTGTTGACATTTATATGTTACAACATAAGATTTGCTATTTTAAGTTACTGGCTCGCCTGTTGTCTAAATATCCAAATCATATCTTTGTGTTTATTCGTGTTATGCCGAAGAAGAAAACAAAATCAATTACATAAATCCTATTATATACCTTTAAGAATATTTCCTAAAACTGTCATCTGATTGGTTAAAAGTGAAGTCGTATTTTTGACTATGCCCGAAAAAAATGTTATCTTTGTCAAAGTCGCGGTGAGGGAGAAAATATTATCTTTGTCAATTCCGGGAAGATAATTGTCTTTGATTTTGTCAAGTCGAGGCGAGACAGATAATATTATATTAAATTACATATGCCGCCGTCATGTTTTCAAGTTCTGATGCGTTGCATTTGAAAGATATAGTTCGCAGTCTAGAAATCAGGGTACTTTGTCTTTCAAAAAAATATAATCTAACGTACACCTGTATCGGTCATTTGTGGACTGAATAGACATAAATGATAACAAACATGTCAACTGCAAGCTCAACAATGAAGCATATTTAAGTCTTGTCCAGACGGAGGCAAGTTACTCTAGGGTAACGGTCGTGTTAAGAGCTAGTCGGGGTAAATATGGCGGGCCAAACATGCCACTATACGTACAACTATACAACTATACCAGTGGCAGATTCTGGGGGGCACAGGGGGAACGTGCCCTCCCCCCTCCCTGGTAAAAAAGGGGGAGGCGGAAGGGGGAAAAGAAAAAGTTAGAAAAGGAGAAAAAGAAGGGGGAAAGAAAAAGGAGGGGAAAAACAAAGAAAAGGGAAGAGAGAAAGAAGAAGAAAAGAGGAAGGAGAGAACAGGGAAGAGGAGAAAAGAAGGGGAAAGAGAGAAAGGGAAGAGAGAGAGAGAGGAGAAAAAGGCAGAAAAGGAAGAAAGGGGGAAAGACGGAGAAGGGAAAAGGGGGAAATGAGAATAATGAGAAGGGAAAAGAAAGAAAGGGGGATGATATTCTAAAAATGTTTTTTTTTACCGGAAAAGGGGCGGGGGTACACGCAATTTTGCAGTGTGCATAACATGGGGTCACTTTTGCCAGGCGTGTAGCCCCCAATTTGAAAGTGTTGGAAAAAGGGGGAAAGCGAGAATTTTGTGAGTTAAAGGAGAAAAAAAAAATGAAAGAGAATTAAACAACGATAGAAGATAGGTGCGAGAGCATGAGAAATTGCATTTCTTTTAAAAGAATAATGGGATAACAACCAGGGGCGTCGCTAAAGGGGGGTGTGGGGATGCAACATCCCCTCCCCTGTTAGGATATTGTCGGAAAATTTCGCTGCTGTCGGGAAAAAATGAAAAAAGAGGGAGGGGAAAAATGAGAGGGAAAGGGAAAGAAAAAAAACAAAGAAAAAGGAAAAGAAAGGAAAGGAAAGAAAGGAAAGAGAAGAGAAGAAAGAAAGTGAAAAAAGAAAAAAAGAGGAAGGAGACGAAAGAAAGGAAAAGAAAGAAAAGAAGAAAAAAAGAGAAAAGAAGAAAAAAAAGGGGAAAAGGGAAACAAAAGAAACGGGGAGAGGGGGTAGAGTCTGAGAGAAGAGGGGTGGGAGTAAGAGAGAGAGGGGGTTGGGTGGAGTAACCAAGTCGAAGCGTTCACGGTTTATTAAATTATTAGAGAGAAAGAAGACGAAATTGCATCCCCCGCTCCTTTCCCGGTAAAAAAAAAGCACCTTCTTATATTATCCCCTTTCTTTCTGTTCCCTTCTCATTATTCTCCTTTTGCCCCTTTTCTCTTCTCTGTCTTTCCCCCTTTCTTCATTTTCCACCTTTTCTCTCCTATCTCTTCCCTTTTCTCTCTTTCCCCCTCCTTTTTCTCCTCTTCCCTGTTCTCTCCTCCCTCTTTTCTTCTTTCTCTCTTCCCTTTTCTTTCTTTTACCCCTCCTTTTTCTCCTTTTCTCACTTTTCTTTTTCCCCTTCCCCTTTTCCCCCCTGTTTAAGAACCTTTTTCGAATTTACCCTAGGGTATTACTTGCCTCCGTCTGGACAAGACTATTGTCATATAGCTTTTTACTACGCAACGCTATTGTTTGATCGCTTTTGTCCGGCTTGCCAGATTCTATTGTTAAGGTGCGGATTATGGCTGCCTAACTTGAATCACCCAAAGTCTGTGGTCATTAGAATGGGTGAATATTTTAGATCATGTTGTTGTATCGGCATGGCATATGATGAAAGAATGAAAGTAGGGA
Organism: Mesocentrotus franciscanus; assembly: GCA_037976565.1. Taxonomy (NCBI): domain Eukaryota; kingdom Metazoa; phylum Echinodermata; class Echinoidea; order Camarodonta; family Strongylocentrotidae; genus Mesocentrotus; species Mesocentrotus franciscanus. The sequence continues at coordinate 25,436,131 of CP137670.1, read as the reverse complement.
ACAACAAGAAGAAGAAATCGAGCTAACCTCGCTGTTGGATAAAAGTAGAGAGTGAACACAAAATAAACTTCAATTTTAAAAGAGCAAATATGAAATTTGTCGATCACAAGTTTGCGGTTTTAGAAGAAGAGAACAAATATCCGTGTTTGTATCATTAATCTTAGGTTTTGAAAGACGAAAAATAGAAGAAAGTAGGCTTTAAAAGAGAGAGAACAGCAAATGTCAAGATTCCCATCCCGGGAGGTATCATACGGATCATAGGCCCACGCTACACCTTACCGCACTAAGAATAAGACATAATTTATTACATATGGTGGCTTGACATCAGTTTGGCATTGGCAATACGATGAAATGGCAAATAGCAAAAAGGGGAATTAGGGGAGAAGACATGACAGAGAGACACTTTTAGAAAGCCGTGAAAACTCTGAAATTCCTGTATCTAATAAAGATCAATTTTGAGTTGTTATTTTATTTCACAACCATTCAAATATGATATGTTTTTTCATACAGATAGCACTTGCAATGTTTGTTTGTTTGGTTTGTGTTTTTTTGCGTAAAAATAGAGTCTGTTTCTGCAGACTATGTGCAGTTGACATTCTCGGGAAATGATAATGTCGCTATTCGGTATACAGTACACGCCGAAAATCTCCGCAACACGATTACACAATATATTTTTGGGATTACACGGTTTACACGATTCACTTGAATCGTGTAACCGTGTAATCGTAGATTTACACGATTGAAGACTGTCGCTCTGAATCGTGTACTCGTGTTAATGGCCATTGTTAGGATGATTCGGCCAGCTGCAACAATCGTTTAATCGTGTCTTGCTAACACCACTTGCTTAAACCACGTAATTGCTTTTTACACCAGTTGTCTACATCAAGTAATATACTGTACTTTATCTTTATGGATAAACCTTATCACTTTCTACTAGCCTGTATCGTATATTAATCCGTGAGACAAGGTAGGAAAACGTCAGAAAGAGGAAGACATGATAGATGAAATAGTAAAGGAAAAAAGAAAGCTACGAGGAGAAGGGAGTTAATATATCAAAGGAAAATGATGGTTGAAAGGGCACGATAAAGATAAGAAGAAAAAAAGCTATGCAAGAGAGAAAAAGGGAAAACGAAAAAAAAAAAAGTTGACCGGAAGAAAAAAGAGAGGGAAATAGAGTGATAGGAATAAAGAAGGGCAATACATAGTGAACGAAATAGAAATGAGAAGTAGAAAGGTACATTGGTGGGATGATTCGACCAGATGCAACAAACGTTTAACTGAGTAATCGTGTAAATGTACACGGTTGAAGATTGTCGCTCTGAATCGTATAATCGTGTAAATAGTTATAATGGTTATAAGGCCATTGTTAGGATGATTCGGCCAGCTGCAACAATCGTTTAATCGTGTCTTGCTAACACCACTTGCTTAAACCACGTAATTGCTTTGTACACCACTTGTCTACATCAAGTAATTACTGTACTTTATCTTTATGGATAAACCTTATCACTTTCTACTAGCCTGTATCGTATATTAATCCGTGAGACAAGGTAGGAAAACGTCAGAAAGAGGAAGACATGATAGATGAAATAGTAAAGGAAAAAGAAAGCTACGAGGAGAAGGGAATTAATCTATCAAAGGAAAATGATGGTTGAAAGGGCACGATAAAGATAAGAAGAAAAAAAGCTATGCAAGAGAGAAAAAAGGAAAACGAAATAAAAAAAAGTTGACCGGAAGAAAAAAGAGAGGGAAATAGAGTGATAGGAATAAAGAAGGGCAATACATAGTGAAAGAAATAGAAATGAGAAGTAGAAAGGTTATGAAACGGAGAGGAAAAGAGAAAAATAAATAAGGTAAGAGTGGAACACAATGAAAGAAAGAGAGGCGAGAAAGATAAAGGGGGGGGGGCAGTGGAAAGATATTGAGAGAAAGGGAGAGAGAGAGAGAGAGAGATGAAAAAAGCATTAGTTGAAAGAAAATGGGCACCGATCAGATTTTGATAGATTTTAATGGGGCATTTATCAAAAGTGAAGAGGGACACTTTTCGTACCTAAAGAGGGATACTTACTAGAGATTAAAAAGGACACTTATGAGAATGGAAAATGGACACCTATTGCAAAGGAAAATAGGAACTCGTCGAAGGAAAAGGGGCGCGTGTCAAGATAAAAGGGGCACTTATCAGAGTTGAAAAGGGGAAGGGGCACTTTTACAAATTAATAGGGGCACTTGTCAGAGAAAATGGGGACTTTTTCTACGAACAAAGGGGCACTTTTGGGGTAGTTGAAAAGTGGGGAGGGAACACTGTACCGCTAGCTAATCGTAACGCTAAGACAGTTGGCCATTCACTTATTCTATATCATTCTCGACTTGCTACTGCTCCTGTACTCAGTAGCCAGTGGCTAATTAGATCCTTACGTAATACCTACTGTTCAGGTATCCTATGTTCAAGGGGATCCCCTGAACAAAAGGTATTATGTAAGGATCTCTGCCTGTAGCTAGGGTCAATGGCAGGCCACATTCAGAGTAAGCTTCTTTGTATGTGCAGGAAGCGTGCTATTAAGTCTTGACCGTAGCTCTCCATACATGTAGCTGAATGCAATGTTGTAAAGGGTAATTTACGAAAAAGAGGAAAGCCAAAAAATGGAAAGCCAAAATAATGATGATCATGACATAAAAGGGGAAGGGGCACTTCTACAAATTGATAGGGGCACTCGTCAAAGTAAAAATGGAACTTTTCCTATGTAAAAGGGGCACTTCTTACAAAGTTGAAAGGGCACTTGTTCTATGTAAAAAGAAGCACTTTTGGGGTACTTGAAAATTGTGGGGGCACTGCACCGCTAGATAAACGTAACACAAAGACAGTTGGCCACTCACTTATTCTATTCATTCTCGGCTTGCTACTGTTCTGTGTAGCAGTGGCGGATCCAGGGTGGGGGATTGGGCCCCCACCCTTGGCAAAATAACGTGTTTTTTTTAAAGATGGTAACGAACAAAAATTCTCTATAAAAAAGGCGGGCCCCCACCCCTAGGAAAAAAAGTTTCAATAAAGATGGTAACCACAATTTTACCTCTTTTTTGCTCAAGGGGTTGTTGAGTAAAACAAAGATAGTGCTCACTACCCCACCCCACTTATGCGGTGCTAAATATTTTCTCATGAATTGGGGTACCTCCCTCGCCACCGGCTGGATCCGCCCCTGCCGTGTAGCCAGTGGCCTAGACCGGGGACAATTGTAACACCTTTTTCCAATTCTGACATATCAACTTATTATAGTTATACTTACTTAAGGTTATATGAAATGAAAGATGCATATCTTGGCATGACATATGACTAGGTTTGAGTTAAGTAAAACAAGCTATTTTGAAGCCATTATCATTTTAAAACCGGTAGTGAAGTGTTACAATTGCCCCACAATTGAGGCAATTGTAACACACCCGTTGGGGCAGTTTTAACCACATAAAGTGTGTTTGTTTGTTTGATTTTATTTCTGCGTTCGAAAAGATACAAATTCAAATTCAAAGTACAAAATTTCGAACAAAAACAAATACAATGAATAAAATGTTTACAAAAGTAATTAAATAGAAAATCATGTACAATTATATCATACAATAAACATGTACGAAGCATACAAATAAGATGAGAAATATATAGTAAATATTTTTCAATAAATTAGAGAGGTAATTTAGAACGCAGGAGACCACCATCGTGAGCGGTTGGGCTGGAGATGGATGGCGGCCTCATACAAAAAAAAAATTGGCGACATAACTCTCTTGGGAAAACTGCAGGTGCAGAAAACAGTTGCATGATGAAGAATAAAATAAGTCACGGTTTTAATATACTAATTTAAAGAGTGGGGAGCGTATGATTGTATTATTTGTCGTTTAAGTGTAGCGTCTAAGGAGTAGATGGTTGAACAAGACTTTATGTTGTCGGGAAAATTATTCCAAATGTCCGACCAGAATGTCTAACAGATTTGTGTGTTATTGATAATTTGGGATTTGTAGGATGGAAGTTTCCAGATATGCGAGTAGGGTATGAATGAACAGAACTATTAAACCTAAACATGTTATCAAAGGATGGTGAAAGTTGATTATAAATGTACTTAAACATAATGACTGCTACCTGAATAGTGTTCAAATCGATTTTTTTTTTTTTTTTTTTTTAGTGTTTTATGTTTATAGAATAAAGGATCATGCAATGTGAGATAAGAAATGCGAACCTGTACAAATGCGTATGGCTTTCTTTTGCAGTTTAAAAATAGAATTAATTTTTGTCGAACCACAATTCGCCCATACATTATTACAATATGTTATATACGGAAAACTAGCGTATTATATAGTAGGAATAAGGTTGCATGGGGTAGAAGGTTGTACCTACAAATCACATATCGCTCAGAAAGAGTTTATTTTTATTTTTTATTAAAGATTACGCGCTGGACAGATGTTCATCAATTAAACAGTATTTTATAGAACCCCAATATAATAATTGTTAATAAAAACTATGTCTATGACATATGCTTGACTCATTTACATTAGATTTATACCAGTTACGTGGGGAAAATTATACTAGTTATAACGTTGTTACATTTGCACCCCTAGGAGGGCGGCCATATTTTATATTTTTGTATCCTAGCATTAAATTTCGTCCTTGAAATTTCGCCTAATACAGGCCTAAAATCTTATTTTTTGACCATTTAAAAATGACAGTGATAGCACAAGCACATATTTGTCTAGAATTGATTTTAGGTAATTGAAGATTTTACTCCCGTGCCAAAAACCGATGTTTTGGCTGTAAACAAATTCCTCGATGTGTTGACCTGCCTACCATCAGGGCAGCATGTCGGGCACTGAAATGCGCATGCTCTGTGCAGGGCGTATACGTACATCGCGCTTCTACTAGGAGTGGGAGCCGCTGTTACATTTGCGCCGTGTTACTTTTATCCCCTTGAACATAGGATCCCCCTGAACAATAGGTATTATGTAAGGATCTACAACACTGTCTGTAGCTAGGGCAACGACCTTTGTCCCCGGCGAGGGTCAATGGCAGGCTACATTCAGAGTAAGCTTCTTTTGTATGTGTCAGGAAGTGTGCCATTAAGCCTTGACCGTAGCTCTTCATACATATGTAGCTGAATGCAATGTTGTAATGAGGAAAGCCAAAAAAGCAATAATCAAAGTCTAATTGTTTGTGACCTTTTTAAAGCTACCAATGACGTAAAACATATCAGCCAAGGCATGGAACTCTCGTGGTGAAAAATGACGCCCCTCGCCCTCTCATGGATAATGACGGAATAAAATACATAATATATCGATACAGACGCGGATCCAGGATTTCTTAGACGGGGGCACAAGGGGCACAATTTTTTTCTCCCGCAAATTTGAAAATCGCGCCGGCCGAAAATTCCCTCAGGGGGGTAGTAGTGAGCGCTAATTTCTTTTTTGCTCCCGAAAATTTGAAAATTGCGCCGGTCGCAAATTCGCTCAGTGGGGGGAGTGAGTACTAATTTTTTTTGGCCGGGGTACACGTGCCCCTGTGCCCCCGCCCTGGATCCGCTAATGCGATATATATATAGTAACGAATGAGCTGGTGAACATAATTCTAGTTGGTACTGCCTTGAATGAAACCGATTTGGATTTAGCTCCTTTGGAATGAAACATGATATTGTACCTAAAAAAAAATCATACTTCCTGGTGAAATTTTAGAATGTGATATAGTGCATTTTGTCCCCATGTAGGAAATCATTATTTTAATACAAAAAACTCAATTTTGATAAAATATGGATTTAGCTCCTTTTGGAATCAAGCTCTTCAAATGTATCTCATCTTTTCACACAAACATCTCTTTCTTATTGTTAAATCTCTCACCTATATCACTCTCATATCTTCTTTATCTACATTTATTTGTGAGGGTAAAGAAGGGAATGCGAGAGGTGAGAAAACGGAGAGGTTGAGAACGAAAGGGATAGAAAGGGAGAGAGAGAGAGACAAACAAGACAAATTATCTTTTTTTAAATAAGACGAGCAAGAAATGAAAAGTCAAGGAAATATCAGCAAGAGATGGGCAAGTAGAAACATATAAATGTAAAATAGAGGAGGGTGTATGGATAGAGACAGGGATAAAGAGTGATAGACACAGAGAGATAATCATAATGAAAGACATTATATCATATGGAAATGACATCAATATGGAAAAGAAACAGGTAGATCTCAATATTTCTTTCTTAAGAACAGCATTAAATAATAAGTTTAGATACTTAAAATGGCGAGCGTGCGAAGGGGGGCTTCGGTTTTCAATTTTTATTTCTTTTTTCTTCTTTGCCGAAGTGTTAGGAAGTTAATTTCCGCGTCCATAATTTGGTCTCCAAATTTCGCGGAAATTTTGCCCTCTCCCGAAGGTGCGAAAACGCCAGGAAGTGTTTCAGAATCGTAAAGACATTGAACGGAATCTTTCAAGAATACGCGGTTCGGTTGTTGAATCATTTTTTTGCCGCGTCTTGTCCGCGCCCTTAGTGGACGCTAGGTTTAAATGATGTAAAATAATGGATATAGACATCAAATGAAATGAAATATTTGAATTTTTACACTTGAATTGTCAATGATTGTGAATAAACCAAACAATTGAGGTCTCTTTTGAGCGAATTCGATCACCGCCCCAGTATTTTTTAGTGTTATTATTATTATTATTTTATTTCATATTTTGGGGGTGCGTTTGTAGCAACGACATGGTTCTACAAATAGACAATTGTTCATATTGTTACAAACGTACCTAGTCATACAAGAACAAGGTGGGACTCAGTGACAAAATAGGTGGGATATCATTAAACGCAACCGCTATCTCAATCGCGCTTAAATCTACGTCTACACTTTGTTCCCTGCGTTTTGTCAGGTGTTGCTAAGTTTTTGTCAAAGTCTATCATGGCCATCTCCCCCTCGTTGCTTCACGTCCATCCCGTTTTGTCCACGATGACCTGAAATAGCGCAGTCGTGGCCGCAGGGAACATAATGCAAACATAAATGACGTCACAATCGACAAGTGAGCGCCCTGTTCGACATAATGCCAATGGAAAGCTCGGTACGTTGCAACAAGCTGCAACATCAAGCATCTCTGTTCTGCTGCAGCCAGCTGCAACTTTAAGCATCTCCGTCCAGCTGAAGCCAGCTGCAACTTTAAGCACCTCCGTCTGGCGGAAGCCAGCTGCAATTTTTATCACCTCCGTCCGGCTTCAGCTGGCTGAGCAAATTTAGGAGTATGGCGGCAGGCTGGGGGTGGCCGGGCTAATTAAGATTCTGGGTTCAAGCTCATATCCCAAGCTGGCGCCAGCCGGCTGGGCTAATTAATGCAAAGTAATTGCCCCGTCCGGCTGCAGCTGGAAATGCAGCCTCAGCCAGCCTTCGCGTGAGGCTGCAGCCAGCGGGTAAGGTTATTTTTGACGCCTCGCCTTAGAGTAGTTGTCTATTTGGGTTAGATTTCCCTTTAAGTTATGAATTTTGGAAGGTGAGATTGAAAGTATTGAAAGTAAATTAAGAGTTACCCCATACTTAATCACAGTGGAATTTACAATTCATATATGTTTCTTGATTTCAAATTTTAAACACACAAAATAAAATATAACACAGTTTTATAACATATGACAATAACTAGTTGTACAGCTCGGAACAAACTTCCATAACATGGGTGTGCGTAGTCGCCATGTACATATTGAGTAATTTTCTCATCATTATGATGATTTCAAAATTGCAAAGTATATATATATATATATGTACTACGTTACATACTACATCTTTTCCAATATAATACTTCTCGACAGTTTCTTTCTCAATGGAATAACTTGATAAAAAGTGAACTTTACCCTGACGAAAAGAAAGATGCAGACCTCCATTTTAAAAAAAAACTTTAAAAAATGAAATTATTAGATTAAACATTAATTAGATATCATTCAATGAACAGGGATCCAGTATATATTTTCACAATGAACACATTTTTCTTCATTATTGGGTTAAAAAAGTGTAAAACCAATTTCTCGTCTCTTGTGTTTTATTTTAATTTTTTTAAACGGTCAAGATGAAATTCATTACCTTTTTAACACGTTATCAGAGCCAATCTTCACATTTTTAAAGCTAAATAATTCAAAGTACCAAAAAAAAAAAAAAATTACCCCTTCTCACTCGGGTACACTTTCTTATTCTTCACATTTTAATACCTGGACATGTAACACAACAGTCCCTCCATGGATGCGATATGTCACACTTTATATGTCAAACTATTTATATTGTGATACTTTATCATCCAATCACTTAATTTGCATCATTATGCACAAGTATCAGTCAGTATTCTCTCACTCACTATTTGGACCCTGTTTTCCTCATATTAACTCGAATACATATCTATTGATATTATTTAGCTATTCACATCTAACGCTGCATACATGCCAGAAAAGGTACTTATTCCAAAAAGGGGGAAAAACACTATTGTCATATTAGCCTTTGTTAATTTCACGTTTCGTTGTACACGAAGAAAAGGATATCAATAGAACCTTATGATTGTTTGCCTTTCCATTCCACCTTCATCATAATAGTCTTGTTCAGACGGAGGCAAGTTACCCTGGGGTTAAGGTCGTGTTAAGAGCTCGTCGGGGTAAATATGGTGAGATAGGTGTAAAGGTTGGAGTAGTGACCGTCTGAACGATGATCGTGTTAGCTACCCCGACCTATTTACTCCTAGGAAAATCCAGGAGTAACTCGCTAACACGACTAGAGGGTAGCGTAAGTTGACCGTGTGGATGCTCTCAACTTACACCTGGGAGTATCTGTGACCTTTCACGAGCCATCTATGCACAGAGTTTGGCCAACTTGGTTTCACTGGGTCACAACACGGCGTACATTATTTTGTGTTGTGCTTGCTCAACAAAGCAGTAGTCGCCATATTGTGTCCAACTCGAACCGGGTTGGCCAAACTCTGTGTATAAATGGCTCTGCTCTCACTTACACCCGGGAGTATCTGTCTCTGCGTAAGTTACGCTGGTCGGTGGAAAGTCGTGTTAACTTACTCGTGGCAAGTTGGTCCGAGTAAGAGCGTGTGGACAACTATTGGTGTAAATATACATGAGGTATTTACTGCTGCCGGGATTAACTTACACCGGCTAGCAAAACCCCGTCTGAACAAGACTAATGACGACCCATTTGTACGGACCCAATTAAAAGAAAGAAAAAAAAACTATTTTGGGGAAGTACAACATTGAATTTCGCAATCACAAAGGGAAGACGGGTTACATCGTTGGCCTTTGTCGAGAAGAATCAAAGGCTTGGAAAAACTCTATTAAACAACCACGAAAACAATTTGAGAAAAAGACGTCCAAAAAAAGTTTCAATGTTTATCGAGGCCAAGCATTGTTGCCAAGGTTTGAGTATATTGCCTTCCCTTTACAAGTTTGATAATCTTTGATAGTAATAATGTATTTTCTTTTACATATTTCTTCTTGCCTCAATCATATCTCAGAACTAAACTCATCATCGAAAATGTGTTCGCTCATTTGGCTTTCTCTGTTTTGCATTATCACTCTTCAGAATTGTAAGTATAAGTGTTTTTACGTTTTCCTCAATCTTACATTCATAATACTATGCTGGTGGAAATACAATTAATATGTGTACAAGTTTAGCAAACTGTGAATTTGGGCATCTTACCATAAATTGAGCATATCCCAAGTCTCTCGGAGCGTTTTCGGCCAGGGAAAATTATGAGGATAAACTTTCCTTCTAAAAATGATGGAAGTTGAGACCCGTTGGTCGTATAAGTAAAAGCGACACTGACCCGGCGGTTGCTAACAACTATTATACCCCTACATTGTGATTACATAATCAGGGATGATTTCAATATTTGTTTCTCTTTAAACATCATACAGGATATTACTTAAAGGGGAAGTTCACCCTGATATTAAATTGGTTTTAATAGAAGCAGAACATATAGAGAAACAGTTCAGTGAAAGTTTGAGAAAATTCGGACAACAAATAAAGTTATAAATCTTTCAAAATCATGAAAATCACGGAATCTTTGAAACTGGATCAGTGACGACTCATGACTCAGTTGAACTTGCAATATCCCGTTTGAATCGGATAGGTAGTTTTTATTTATTCAATCTGTAACATCAAATCGAAAGGAGAAAAAAGAACATTTACTCCTTTGTTCAAACCATTTACATGAACATGAACATACGACTAATAAATCAGATGTTTCAATTGAAGATGAAATAGTAATATCTATAATCGTAAGAGTCATGCACCAAATTAGTTTAGTTTAGTGCTAGTTCAAATACCTGTCATAAGGCATGAATGCCAGCAAAGAACTAGGTTAAATTACTTTGTAAGAAATTATATATTGTTCAGACATTTACTTCGTGACCCTGTTTTGGTTCCATATGTGATAAATCAACAACTAAATTACTATACCAAATATATCTATAGCTTTTAAGATGTATTTTAAGTGGTATTGCACTCTTGTGCATAGTTCTTGTACATGTACTGCAGTACATGTACAAGAACTATGCACAAGAGTGCAATACCACTTTCAATAAGTATACCACAAATGACCCTTGTCAATTTGTCTGTTCTCCAACCCAGAGTAGTTAAACTAACAACAATAGCATTACTTTGACCAATTTCACCTTTCACTTCACCTAAATGAAGACATTTAACCAGTAAATATTGCCTTATGAATTAAACCTGTTCATATCAATATTCAAAAGGATGTATCCATTTCTAGTTATGTATGACATAGACCACGCCCAGTGCAACTGGAATTAAATTTCAATTTGCATAAATTAACTTCAAATGATGTAAAAAGCAATACCCAATATAAACATCAATTCATATAACATACATCATTATATATGCCAGTTAACATGAAATGCACGAATGCAATTCCCATTCATATTTCATTCAACTTTGCTTGAAGTTGATACACAAATTAAGCTTCACATAGATAGCCATGTAACACGAACGCACACACAGCAAAGTGAAAGTGCATGCACAACGACAGCGTACATCATGTATATAAATTAGGATTTTGTACCAACTGTTAAATACATGTAGCTCATAATTAGAGTTTATATTGTCCAAAGTTCTCATTCTCATAAACTCACTTCGTGGCAGGACATTGCGAGTTTCAGTTCGTTCTTCTGCTTTCACAGACAGTAGAAAGCGGGCTGCAGACGTAGCTCAACCCATCTTGCTTGCGGGCTTGCTTGTGGTGATAAATGGCGATGTCGTTTAACGAATACAATACATTAAAACATGCAACGCGGTATTCCGAATTCCTGAAGTACACGCTTATCTTGCGCATAAATTACTGCGTCCTCCATTTAACAAAGAACAAAGACAATCAGGAAAATCCTATCACATGAAAATGAAGGCGTCAATCAATCACTTGGCGAAACAGAAACAAATTGGCAATGCGGTCAGAAATTTTGATGTCATCCCCTCACAATTCACAACTGATGTGAATGACAGAATGACCCAAAAATCTCAATTTGTTTCTGAATGTTGATGGATTAGTAGACCCATATTATATGGGGGTGCATGAAACAACATGTTATCCGTGATATATGATCGAGATAGGCATGACGAAAATTTTTTTTTTTTTATCAAAATGGAATTTAATGACATTTCTTGCATTCAACAAAGGATAAAATTCGAGGGAGTGACATCACATTTAGAGACGGCATTGCCAGTTTGATTCAAAGATTTTAAGTATTTCATGAAAAGTTTTGGATTTTCAAAATCCATAACTTTCTTATTTATTGTCAGATTTTTCTCAAACCCTCACTGATCTGTTCTTAAATAGTTATATCATCTATAAATGCGAGCGAGCAAGCTTTGGGAGAAATTGCTCTTAGTCACTTGAAATTACGGGCACGTTTAATGAAGAGAGGAAAAGGGGATAGTTATCGAAAGGGATAAGACACTCATTAGAAAACAAAGAAGCACGTGTCAAAGTACAACGGGTAATTATCAGAGGTAAAAATAGGACACTTCGAGAACTGACACCTAGGGATGAAAAAAGACACTTATGCGAATGGGAAATGGGGATTTGTCGACGGCAAAGGGGCACATGAAAAGTGGACACTTATCGAAAGGGATACGACACTCATTAGAAAACAAAGGAGCACGTGTCAAAGTACAACGGGTAATTATCAGAGGTGAAAAATAGTGCACTTGGAGAACTGACACCTAGGGAAGAAAAAATACACTTATGAGAATGGAAAATGGGGATTTGTCGACGGAAAAGGGGCACCGATCAAATATCTAAAGGGGCATTTCTAAAGGGATAGTTCCCTTATTAGAAAGTATAAGGGGTGCGTATCATTGTTGAAAGGGAAACTATAAGAGGTGAAAAGGGGGGACTGACCAGATATGAAAAGTGGCACTTATAATAGAGGACATTTTTCTATAGGTGCGCTCTGGGGTTACTTGAAAATTGGGGCACTGTGCCCCTGCCCCCTGGGAGCGCCGCCTCTACTTTTTCCGACATAACAACAAGGTATATATGACGACTGGATTCGGAGTATTGTAGTTCATTCATTAATAACAGGTTAATTGAATTACTCATCATTAGGTCCCCATGAGATAGATATGTTAGTGAACCGGGCTATTCTCTCAAATACCAATCCAATAAAACCCATGAGAACCCACGAGAACCCACGAGAACCCACGAGAACCCTTGACAACACACGAGAACCAAAGACAACTCGTGCTTAGGTGCGTGCAGATGGTTTCTAAGCCTGCTCAAGATTGAAAAGGATTTCCAATATGTTGAGATTAACGCGAACGAGTTATTTCAATGTGATTTATTTTCAAAATAAAGACATTGGATTCAAGACATATAGTTATTACTGTAATTACTTTTGGTAAAAGATGTCAGAGTATTGTTATTTTAGGATCATTAGTAGTACCTCTAGTAGTAGTTTTGGATTAGCATTAATGGTATCACTACTGTAATTACCCTTATTTTTTATATTATTATTGTCATTATTTTATTATTGTTATTATAATTATCACTTTTAAAATAAGTATTGTTGTTAGTGTTGTTGATGATTTTGTATTTATATAATTTGTGTTAGTAGTAGAAGGATAAGGAAAAGGAGGGAGGAGGGTAGGAAGAATTACAGAAGCATTTAGAAGTATGTATACCGCTCATGATGAAAACTATAACTCTTAGCATAACTCGAGACTGCATACTGTCAGCAAAGTATGAAGATTATCTTGGGAAATAGTTGTAACCGTGCCCCTTTAAGCATTCATCAGCCATGCTTGGTAATTGTCTGTTCACTTTTGGTTTTACTTCAATCTTCTCCATAAAAAGCACACGTTTCAAACGCTACAGGCGACCTCTACGTTCAACCAGGCCGAGACGTCACTATCCCATGCCTGTTAAACATCACCATGTCGAACATAGAGTCCCTCTACTGGCAGAAAATTACCAACTCAACTCAGGGTTTTGAGACGCTGTATGCCTTCTCCAAGTTTGCAAATCTAGGATGGCAGAGCCCTCTACGGGGATTCATCGTCAACTTTACAGATCTGGTGCTATTAAATGTGTCCTTTTCCCACGGCGGCGTTTACAATTGTAAGATCTTGACTCACAGTGCACCTCAAATTATTGACAGGAAAACGTATCTTCACGTGATAGGTGAGTAGTTACTAACTGTTGACGATTGTAAAAATGATTGAAATTTAATACCAAGATATTCCTACATTTCCTCCCTCTATCTGATTGAACGGAAAGAGACTACTTAGCAAGATTGAGCATACGGGGAGTTTATAATCTGTCAGTACATATTAAACGCACTGTTTTGGTATAATATTGCGTTTTAGCTGCTATAGCAATGTAGGGCGTGGGGCTGTCAGTATCCATTTTCACTGTTAATGGATAACGAATGTACAAATACCATACATTTGTTTAAATGCCTTTCTTTAAGGAGAATTTGTTTTAATTTGGAAGAAAAATGCAATCTACATTATTTTTGTAATGGCCCTGCAATTTATCCTGAGATTGCCTGCATTCAGTTGACCAGCAAAATAAAGTATAAGCTACTATACAGGGTTTTTCCGGGTCATGTAGAATATTTCCTCAAATACGAGGAAAACGACATGTCTTAGTTTTTCGGCTATGAACTGAGTTTGTCCTCGAATTATGGGACATCTTGGCTTGTCATACATATTCCTTTATTTATCTCCCTCTCTCCCTATGTGTGTTTGCCTGATGCACTCGCTGGCTGTCTTTCTATCACTTTCTCTCTGCCCTTCTCTCCCTCTCTTCCCTTCTATCTCTCTCTCTCTCTCTCTCTCTTCCTACTACACTATTGTTTAATCATTATGTATTACCTTCTCACCTTGCCTTTGTCTCTCCCGTGTTCATCTTAATTCTTAGTACCTCTCCTGGAGATCGAAGTACGCAAGAGTAAAGCAGGCACCGTGATAAACAACGGTGAAATCATCCAACTTCTCCATGGCGAGGAAAGTGACGTAGAGTGCGCTGTTGTTGGCAATGTGTCACCTCCTGTAGAGCTACGATGGGTTCTATCGGAGGATCACAACCAAACTTACGTGTCTACCGCGATGCATCACGGTCCTTCTAGTTCAGTCAAATTCAATGGTTCTCGTGTTACGCTCGAGGAAAATATAACGTGTCTGGCCGTCCAATTGATAGCAGGGCGTCCTTACCTGAAAATTGAGTCAACTTTTATTTTGAAGAGATTAAGTAAGTTAATTGCAAATAGTTAGGATAATCTCCTGATGCTTAGTTTATATTACAGGATAAAGGTGAGGTCTTGTCATGCGATGACATTGTAGGTCTAAATTAAACTCTATAGAAACAAATGGGGAGGAGTTTATTATGTAGTATGTATTATCATTTGAGTGCTCCTCTTCACTTATTTTCCTTACTTCACCGGTGTTATTCTAATTGTTTGAGCTGTGGCCTCACTCTTCATTTCGGAGATGGTTTTATTTTGATGAAAAATGCAGCGTTTAAAAAAAATTAAAGGAATCAGATGTAGCTTCACTATTGCTTGTAACAAAGACACCATTGTACATTTAAATGCAATGCCATACATGCATTTCATCTAACTAAAACCATGTCTGAAATGAAAAACGTGTACATTGTTATGGCACATCGTCTGCTTATACTAATTTGGTCCCTTGCGTGACGTCACAATTCCCGGCAGTGTTCTGAGAGCTCTTCAAGTGCGAAAGTGGGGCTGTATTTTACCGTTTTAAAATTGATAATAATCGTTACTTTTAATGTTTCCAAACGGGAGATTTCGATAACCTTGTTGGACTTAACCTCTACTTATGCAATGACACAAATTAAATCAATATTTAAAATCAATGATTGTCTAATTTAATAGCAATAGGCTATTTTTGTCATGTAACCGAAGTCACGCATATTTGTAGGCACGAATAATTTAAATCAACTGTTACAAATAAATGTATAAAATAAATAAATCTCATTAGTCAGAATGCAAATCGCATAAATTAGTTGTTGTTAGATAAGACAAACATTATGGCTTGCCTTACCTAACAACATACAATATATATGCAATACAAATATTCGTAACAGGTGAACGAAATCATTCATATCGAGGCCCTTAAGTGTAAATTTGGTTATATTATGAAAATGGCTTATTTGATGCATCCCCTTTCTCAGGCTTCGAACCATCGGGTCATCGCGTCCGGTCCGGTGGTTGCGTTGCCCGATCTTTTGTGAAATCATGTCCCCTTTATTCACGAAATGTCGGGGCTAATTTTTTTAAATAAGTCCCTCTCATCTACAAATGGTCTGGTCCAATTTACCGGACACTTTGTAAAAAGTCTACGGCAAATGTAAGAAAGGTCGCGTCATCTTCCGCTTTCGTTTCACGAAAGGTCGTGTAACGCAACAACCCGATCGGACGCGAATACCTGATGATTCGAAGTGAGCCCTTTTCTCCTGCTCTATTTCAAAACTGGACAGATCCTCATATCGATATTTCGAACTGCACTGCCCAAGTTGATTCTCAGCCTGGTGACTGCTGCCTTATTGATGTGTCTTCAAATCTTTCTAAGGTAAAGACGATTTCTCTTCATGCGGTTGCATTGGAGAAGAAACTGCCAAGGTTTAATATGTAGTTGATTATAATCATTCACATAATAAGCGATGTTTTAGACTCATAGCATGATAGCATGATCTCATCTATTGACGGAAACTTAACTTAAGCCGATTTTTTGGAAGTCTTAGTGTTCGTGTTTTTTGAGAAAATTACTAATTCTTGCTTTAAAAAAAGAAAGAAAAATAAATTGATATATGGAGCTTCACACACGTGAGAAAAAAAGAAGTTTGGTGTGAACTTCTCAGCTATTTCTCGTAACATGGCGAACACGAGGGGGTTTTAATAGCAACCGTTTTTCAGGAGTTGTTTACTGGACGATATTTAACCAATCTGACAACAAAGAACATCAATATGCTCCAAAATCTTTTGTTTTATCTTTCACAGAACTCGGGCTTTGTTTTAAACTTAACCTGTGAGGCTAAGAACATTGTCAGCCCTGTGAATCTAACGTGGTTCCATCAGCTCGCCAATCAGTTAAACGAAATAGAATCGACAGTAGGCTACGCCATATCTGCCGTACCCGAACCCGGAGATTTAAAAAAGCAGTTGGACATGTTCTTTAAAGGACCATGAGGGCGAAACCTGGAACATGAGTGCATGCTTATATACAAGTGAGAATGATTTGGAATCCTTTTTTTCTTGTCACCTTAATTTTTCTTTTTAGGGGGGTTCTTTTATTTCGTGTTCATGTTTAACATATATTATGACATTGAATTCCATGACAGATTCGCCACCAGAACGATACAGAATTGTCCATGCCAATCGACAAATCTTAGTTGCAACTATAATATCTTTGGTGATACTTCTAGCCATTATAGGCATTATTGTGTTCATCATTTGGAGAAAAAAGGGTGAGCCGTAACATTTTTGTCTTCTTCTAATTACATTGATTTCTATTTGATTCTTAAGATTTCGACAACAGTTACATAATCATGAAGTGTAATGTTATCTTCTTTTTTTAATTTGGGAGATGTTGACAAGAGCACTTCACACTTTAACACGATGCGATCATTCAATTTCGAGCGAATTTGAATGATCACCGAGATCAACATTAAAAAGGGTAACTAGTTCATTCAATTTAATTGTATAAAAAGATATTTCATGATTTTCTCACATAAACGTGTAAAAAGCGCATTCAAATTACAAATGCACTTAAGTGCATTCAAATGCGCACCTGCACCGCCAAAGTGAATCAGTCCAATAACCGGGTTAGTGATGATAGGGCTCGTAAAACGACATTTCGTAATAGGCTGTATACAAATAAAGCATTGCTTTAAATATAAATACTAATAACAGGTTTACGAAAAATATTTGATTTCATATAGAAATGCTGCAGACTTTCACGAGAAATGTTTCTTATTAGTCTCACTATCTCCCTCCCCCACTCTTGTTCAATAGACAATTATCATTCTCTAAATTCTAGTCGAGTTTAAAAGTATCTTGATGACATACCAATTGCTTAATTCACCAGGTTCTCGTACGACTAGATGAGCTATCTACAGTATATATTTGCTTTATATTTAGTATGTCCTTTGTGCAGGTAACAATGAAGATGATGATAAAAAAATGAAAATTTTTACCGATACCGACCAATTGGTAGCTCGGTTGACCTGTCCGCAGGTACATTTCTGCCCCTCTCTCTCTCTCTCTCTCTGTTATTCAAAGTGAGCTTCTTCACACTGTTAATTTGCTGAGCATGTGCGCGCGTGTGTGTATGTGCGTCTGTGCTTTTTCACCTCCTTATGTTTATGTTTAAATTCTCATTTTTCCTCTTTTTTGTTTTGTTGTGCAGGTCACAGCGAGTTCAGTGACCATACATACCAGGAAGCAGGTATGATTTTCTGTTTAGGCATTTATTTTAGTTATTTCATTTTATTTATTTGTTCAGTTTAAAAACATCAACACGTAAAGTTCAGAAACTCATACTGGTTAATTTACAATGAACTTGAATAGGTTATACAAAAATTGAACCATGAAATATACACTTATGAAAAACATGTTGTTTTACGCACATGAAAATGTGGTTACAATACAATATTCAACGAATGAAGCCAGGCTGGCTACATGTAGCAAGACCAAAGCGAGATATGACAAGGAAATCGAGAAGGAGGGAAATGACGAGGGAGAGAGAGAGAGAGAGTGGGGAAAGAGAAAGAGAGGAATAGAGAAAGAGAGGGATAGAAAGAGGGAGGGGAGAAAGAAAGAGAGAGGGGAGAGGAAAGAGAGGGTTTAAGGGGAGAAACAGAGGGAGAGTTAGAGGGAAAGAAGAGGAATGAGAAAGAGAGAGGAAGAGAGATGAAGATAGAAGGAGAGAGGAGGAGAGACATAAGGGAGAGAGAGGGGTATAGAAAGAGAAAAGGGTGGGGAGAGGGAAAGAGAGAGAAGAGAGAAAGAGAGAGAGAAGGGAGGGATAGAGGGGGAAGGGAGAGAAGAGAGAGTGGGAAAGGGAGAGAGGAGAGAGAGAGGGGGGAGGAGAGAGAGAAAAGCGAGAGAGAGAAAGAGGGAGGGAGATAGGAAGAGAGAGGTGGAGAGAGAGCGAGGAGAGATCTTTAAATGTGAATAAGAAACAAGGCAAAACACATAGCATTGAAACATTAATACATTTCTTATACATATATACACGACTTGTGCCGAAAGGGTGGGGGTAGCGTCGCGTCGCGTTGAATTGAACGCGACCATTCGTCCAAAGCCTCCCCCCCCCCGGCTTTGCCCAAAGTGTATGTTAAAAAAAAAAAAAAAAAATATGCCAGAGGAAATAATGCCAGAGGTAAAAATGCCAGTGGAAAAAATGCCAGTGGAAAAAATACCAGAGAAAAAAATGCCAGCGGTAAAAATGTCAGTGGTAAAAATGCCAGAGGAAACAATGCAAGAGGAAATATAACAGTGTAAAAGAGTGCAATTTTTTTTTCTCTCATCAAGATTATGGTGCATGCCCCCCCCCCCCCCCAAAAAAAAAAAAAAAAATTCATGGCTTCAAACGATTAAAATGCTTTAATTTGCCCAGGATAAAACTTGGTTTTGTAAAAGGACTTTGTATTGAGAAATATTGTCTGCTGCCGCCTGCAACCATTGCCCCCCACCACTCTGGGCATGTCAATGTGGGCCTTTTGGCTCTCTCACCAGTGAATCAGGAAAATAATGCCCTCCCTTCGCCCCCTCCCTCTCAATCGAAGATTAATTATACAATGTATAGTGTATGCGAATGCAAAGTCTGCCTACGAAATAAGTTTTATCCTGGGCAAAGGAAATCTTTTTTTTGGGGGGGGGGGGCATGTACCATCATCTTGATGAGAAAAAAAAAATTGCAGTCTTTTACACTGTAATGTTTTCCTCTGGCGTTTTTACCTCTGTCATTTTTAGTTTTGGCATTTTTACCGCTGGCATTTTTGTCGCTGGCATTTTTACCGCTGGCATTTTTTCCTCTGGCAATTTCTCCGCTGGCATTTTTTACCTCTGGCATTATTTCCTCTGCCATTTTTTTTTTTTTTTTTTTTAACACACCCTTTTGGCAAAACCGGGGGGGGGGCTTTGGTCGAATGGTCGCGTTCAAGGCAACGCGACGCGACGCTACCCACCCTTTCGGCATAAGCCTATCTACACAGGAGCAGGCGCGCCGGAGCGTTCAGAAAAAGACAGCAATGGATTGGCAGGCCCTGGCATGGCCTTCAACCCACCGTCGCGTCCACTCCGAAGGCCCGGGGGCGCCTGCACATGATGGGCATCATTTCAGCATATTTCAAGAAGTTCAGAGTTGCTAGATAGTGTACAGGCAATTCGGCAGCAAATGACGAAAGACAATCAATACCTTTCCCCACAATGTTGTGCACAACATGTGAAGCTAATTGTTAAAAAGTCGACACTTCTATTAATTTAAAAAAAAAAAACGCATGTTAGTTCTTTATAAAGTCTATTTCGAACCAGGACCCCGTTTCATTAAACCTGATATTAATAAGAAATTGTATAGACTGTTATAAGCTACTGAAAACGTGGCATCTGAATGGCATGGCAATTTGTTTCTTGAAAAGTACTGATACCGTGATATAATAATGGCCATATAACCCTACATATTAACGTTTGAATAAAGATTTGTAATGGACTTATCATAAAATTCAAGTAGGGAGAACTGAAAGGAAGAAAAAAATACGCGTTAATAATGTCAGGCCCGTCGCACATAAATTTGACGATCTTACTACGATTCGGTTTTGGAGGAATTTTCTATAGCAATTGATTAGAACATTTAAACGTGTAAAATCTTAATACTGATGATTTGAATGTTACACGATTAATGAAATCAAAATTATCAGGGATTTCAAGCTTCCTTGGAGAAGGAAATACGAAGTCAGCTCATAATCATATTGATGCTTGGCCAGCAGTGCAATTGTCTACCATTTGAAACAGATTCTCCTTTTATTCTGGCAAGAATGCCTAAATGCACAAAAGGTCCGCTCATTAAACAGTTACTTTAAAATGGTAGAAATGATAATGAAAGGGATTTTTATTTTTTTTTAATATTTTGAGTCCCTCCGTCATATTTTGGTAAGTTTATTTGGTGATTATGTGAAAGGTTAAGACCGCATATTAGTAATCAATTCAATTAAATTAAAAGATTATTCAACACTCTTCGTGAAAACATTTAAAACAAACAAATCCCGAATAGAATGATAAACAAAAAGCATTTGGGATAGGCAGAAAGGAGGGGATTCCTTAAAGTGACTCAGTAACATTGCCTCAGATTCTGAAACAAAATCCTGGATTTAGCTCATGCTGCAATCATAATTATAAACCTTTAGGCCAGTCAGGAATCCCATGACTTTTACAAGCCGATCGCCTGTCTGATTATCAAGATATTTATGATTGGAAATCGAAATTTCATTTTTCGTTTTCCTAACGGTTTTTATAACACTACAGTCTATTGGGGAAAATAAGTATGGTAAAACCGGTCACTCTAAGATTTTTACTTTGTTGAGGCACTTCATGATCATTTTAAAGCGCATTTTTTTTAAGGGCTTCAATATTACACCATATCACAGACACTGATAACATGCATCTCAGATTTAACATTGTTAAACGATCCCTTTAAATGTAAGCCTACCCCTAAACACACACGTACCGGAAAAAAACAGAGAGAAAACAAGTCATACTATCATGTACAATAAGAGTAAAAAACAATTACAAGATAGTGTAAAAATTACTTTACACCAATGTCAAAGTTGCCCATCCCATTCTATTGATTATTGTTGTTATTCAACATAAATCAGGAACATGAGGTTTGTTTAGATTTCTACATTTACTATTTACTATCAATATTTCTTCAAAGGTGAGATCGTAAGAGGATCGTGTCGTGTTATTCATTCATGATTCTGTTATTTCAATATTCAACCTTAGGTCGTGCTGTAATGATTTCACCCGCGCTTCCGGATCGCAGGGATCGCCTTTTTAATACTGCCGCACCGACACTAATGGCCTCCGGTAAGCATTAATTTACAATTGGTATCCTCCATCTAGGTGTTGTAAATGGGACTCTGGTGGGAATTCAATCCCTGAGTGCTTTGAGCACATTCGAGCAGTTCAGCTAAAGCCAGGGTTATGATCCACTTGTAGTACCTTGTATGCGTTCAGGCTTCAGCATCCCATTGGATGGATATGTGCGCAATAAATGTACCTATTATAATAATTAGCAAGGCGAAAACAACCGCATTATCTCTTAAGAAGGTGATATCTTGCCTCGCTCCAGTTCTTGTCAAAATAGTGAATACCAGCTTGCAGAAAGGAGAGGTGCCTGCATGCACGAAACATGCAATTGTCCAACCTAGACTTAAAAAAGATGGTTTTCCTCATGATGATGTATCGAGCTATTGGCCTATAGCGAATCTCAGTTTTGTTGGAAAGCTGATAGAGCGGGTCGTCACCAAGCAGATCAGGGAGTACCTAGCTGATCATGATCTTCTTCCTATAGCCCAGTCAGCATACCGCGAACGCTTTAGTGTTGAGACAGCGCTTCTCAAGGTCCAAAATGACCTCCTGATGGCTATAGGTGCTCGGCAGGAAGCGGGACGCTAAATTCTTATTCCTACGAACTAGTTATACCTGCGCATGCGGACATGGTCATTATCCACGACCTCGTAAATATACGGTTTATTTCGTCAAGACTAGTCAACATCGCAGCCATATGTATGGAGCGCAACCACAGTGAGCAACCAATCAGTGTGGCGTGATAGGATGGAGTGCTGCGCTTGTGACTGAAGGGTCTCGAGTTCGAATCTGGGTGGGGTGATCCTTGAACCCTGTTTTCTTTTGCTGATATGATAGTAAGGAAACTTAGAGAAAATACAAGTAGTATAGTTGTAGTCTCGCTCGAAGTCGTCACAGCGTATAAAAAGTAACTGGTTCGTAGGAAAAAGAATTTCGCGGGCCTGGTGCTGCTAGATTTTAGCGCAGCGTTTGATACGATTGACCACGATTTGCTGTTTTGACCATGTTAGCTATATTTCTATTAATTATGTTAGTTATTATGTTAAGTTAGTAATTTTAGTAGTTATAAGATTTGTAAATTCTCTTTTTGATTTCTTTTTGTGATTATATTTCTCAAATTGTCATTCATGCTTGTACAGCGCATACAAAAACAGTCTGTTTATTATGCGCTTTATAAATATTGTATTATTATTATCTTTTACATCTCTTGCCTCTTGAAATGTGAAAACACTACAATAATCAATGACATTATCCGATCATGACCTGCAAGGGTCCCATTTGTCTTCAATTCACAAGTCTTTTGAATCCATGCCAGCCTCTGAATTCCAAACATTTTATTTTCTCTTGTCTTGATTTGTTCAGGTATTTAGTAAGGAAGGACAAACAAAAATCTTCTAGATTAGTGATAATTTTACGTAATTGTTAATTCTTTATGATTCAAGTTAAGTTTTAGGCCTACATAGATTTATAGTACGTTTATTTTAAGTGATGATCAACCATGTCCTGCACATTTAAATATGTTATTATTTTGTTTTATTGTTCAGAAATGAAAACAATTCAATTAACAATGAAATTTTACATAGTGAAAAGTAATTATATTAAAGAGAGTGTAGCATGACTAGACTATGTGTCTTTCCCGTGGCCCTACTCGGGGCCAATCGGGTATAAATACGACTACGAACGACGCGACAGCAGCATTCACGTGTCTGCAACATACGCGAAACCGAAGCGTGATGAGAACTTCGGTCTGTTTCGCGAACGCTAGCGCGCTCTTACCATGTAGAGATTAAGTCGCTGACTACCGTTAATCAAGTCCATTCGTTTACGTGCAGTTGTCCAAAAGAAGGCGTAGATGGCGTTAACCAGTATTTGCCATGCTACACTCCCTTTAACGAACCGGAATGCATAACTTGCTTAATTGTACATTCTTTTCCTTTTATTTACCTTGACACATCATTATCAAGCACCTCCCACATATATAGGATTCAGCTCTCTCCATGCAGGTAAGGATAACTGAATTTTTCAGATAAAGCCTAAACTTCATTCAATGTATTGTTCAAGTTTAGCTAGGAATTCGGAAGTTGTCTTTGACCAACTGTTGAATGTTGAACAGCATGTTTCACCCACATTCAGAAGTGCAAATTTTCACCTTCGGAATGTTATTATTTCAATATATATATATATATATATATAAATATATATATATATAAAGTTAAGTGCGCATATAAGTGTTGCTGTCATTCTTGAGAAACATAAATGAGGAACATGATGTTTGTATAGATTTATACATGTAATACAATTTCTTTTTCTTCAAAACCCGGATGGCAAGAGGATCGTGTCGTGTTATTCATTCATGATTCTGTTATTTCAATATTCAACCTTAGGTCGTGCTGTAATGATTTCACCCGCGCTTCCGGATCGCAGGGATCGCCTTTTTAATACTGCCGCACCGACACTAATGGCCTCCGGTAAACATTAATTTACAATTGGTATCCTCCATCTAGGTGTTGTAAATGGGACTCTGGTGGGAATTCAATCCCTGAGTGCTTTGAGCACATTCGAGCAGTTCAGCTAAAGCCAGGGTTATGATCCACTTGTAGTACCTTGTATGCGTTCAGGCTTCAGCATCCCATTGGATGGATATGTGCGCAATAAATGTACCTATTATAATAATTAGCAAGGCGAAAACAACCGCATTATCTCTTAAGAAGGTGATATCTTGCCTCGCTCCAGTTCTTGTCAAAATAGTGAATACCAGCTTGCAGAAAGGAGAGGTGCCTGCATGCACGAAACATGCAATTGTCCAACCTAGACTTAAAAAAGATGGTTTTCCTCATGATGATGTATCGAGCTATTGGCCTATAGCGAATCTCAGTTTTGTTGGAAAGCTGATAGAGCGGGTCGTCACCAAGCAGATCGGGAGTACCTAGCTGATCATGATCTCCTTCCTATAGCCCAGTCAGCATACCGCGAACGCTTTAGTGTTGAGACAGCGCTTCTCAAGGTCCAAAATGACCTCCTGATGGCTATAGGTGCTCGGCAGGAAGCGGGACGCTAAATTCTTATTCCTACGAACTAGTTATACCTGCGCATGCGCACATGGTCATTATCCACGACCTCGTAAATATACGGTTTATTTCGTCAAGACTAGTCAACATCGCAGCCATATGTATGGAGCGCAACCACAGTGAGCAACCAATCAGTGTGGCGTGATAGGATGGAGTGCTGCGCTTGTGACTGAAGGGTCTCGAGTTCGAATCTGGGTGGGGTGATCCTTGAACCCTGTTTTCTTTTGCTGATATGATAGTAAGGAAACTTAGAGAAAATACAAGTAGTATAGTTGTAGTCTCGCTCGAAGTCGTCACAGCGTATAAAAAGTAACTGGTTCGTAGGAAAAAGAATTTCGCGGGCCTGGTGCTGCTAGATTTTAGCGCAGCGTTTGATACGATTGACCACGATTTGCTGTTTTGACCATGTTAGCTATATTTCTATTAATTATGTTAGTTATTATGTTAAGTTAGTAATTTTAGTAGTTATAAGATTTGTAAATTCTCTTTTTGATTTCTTTTTGTGATTATATTTCTCAAATTGTCATTCATGCTTGTACAGCGCATACAAAAACAGTCTGTTTATTATGCGCTTTATAAATATTGTATTATTATTATCTCTTACATCTCTTGCCTCTTGAAATGTGAAAACACTACAATAATCAATGACATTATCCGATCATGACCTGCAAGGGTCCCATTTGTCTTCAATTCACAAGTCTTTTGAATCCATGCCAGCCTCTGAATTCCAAACATTTTATTTTCTCTTGTCTTGATTTGTTCAGGTATTTAGTAAGGAAGGACAAACAAAAATCTTCTAGATTAGTGATAATTTTACGTAATTGTTAATTCTTTATGATTCAAGTTAAGTTTTAGGCCTACATAGATTTATAGTACGTTTATTTTAAGTGATGATCAACCATGTCCTGCACATTTAAATATGTTATTATTTTGTTTTATTGTTCAGAAATGAAAACAATTCAATTAACAATGAAATTTTACATAGTGAAAAGTAATTATATTAAAGAGAGTGTAGCATGACTAGACTATGTGTCTTTCCCGTGGCCCTACTCGGGGCCAATCGGGTATAAATACGACTACGAACGACGCGACAGCAGCATTCACGTGTCTGCAACATACGCGAAACCGAAGCGTGATGAGAACTTCGGTCTGTTTCGCGAACGCTAGCGCGCCCTTACCATGTAGAGATTAAGTCGCTGACTACCGCTAATCAAGTCCATTCGTTTACGTGCAGTTGTCCAAAAGAAGGCGTAGATGGCGTTAACCAGTATTTGCCATGCTACACTCCCTTTAACGAACCGGAATGCATAACTTGCTTAATTGTACATTCTTTTCCTTTTATTTACCTTGACACATCATTATCAAGCACCTCCCACATATATAGGACACAGCTCTCTCCATGCAGGTAAGGATAACTGAATTTTTCAGATAAAGCCTAAACTTCATTCAATGTATTGTTCAAGTTTAGCTAGGAATTCGGAAGTTGTCTTTGACCATCTGTTGAATGTTGAACAGCATGTTTCACCCACATTCAGAAGTGCAAATTTTCACCTTCGGAATGTTATTATTTCAATATATATATATATATATATATATATATAAATATATATATATAAAGTTAAGTGCGCATATAAGTGTTGCTGTCATTCTTGAGAAACATAAATGAGGAACATGATGTTTGTATAGATTTATACATGTAATACAATTTCTTTTTCTTCAAAACCCGGATGGCAAGAGGATCGTGTAGATTTAGTCATTCATAATTTTGTTATCTCAAGAATCAACCTTAGGTCGTGATATAGTGATGGCACCCCCAATTCCGGATCGCAACGTTCGCCTTTGTAATACTGCCGCACCGGCACTCATATCCCCCGGTAAGCGTTAATTTACAATTGGTATCCTCCATCTAGGTGTTGTAAATGGGACTCTGGTGGGAATTCTATCCCTGAATGTTTTTGGCAAATTCGAGCAGCTCAGCTAAAGCCAGGGTTATGATCCACGTGTAGTACTTTGTATGCGTCCAGGCTTCAGCATCCCATTGGATGGGATGTGCGCAATAAGTGTACCTATTATAATAATTATCAAGGCAAAAACAATCGCATTATCTCTTACATCTCTTGCCTCTTGAAATGTGCAAAGACTACAATAACCAGTGACGTCATCCGAGCATGACCTGCAAGGGTCCCAGAGGTCTTCAATTTACAAGTCTTTTGATTCCATGCCAGCCTCTGAATTTTCTAACATTTTATTTTCTCTTGTCTTGATTTGTTCAGGTGTTTGGTAAAGAAGAAGAAGAAAGAAAAAAACATTCTCCTAGAGTAGTGATAATTATACGTAATTGTTAGTTCTTTATGATTCGAGTAATGTTTTGGCCTACATATATGTATACATGTAGTACGTTTCTTTTAAGTGATGATCAACCATGCCCTGCACATTTAAATATGTTATATTATCTTGTTTTATTGTTCAGAAATGAAAACAATTTAAACTAAAATGTTTAATACATACTGAATAAAATATTAACAAACCAGGATGCATAATTTGCTTATTTGTAAATTCATTTCTTTTTATTTACCTTGACACATTATTATCAAGCACCTCCCACAGAAATAGGACACAGCTCTCTCCATGCAGGTAAGGATAACTGAAATTTTTGAGATAAAACCCTAGATTCAATCAGTTTTTTGTTTAAATATATGTATTATTTAAATATGTATCTATAAGAAGTTAAGTGCGCATATATTAGTGTTGTTGTCATTCTTAAGAAACATGAATAAAGAACATGAGGTTTGTTTAGATTTCCATATGTAATACAATCACTTTTTCTTCGAAACCCGGATCGCAGGAGGACGGTGTAGAGTACAGCTTATAAATATAAGGATTTTATATAGGTAATGGGTCTTTTCTTTCTCTCTTCATTTTAATACAGTTGATGAAAACAGCAACCCTTCACCTAATTCAAGATATTACTCCGATACAGGTATTATTCATTTATAATTTTGTTGTTTCAAAAACAAACCTTAGGTAGTGGTTAAGTGAATACGGCACCGGACTCTGGATCGAAAGGTTCGCGGTTCTAGTGCCGCAGTGGCACTAAAGGCCTTTGGCAAGACGTAAATTTATTATTGGTACCCTCTAACCAGGTGTTGTAAATGGAACTCTGGTGGGAATTCAATCCCTGAATGTTTTGAGCACATTCGGGCAGCTCAGCTAAAGCCAATGTTATGATACATGTGTATAACTTTGTATGCCTATTCAGCATGCCATTGTATGGAAATATGCGCAATATAAATGTACCTATTATAATAATTATCAAGGCAAAAAAAAATCACATTATCTCTTACATCTCTTGCCTCTTCAAATGTGTAAACACTACAATAATCAATGACGTTATCCGAGCAAGACCTGCATGGGTCCCAGGGCCGGTATTCAATTTAATACCTAGGTTTGCAATAGGAGTATTTTCATTTTTCATTAGTCTTCGGCTGAGAAAAAAAAAACCTTAGCCCTTTTTGGTATTCAGTTCAAACTTTTGGCTAAATATTTTACCCTAAATTTAAGACTTAAAGCCAACTATTATATTTGGAGGCCTTCATTGACAGGCATATGGTTTTCTAACGCAGTATCATAACCTGCGCACAATTATATTAGCGCGCATTTATTGCGACGCAATAATTACGCATTACTTTTGAATGACCGTGGGATGCCACAATGCTTATCAGTAAGTATTTTACTTAGATTTTGTCTTACGAATGTAAAAGTCCAAAATACAAAGGAATACGAGATAAGTAAAGTTCTTAGCTTAGTAATTTACTTAGTAAATTTCTTACTTATTCTAAGTATTTAATTAAATACCGGCCCGGGGGCGTTCAATAACAAAACAAAAAAAACAATTTCTTGTAGATTATGGAGAATTGTACGCAATTGTTGGTCCGTTATGATTTACGTCATGTTTTACATATCATATTTATTGCGAGTTTCTTTAAACTGAAGATCAACCATACCCTGGACATGTCGACATGTTATAATACTTTTCTATGGTTAGAAAAGATTTTAAGATGATGAAGCGGATATTAATCAAATGATTTGTTGAGAGCTCACACGTGACCAGGCATTTATCTTGCCTGACACGTAATTTTACTAATGACCGGTCATTAACAAATTCTAATGACAGCTCATTAGTAAAATCATGTTATGAAACACCATTTTATAAAACAAATGAAACATCATCTTATAAAACAAATAATACATATCATTTTGTTCGGGTAATAGTAAAATTACCCATACTCGGTATCTTCGGAACAGTCCAAACACCCTGTGCTATCACCTCGGGCGTGTTAGCTGGTCCAAAGGTACTTTGTGTGAGTAATTGTTACTAATGCCCTCATTGCTGTGTATTATTTGTATAATATAATTGAAATTAACAATGAAATAAAATGTTAGATAATGCAAAATAGATAAACAAACCAGAGTGCAAAATCTCCCACAAAGATAGGAGAAAACTCTCTACATGCAGGTAAGGATAACTAAATTTGTCAGTTTAGAGCTAAACTTCAATCAATCACTATACATTATTAACCGTATCAGACATCTGAGCAGGGCAACTTTCAAATGTTATTGCCCTCGAAGTTTAATTGATAAGCCAACAAAACTACGGGTAAAAAAAGATATTGACCGCTCAGCAAAGTCAATGGGATTTTGTGTGTAATTTGCTGGTCAATAACAATACACAGTTAACCAATGAACAATATTATTGCCCGATCAGAAAAGTAAATGGCAAAATGCGTGTTAAACTAGCGCACACTATAAATTTTCATTGTCATTGTCATTAGGCGGTGTCAGACACAATTTTCCCGACCCATCTTGAAGTATCTAGATTATAAAAATCTATATAATTCATTTACGTAGGTGACAGACAGGTGACAGACAGGCTACGAATAATCTAGGTAGCTATAATCTAAATAATTGATGGGCCATTGCGCATGCACCGTTCAGGTAGATAGGCATTGTGACATCACACGGTCAATCAAAAGTAATGCGCAATTAACGCGTCTCATTAAATGCGCGCTAATATAATTGTGCGCAGGTTATGATAGCGCGTTAATATACAAATATTGACTAATCATGAGGATGATGGTGGGAATTATATACCTCACTTTAGAAATCTAGCCATCTGATTGGTCGAAATTGGAGTCGTGATTTTAAGCCATGCCCCACTCACAGGGAATATCAATTAATTTTTACCCTCGTAGCCCGCTCACAGGGAATATCAATTAATTTGTACCCTCATCCTCCTGCGATCCCAATTGGTTTACATGTTAAAATTGTCTTTGTGCGAGCGCGGAGTCATATCGACTGCTTTAATACTCGAGGACTGGCTGTTTCTATACTGGCTCGCGAGAAAGTTGAATCCCCTGCCATCACCCCGAGGCGGGCCGCCCACCCATGCGCGCCGAGGGGTGATGGCAGGGGATTCAACTATCTCTTGAACGTATAAAAACAGCCAGTCCTCTCGTAGCAGTCGCTATAACTATATTATCACTTCCAAGGTGGTGTTCATACCGATCCTTCTATCACCCCGAGGCGAAGCCGAGGGGTGATAGAAGGGCCGGTATGAACACTACCGAGGGAGTGATAATTTCCTTCACCATCCGATTACAGAGCAGTCCATATTTGTTTTATATACCTCATCCTTTTCATTGATTCATGAATAGGTCTAGAAAATAAATCCAATATCAAGAGTCTATATGCTCATCACAGTAATATATTTACAGTCTTTTGAAGCTCAAAACAGTTTCAAATATCCAACGCTAAAAGAAATCCAACATACGGAAATCCAATCTATACTGTAAATGTTTACAGGTACACCTTACTGCAGTAAGGTAATGCAGTTACTGCGGCCCAGCGTCAATAGCATGGTTTGAGCGCGCATTTGAAATCTTGTACGCTCTCTGTGTGTGCAAAAGTCGCGGAGGGGTTAGGAGTACTATCACAGGGTTTGATAGTACTATCAAACCCTCTGACGCAATGATAGATCGAAATGCTCCTTGTCATGTGATATAGTTTTGACCAAGCAGTGAATGACAATCTATGTATGAGGTATATGAAAAACATATGCCTGCCAATCATTAAGTTAAAAGTAGACCTTACACTGACCTTTAACAGGATTTTGATTTATTTATTTTTCTTCTTTTTTTCAACATTGGTGACAGACAGAAAAATCCAACGAAAAATCTCAAGAAAAATCCTGTCAAGGGACAATTTTCTTGTTTCGTTAGAGGATTTTTTAAGGGATTTTATAAGGGATAATTGATGACAGACAGCCAATTATGTGGATAACTATAATCTAGATAACTATTTTCCAGATAACTGGCCTTTGTCTTACACCGCCTATGGTGAAGTAATAATCACACCCAAGGCACACTGTTTGCAGTGTATCGAAAATTTCGTCAAGCATTGGATGCACGGCGCTGGTTTGGCGATGTTTTTGCAACTTTTCATACTAGGAAACCCTGTGTAGTGTGGGCTACTGTATTTTACATAAATTAAGAATATAAGATATTAAAAGTATAAAAGCATAAACGTATAAAATATTAACAGTTTCTTGTTTGCTCTAGATGTCTGGTGTGGTTGATGTTGTGAGGACGATATATGACCAGTCGTATAGCCCTGAAGGCAGTCAATATTACATAATTATATAGAAATAATAATTAAAACAATTCAAATAAAAATCTTTGAGAGTTGTTCAGATAATGTATTCACAATTCTAATAATTTTAAATTCACTATCTGAATAAATCAAATTCAAATCGGTCATAGTGAAGAAGAGAACCCTCAAAGATTTGTTTTTCAATTGTTTTAATCAACATTTGTTCAATAAATATATATGTATATATATATATATATATATACATATAACAATTCTTTTACCATTATATTGCAATGTGTTGGTCACACACTTTGTTCACTTACAAAGGGTTTAAAAAGCATGTATACAGTCATTGGCCAAAACAATATGGTAACAATTCTGTCCTAGCAAATGTAGAGTTCATTAGAACCAACAGTGAAGTGAGTCATGGGACCCTATTGCTACAGCTGTCCTGATATGGCGCAACAGGAGATTTTGCGGTAATGCTTCTAGTACAGTGTGGCTTTATTATTTGGTGTAGAACTTGTGGGATAGAAATTGCACAACCCAATCTGGCCTACCTTTATTAAATACACATCCAACATTTATGATTATGTCTTCGGCAGTTTATTTACCAATTCCATGTAATTCCATCATCTTGCAGACAATTTGCGAGAAAAAAATTATATCTTTTCAAAATGAACAAATTGTGGTGCTTTATTTTGGTTTAAAACAAAAGTAAAATAACCGTTGACGTTTCTTCGGCATTATTTTAATTTGCAAAACAGTCCAAATGAAATTCACAACCCTTTTTACACGTTATCAAAGCTCAACTTTACTTTATGTCAGCTAAATAGTAGTAAATAAAACCTCTCACCCGGGCACATATCAAATAGTGAACAAAGATTATTTTGTTCGTTGTGAAAACATATAGTAAATTTAGATTAACAAGGATTTTTTACAATATGATCGAACATTATTGTTTTCATTCGGCTGTTTTCTTTTTGTTTGTAACAGTCCAGAACCCTATCCACCATTTCTATAGCAATACATTTTACAGAGATCAACTCGTAGGTACGTAGACCATGGTAGCAAGAGTTGCTTATTTCGACTATGTTTCACTCTGCCTTATTCGTTGTTACGTCACTCTTCAGTTGTTTCATTCCAAAAATCTAATTTCTCAGAAATGCAAGTTAGTGTTTATAAAAAAAGAAAAAGAAAAAGAAAAAAGAAACGTTTGAACACAGTGATACCAAATGCAGTGTCACTGCAAGTCATGTGGTTCTCCTTTCATTCAATAAACCTCAACTTTCGAATTCATAATAAAAGATCGAGTGTGTGGAGGGGGGGGGGGTTGTTTGTGCGTGCGTTGTGTGATAGAGGGGGGGTACTTTTGTCGGTTTTAAAGAAAAACTATTTTGCTTTATCACCTGAAATAAATGGGCGGAGATGGTAAGCGAGGGAATACTTGCGTTGTTATCAACACAATACTATGCGTTTCTGTTAATGTATTTTTATGTCTCTCTCTCTCTTTCTCCTTCTCTCTATCTCATTCTATTCCCCCCTCTCTCTCTCTCTCTCTCTCTTTCTTTTCTTCTCTCTCTCTTTACACAAACACACATATTATACATTTATATATATATATATGCAAATATTTATAGAAATATATAATGATAAATGGGAATTTCTTACCGTACAGAGCATTGTTAGGTGTTTTGTTTATGAGTTTGTCCTGGAACTCAGAGCAGAACTAAATACTTGTTGTTATATATATATATATATATACATAGAAAAATAATGAATTGAAACGATCAACGATCTTTATTTTAATTGTTTCAATTACTTTGGTTATAAGCATGACGGAGGAATTTCCGAATTTAAATAATTTAAAAAATATATATCGCACAATATTAAATAGTTTGTTGATTATTTGACGAAGCCTTATAGCCGAATTTCGTTTATCATCTTTCTCTCACGGTTGTTTTCACTATATATTGATTTTCTGTTTCAAAGTCAATCAGTCGACGTGGAATCCCGTTAAACCTTTTCATATTTACATTCTTTGTTGTTGTTTTGGTAGCTTTTTTCTTATATTTTTCATTGTTTTAATTCGTTTCGATTGTATTTTGTTGTATTTGTGTGTGTGCATTGACGTTTACATTCCTCCTCATTCACAGGTGATGATGGTGATCCTAATGGAATAGTGGAAGAATGTTCTCAATTTATCGGTGAGATAATCCTGTTGAAATTTATAATTAGAAATACTTCTCTGGAACGAAATATATAAGTATATATAAAACAAGACACGGCATATAATCTTATATGTAGTTAAAATGCAATCGAAAGCGTTTTTGTTGTTGTCCGTATTAGATACATCGTATTGATGTTGTAGACACACCGTTTGTATCTATTTCTATGTCTGTCAGAGTGAGAAAACATGTAAATATGCAGACCAACCATCACTCCAAAATGTCATGGAAAATGTACCCAAAGTTGAGATTTATTTTAATCCTTTCAGAGCGCATTTCGTTTTTGTTTTACCTACTAAAATCCAGAATAAACAACAGAAAATACCCTTAAGTATTAATCCCCATTGAACAAAAGGACGTTTTAAGGCGACAATTTCAATTAGTTCCTGGCTGTGTTAAAAGAAAATTTTGTACTGGACAATAAAAAGAAGAAAAAAAGATGATTTGTTGGCTTTTCTCATTATTTTCGTCAATTTAGGCTTGGAATGCCATTATTATATAGGAGTCTTATTGAAGTGATTCAGTTTTGTGTTGCTATATTACCACCAAAATTAGTAACTACTTATACCAAAGACTTATGTATCAAGTTTCCGTATGCCATTGCTTGTGGTTTTCTAACAAGATTTTAGTCCATTCTTACAATTCTGCGTACCGTAAAGATAAAGCGCTCGCACTTGTTCCCTTTCATAACCCATCAAAATATCACACAGATAATTTGTTTCTCGATGCAATCGTGTTTAAACCATTGATTTTCTATATCTTCCCTTTTCTAATGACCTGTAGTACCCGGAACTGTCCATATGAGAGCCAAGGAATTCGAAAGGAACATGCTTTAAGATAGGTTGCACGCTCACATAGGTGATCAGCAATGCTAGGTTCATCCACATACATTTTATTCCCACTCTATGCACGGCATACAAGGAAAAGAAACGCGATAGGATTGTAATGGTGATTACTATATTTATTATGTAATTATCATTAATATTATAATTTTGTTAATATTAATATTGTGATTAATATTATTAATATTATCATTACTATAATCATTATCATTATTAATGATTAGAAGTAGTTCTATCATTTTGAATATTATTTATATTACTATTTTAATTTTATGATTATTATTATTATCATTACTATTTCATTATCAAAATCACCATTCCTCTGTGAGTAAAGCACTGCAGGCCTTTCCCCCTACCATTTCACGGCTAAGATACAAACGTCCAAATACAAAATGAAGTTTTGTAAAACAAAATATTTATAAAAATTAATTTACGAGTAGAACATTTTGATTCTAGGTCAGCTAAAAATATATATATGTACATTCCATGTTGATATATAATGTGTCAATGTTACAAGCATATAAAGTTACTCTGCAAAAATACCCTTACTGTAACTTATTGTAACATAAAGTAGCACTTTTATAAAGGTGTTTCGAAAAATAAAAAAAAATTGAAATGTCATAAACAAAAGATGTAGGGAGTAATGAGGGAATGACATCATCAACTCGCTAATTTATTTACAGCCTATGTAATATATATCACTGTTTCATGAAGTGATTCCATGACGGTATTTTTTAAATTTTTTTTTGGTCTGATTTTGATGAAACTCTTACCGATTTGTTTGTTTAATTTTCTCTATTTATTCAATTGTTTATGTTGTATCGCTGAACTAGAACTTGCTCATACATCGGACTTGCCGTTTAAAGGGTTTAATGGTATAACTATTTGAAACGAAATGAACAATTTGCAGATAAGATGTATTGAAAGACTTAGGTTAATAATTCTTTAAAGGCAGCTTTGGAGATTTTAACACGCCTGCAGATGAAAACTATATAAAGTTTTGTACATTTACAATGACGTTTCTTGAGACATACCTACATTAAAAAATAGGAAAAGAAAGAGACCAGCCGAAAGACTTCTAAAAATTATAAACGGTCATGATATGAGTAAGCCTAGTACGACGTGTATGGCATCGAAAATAAAACAAAAGTAGTTTTGCAAGACAGTATATATATGTTTTTGTTTAACATGTAAATACATATGGTTGTATGATACTAAGGAAAGATATATAAGCAAGTAGTCTGCGAATATTCTTTTTTTTAAACTAAAATGAAGATATACTTACTTTCAATAAGTTTTTAATACAAGAAAGGACTTAGGTTTTGTAGCAATGCC
>CP137670.1:25367011-25400379 GCA_037976565.1 Mesocentrotus franciscanus | reverse complement strand
CAATGTTGTTACCTCCTAATTAAAATGACATAACCAGTTTGACATTAATCCATGTAATGATTAACAGTAACTTGTTTTCTGTCCGATGATACTCTATTTTTTATATTTCTGCCACGGCTGACTGAGCACTACGGTCTTTGAAAAGCGTTGTAAAAATCGCTTTTTAAAGATAAATTATGCCTCGTGCTTCAGTGCTTCGTTGTTTAAAATGATGCAGTTTATCAAGGCTTACACAGAACCTTGTTTCAATCCACAGGGTAACATTTCATTATTTTGAAAAGCCTACTAACTTTTGGTCTCATGATATCTAACTTCTTTCTGCTCATTATTTTTGTCAGCTGCGCCATTTCACACGCGTAAGGAGCACGGGGTGTTTGGCTCGAATAGCTGATAAGGAAAAAAATTGAAAAAAATGACTGCGATACTCAATCAGACAATGGTAGAAATGATGTGCAATGAACTTATCTAGAGTAAGCAAAATGAGTGGTACATATTAAAGTGACTGAATAACCATATTGTGGCTACAACGATATTGTTACGGAGTATAAAATAAGTGTTATGCTACAAATAAATGTCAGCTTTTAGATGCAATGTTTCACAAAACGTCAAAAGTAGTAAGTAGGTATTACTTGAATAGTCATTTATGATGAAGTTATCACTAAAAGAGAAATGATAATTGATCAAAGAATATTTAAAACGCTGATCAGAAAAAAGGCTATTCGTAATAGAAAGTTGATGTGGAGTGGTGTTAATACATATCGCCTTTTGAGAGCCAGAAGTGTATTACCTCATGTATTTCTCACACACATAGTACACCCTTGATATTAGAATTAATTTCATTTGCTGGTTTATTACTTGGATTTAAATACAAAATTAATTGTGTCCTTCATTTGCTCTACATTGTTCTTCTCGATAATGACAGGCACAGGATTTATGGGGTGTAGATTTCGGGGAAATGTTCAAAATCTTCATCAATACCGTGAGCATTTGTTTTTATGTGTATATAGAAGAAGATTCATTTACACGTCAAATATGCAATTGCGAGTAATGAGACCTTCGGTTGGCCTGGGCCTAAACTCCTTTTCTTTACATGTGTTACAAAGTCATCTATTACTTATGTATTAATAGTAATAATGAAAAGAGAACTTCAGTTTGTTGGGCATATGAGAAGAAAGAGCACAGAAAACAGGATACCGACAGGAGAAATTGAGGGAAAGAGAAGCACAGAGAGACAGCGCATCAAATACACGAATAATTACATTGGGATGACTGGTAACAGAAGCAACATCATATTAAATGTAAAGAATAAAGTAAGTAAAAGTGGTAGTAGGAGCAGTAGTAGTAATAGTAGTAATAATAATAGTTTAAGTAGTAGTAGTAGTAGTAGTAGTAGTAGTAGTGGTAGTAGTAGTAGTAGTACTTTCATCAGCATTAGTAGTAGTAGTAGTAGTAGTAGTAGTAGTAGTAGTAGTAGTAGTAGTACACTGCAAAAACCAGGGTGTTAAATTTCTAACACCAGTATGGTATTGAATTTTTTTCACACCATTGGTGTTATTTTTAACACCGGTCAGATTTAAGCATGCATTAATAATTACTGGGTGTTAAGTAACATGGTGTTGTTTTATGCTTGGTGTTGAAAGTATCATCACGTGATTTCGTTTGAGGCGGTTGATTGGTCGAATAAGTTTTCACAAAGTGTACGCGCGCTTAATGATTACTTTACACGTGTTCACAGAAAATACATTTATCATGATTTGTTAAGCAAATTATGACAATGCACATCAATTTTGTGATTTGTATTTTCCTTTGGCAATTATTGACCAATAGATTATATGTCCGATCTTGTTACAATTATATTAACGTTTTAGCAATAGATATATTGATTATATGATTACTAACCAAGAAACAACATGCATGTTTATTATATATATATATGTGTACTAGGCGTTGTGGCGTGCGCCTGTAATCCAGCTAACAGTGGAAGTTACAAACTGATTCAGCCGAGGACGCAGGTTCGAAACTGAGTCACGTCTTTCGGATGGTGACGTTAAAGGTCGGTCCCCAGACGTAAATAATCATATCTGATTGATACACGTCTGTAAAACCCAATACACACACACGTACCACATACATGTTAATCTTGAATTTACTTCAAATGATCTATGTGATGGAGTTAATGCAATGGAGATTAGAATATACCTATTGGTGGACAGTTGCCAACATCGATTATGAATTATCAGTTTACCACTGGTTCCTCTACCCTGGTCGATAATGGTCGATAATAGGGAATATGGAATGTGGGACCATTAGACATACATAGAAAAATCTCTAATGGATCAACAAGAATATAAACACCAAAAGTGGAATTGAATTTGTTATGATTCCAGATATTGGTGTTAATCTACACCAGTAGGAGTTGTCAAATATTAACACCAAAAGTGGAATTGAAATTATCTAATTCCAGAAAATGGTGTTAAGTAACACCAGAGGAGTTGCACGATATAGATACCAAGAAAGTGTTAAATTTAACACCCTTGGTGTTAAATTTAACACTCTGGTTTTTGCAGTGTAGTAGTAGTAGTAGTAGTAGGCGTAGTAGTAGCAGTAGTACCAGTACCAGTATTTGTAGTAGTTTTAAACAAAAGAATATTATAATCATTCATATCAATAGTGAGATTATTAATATTAGGTACGTTCCTTTAATTTTTCTCGAATTCAATGTTAACACAAGTTTGAATGAAATAAGTTGAGTAGTTGTCTCACGAAAATAACACATTTTAAATACTCAAATGTCGGAACATCCTAACGTAAACATCCAAGAAACCTTTACTGTTCCTGTATTCGATATAGCGATTGCGAAAGGGTAGTGTAAAAATCACTCAGTGAGTACCTACATTTGCCTAGGCTATCAAAATGCTTAAACTTTCCCTAACATCATAACGTGGTATAGTTGGACGACCCGTTAGTGGAAGAAAATGGTGTCCGTTATTAAAGCGGGCAATTTGGTAAGCTTCATTATTTTTTTTTTAATTATGACGAAGGGCCTATGTTGCAAGCCAAGTTCGTTGTCCATGACACAGGTTGTCTTTGACATTTTTCTGGCACAAACATTAACCTGCCACGAGACCCTAAAATTGTCTAGGATGAAATACAAACATCAATACAAACATTATATTGGGGGGGGGGGTATCCATCATTACATTTAGCACGAATTTATCGAGGATCTTTTAGCATAAAAGCCTTGTGCTAATCAAACTATGAAAATTATCAAGTCTTTCTCTACCACTGTTCTAAAGCCGGGTATTTTGTTTTGTTCTAGTTGTAATTATTATGATTTAAAAAAAAATTGTATTCCTGGGAAGAGCAGTAAGTGAGAAATCACAGGGAAATATAGTCTGCCAGTATACACTCTACTTTGGCACTTAAACAAGATTCCATAACGCATTGAGCCATGCCTAACTCTGGCTGTCTCTGGCTGTATCAGTAGCAGTATCAGTAGCAGCTGTAGTACCGGGGCTTTTGGAGACATAAAACCATGCAGTCTGCCTAGTTTTACATTTCAGACACTTTCTTACGCACTACGACTTACCTGTTATTTTAATAGCAATGTTACTACTCCTATAACAATCATGGGAAGCTCAGTTGGCAATGTTCAGTCGTGCATATCTTGTACTTTGGTCTTTCTTGTCTGACGTATTTACTAGAGAACAACCATTATTCCCCTTTTTTCGGGGTCAGGATAGCCTGGGGTAAAACGCGCCAATTTTCCACAGTTAGTCAACATTATAAGTTCACAAAGGTTTATGTGTGTATTCCATACAAATCATTTGCGTGGGAGGATTATGGGTGTCTATTGTGGCCATTTACTAACTGAGGGCTGTTCAGGGATTCCTTTTTTTAAGAGGAATTGTCTGGAAACAATTTGAAAAGGTTGATATTCTGCTTCAAAGAAACAAAATATGTGAAGCTTTGGAATAAACAGAATGAAAGAAACCGAATCAATTTGCATACACTTCATACAGAAAAATAGGATTGCAAACATGTAGCATGAAGGTTTGGTTCAAACTTTGTAGACAAATGCTATTCCGTCATATCTGGAATATGAGAGCAATTGAACAGCATTCCTTTCAGAGGACATTTGCTCTATGAAATTATTTCATAACCACAATAAGAAAACTCATAAGTTATAGATTAAGTAGGAAAAATAGATTGGGGCGACATCTTCCCATTCTTGGTCATATCAGCAGCGACATGAGACATAACGCTCCCCCTTCCCGGCCTCACCATAACCCTCATATGACTGATCTAGAAAGAGAACTAGCTTAAGGTTCTCGTTTGCTCTCGGACTAAACAAATTATTAGTTGCAGGTATTCTGAACATTTCTCCTAATTTGTGCCTCATCAGATCCTCTTATGATTTATTGCTAAAGTTTTTGTTTAAAAAACACTGAACGAGCAAAGGTTTTTTCGCGCAAGAGAGCAAATCTAAAACCA
The DNA here is from genome assembly GCA_037976565.1 of Mesocentrotus franciscanus. NCBI lineage: Eukaryota > Metazoa > Echinodermata > Echinoidea > Camarodonta > Strongylocentrotidae > Mesocentrotus > Mesocentrotus franciscanus. Next base: position 25,395,885 of record CP137670.1, on the reverse strand, counting down.
AACGCACTTAAAAGTCTAGATATCTTCTGTCAACCCTCCCCCTCCTTTATCTCTCTCTCTCTCTCTGTCTCTCTCTCTATATATATCGCTTTTGCCTTTGTATATCTGACTCTCTCTCAATCTATGTCTCTCTCTATGATTTCTATCTATCTATCTATTTGTGGAGCACCAGGAGTGTCAAGTCTGACAAACAAGAACGCATTACAATAACCCACTATTATAGTTAGTATTATTATTTTATAAATATCACTAGCTTTCGTTCTATTGATCCATACACCCCCCCCCCCTTTATATACAGCGCAATTGTGTGCATGATATTCACATCAGTATCGGTAATATTGAGTGCGATTTAAGGAAGTACCTAGCCCTTTCTGACCATTCACAGAGATTGTTAAGACGAAGCCCATATACAGTGTATTGTTGTTGTGTTGTTGTTGTGTGTGTGTTTTGTTTTTGGTTTTTACCTCGAACGAATAATTCTGTCACAAATTTGTCTCTAAAAATAAACAAAAGCAAAACTCAGCGAGGATTCTTTTAAATCACCTTGGGTTTGTGGGGGATTTTGTTAGCATTATGTAATTGTGTTCTTCTTTTATAAACTGTTTCAATTTTAATACTTTGCACAGCGCCATCTAATGGTCAACTTGCTAATGGTGCCTAACCAGTTGAACTATACACTTCCTAATCTAGAGTTCAGTGAATCCAACAGCGCAGTGTGTAACGGGACCGTTTTGCTACAGCTGACTTGAGATGGCGCAAGAGGTTTTTGCGGTAGTGCTTCAAGTGGTTATTTTTGGTGTATAACTTAGGGATGGAAATTGCACAACCTAGTCTGGCCTACCTTAATTAACTAGACATCAACAAATCGGTACTATCGGTACTATTATATACAGTGTATTGTTGTTGTGTTGTTGTTGTGTGTGTGTTTTGTTTTTTGGTTTTTTTACCTCGAACGAATAATTCTGTCACAAATTTGTCTCTAAAAATAAACAAAAGCAAAACTCAGCGAGGATTCTTTTAAATCACCTTGGGTTTGTGGGGGATTTTGTTAGCATTATGTAATTTTGTTCTTCTTTTATAAACTGTTTCAATTTTAATACTTTGCACAGCGCCATCTAATGGTCAACTTGCTAATGGTGCCTAACCAGTTGAACTATACACTTCCTAATCTAGAGTTCAGTGAATCCAACAGCGCAGTGTGTAACGGGACCGTATTGCTACAGCTGACTTGAGATGGCGCAAGAGGTTTTGCGGTAGTGCTTCAAGTGGTTATTTTTGGTGTATAACTTAGGGATGGAAATTGCACAACCTAGTCTGGCCTACCTTAATTAACTAGACATCAACAAATCGGTACTATTGGAGTCACAGAGGCCCATAGTTTTAACCAGTACTCCGAAAAGAAGGCAGGGTATATATGTTTTATATCCTACATCAACAATTTTTAATCAAGCAGAATAACTAAAAAAAAACTCACTGACTGCCGTTCAGTGAAGATTGCCCGGCTTAATGAGTGCCTTGACACCGCGGGAGTTGGCGACTGGGGGCACTCGAAATCCTGTACGCTCGCTGAATTTCCAACTCTGAAATAGTATTCCCAAATAACACTTTTTCAGAGCAACCTTAAAATGGTTGAAATATTTCTGGTCAAGTGAAGAGCTCTCCACAACAACAAAATTGATGCTGGATATAATAAAATGAATGTTAACCGGAAATATCTACAATATGATCAAACATAAATGTTTCCATTCATTTTTTTTTTGTGCCTTACAGTACAGAATGCTTAAAAACGTTTCTATATGAATGTTTTTCTTTCATAAATCGACACGGCAATGAGGTAGGTTTACCGTGGTAGCAAGAGTTGTTGATTTCGACTTTATTTCAATCTGCCTTGCTAGTTATTTAAATTATCATCATCATTCTCCAGTTGTTTAAAATGCAAAGTAATGTAAAAAGGAACACCCCCAAAAAAAAAAATACAAGGAAAAAAAAGAGAGAAACATTTAAACACGGTGATTGTAAATGTATTTTTACTGCAAGTAATGTGGCTCTCCTTTTATTTAATAAACCTCAACGTTCGAAAGTATGGGGAGGAGGGGGTCGGTAACCCCGTGCGTACGTTGTGTGATAGAGAGGGATACTTTTGTCGGTATTAAAGGGCGATGGTATTTGCTTTATTACCTGAAATACAAGGGCGGACATGGTAGGGGGGCATGCGTCCGTTGATCGTTATCAGCACAAGAGTATGCGTTTCACTTAGTACCGTACCCCCCCCCCCCATTTTTTTTTCTCTCTCTCTTCTTATCTCTTTCACTCTCTCCTTCTCTCTCTATTTCGTGTATATGTTTGTATTATGATATATAGGAATTTCTTATTGTTCAAACAACAATTATTTATATTTTTTTTAAATATTTCCTCGAACTCCGAACAGAATTCCCTACCTTTTTATTTATCGGAAAGCTATCTTTGTTCAACTGTTTCAATTACTATTTTTATAACCGTGACTAGACAAAGTCTTATAGCCGAACTTCGTTAATCATCTTTCTGTCATAGTGAAGGGTTTTTGTATTATTCATTTATTTTCTTTTTCTTAGTCCATCATTCGACGTGGAATCCCTTTTGCTCTTGTCATATGTGAATATTTTTTTGTTGTTATTTGTTGGTAGCATTTTTCTTATAATTGTTTAAATACGTTTCGATTGTTTTTTTTTTTTTTTTTTTTGGTGCTTTATACAAATAATGTAATTATTGTTTAAATTCCTCCTCAGGCACAGGTGGTGATGGTGGTCTTATAAGAAAAGTGAACGTATATGCTGAATTTATCGGCGAAATAATCATGTTGAATTGTTACTTAGAAATAATTTTCTAGACCGATATAATGCGTACATATTGAACAACAAACTAAATATAGTCTTAGGTGTAAATAAAATGTAATCGAAATCGTTGATTTTCCGCCATACATATCTATTTATCCCAGCCTACATGTTATTAGATAACGTGGTAACGTTCATATCGTGCTTTTTTCTGTATTATATACGTCATAATAATCTTTTAGACACACCCATTGCATCTATTTATATGTCTGTTAGAATAAAAAATGTATATATATCGGCAGGTCAACCATTACTCCTAAATGTCAGGGGAAATCCACTCAAAACTGGAGCTTCCTTTTACTCAAATCCAGAATGAAATATTATTTTTTTTAATCTATTCTTATTAATCCACCACGAAAATAAAAGGAGTATGAAAAAATTAAAAGAAAAAAATGATTTGTGAGGTTTTGTCATTATTATTTTCGGGAATCCAGGTGTAGATGCCTTTATTATAAGAGTTTTGTTGAAGTGGTTCCATTTTGTGTTACTTCATTACTACTAAAATGTGTAACTACTCATACCAATGACTTATGTCTCAAGTTTTCATATGTCACTGCAAATGTTTTTAGCAAGATTTTTTCCCATTCTTACAATTCTATGCTTCGTAAGGATAAGGCGCTCGCAGTTGTTTCCTTTTATAACCCCTTAAAATTTCACGCAAATAATGTGCTTTTCGACGTAATCTTGTGTAAACCTTTGATTTGCGTTATATTTCCTTATCTGATGATTCTTAGTACCCGGAAACGTCAAAAGCAAAGCCAGGGAATTCGAAAAGGACCAGCAGGCCTACGTTTATCCACATACATATCAATTCCACTGTTGTAGCACGCAACGCGTACAAGAAAAAATTACACGATATGATTATATTGGTGATTACCATTTTGTTGGTATTATTATCAATATTACCATAATTAGTTGTTACTCGTGATTTCATTATAATTATCTTTATTATCACTATTATTATTATTATTATTATTATTACTACAATTATCATTATTATTATTAGTGATAAGTAATAGTATTTGTATCCTTATGAATATCATCATTATTCGTATTGTTATTATTATTATTATATATTTTTTCATTATCAATGCAGTCCTTTTTTTACCACCATTTTACAGCTAAGAAACAAACATCAAAATACATAATGAAATTTTGTAAAACAAAATATGTAAAATTAAATATATTTATTAAAAAGAATTTACGAGTAGAACATATTGCTCTCAAGTCAGCATAACATAATATATATGAACGTTTCATGTATAGACGCGTGATGTTTCAATTTTACAAGCATATAAACTTTACAGATTAATCTGAAACAATCAGAAATTAGAATACTATATGATATTGCAGATTAAAAGACAGTGTTACAAAAAGGTAACAAGTAACAAACAAACCAACCCCAAAAAACAGTAAGCATAGCAAAGCAAAATACAAAAAGGAATTAGAGAGCGATGCGGCCCATGGTAAACTGGATAAAAACTTGAATAAAAAAGAACAAATCAAACTGTGAAATTTTCACCCCAGTCGGATTAAAAAATATATAAAATTTGTGAAAATTGAACGTTTCGCATAATTTCATTTAACAGTGATATGAACTGCATAGACAGTATGCAAATTAGCGAGTTGATGATGTCATCCCCTCACTTGCCTCTATCTGAGTTGTACATAAAACTAATAACAGATATAACTTTTCTGCTTTGGGAATGTAATGCATGGCTTGAATTTTCATGGAATTAATGCAAAATGACCATTACAGTAACTTGGTGTAACTTGGTGAAAAACTGATAAAAAGGTGTGTCGAAAAAAAAGGGCATTACATCATTAACTCGCTAATTTGTATATAGCCTATATGATACATATCACTGTTTCATGAAATTATGCGAAACTTAAAAATTCCATGAAGGTCCTTTTTTGGGGGGGGGTGGTCCGATTTTGTTGAAACTATCACCGTTTTTATGGTTTAATTTTTCTCTACTTATTTAATTGTATAAGTTGTTTCGCTAACATATAACTTGCTAATGGATCGAAATTGCCCATTAAAGGGTCTTTATGGTTGAACTATTTGAAAGGAAGCGAACAGTTTGCAGATAATTTTCATGGAAAGACTAAGGTTAATGATTCTTTAAAGGCAGGTTTGGAGATTTTGAAACGCCTGCAGATGAACTATATTAAGTTTCAACATTTAAAATGACGTTTCTTGAGACAGACAATTATTATAAAATAAGAACAGAAAGAGACCAGCCGATGATGTTATAGCAGTCAACATGTTTGATATACAGTGCGTCCAAGAAAGAAAAAAAAAACAGAAAAACAGAACACAAACGCTTATTGTGAGAAAAATATGAGCTGTATGAAAACGATTATTGATTCATCATGAAGAAACGTTTCATTGGATCAGCCATGGTATAATATACAAATAACGCATGGTAGCGAGTGCATTCAGGGCCAAATAATGCTCGATGTGCGAGAAGAGCGCCTGGATATACCGCACCGAGGTCCGCAGGACCGAGTGCGGTATATCTAGGTGGCGAATCGAGCACAGAGTGTTTGTTTTACACAAATTCCCCCTGCTACTGAGCTGCCCCCCCCCCCAAAAAAAAGCCAATGAATAAATAATTGAATTGTATTCTAACCTTCACCCTCACGCTTCAGTCTTGACCGTTGACTAAAATTAAAAAGTGATCCAAAAAGTTGCAAAGTCTGTCCAATTTCATGCTATCCGAGCATCATTGCGCGTACACTTCGCGCAAACTTTGACACGCCTGGTCATTGCCACTCGCATTGATCACCTCATTCCGAGTGCAGGTAATGTGCTATACCAAAAGCACAATACCTGCAATCCGGCGAGTGCAGGTATAGTACATTTGGATGCTATAGTTCAGTCCACTGAATGTCGCGTGACCCGATTTGAACCAATCACATTACAGAACATTCTTGGAAGTTGTATAATATCAGCAACGCCGGTATGTTTTTTCGTCGACAAGATATATATGGAGTCTGCTTCGAAATACTAAAGAAAGTAGAACGAGCTTAAAATAAATGTAAAAATGAGGTCATATGGGGGAAAACTCGAAGTTATGGTCTTGAAAACATTTAATTTCAACTTTATATATTATATATATATATATATATATGTATGTATGTGTGTGTGTGTGTTCATGTGTGCGTGTGTGTGTGCGTGTGTGTGTTTTGTGTGTGTTTAAGTTTAATATAAGATTTAAATACCTGAAATACATTTGTTGTAGTATAAGTAAATATAATTGCAGAATCCCTCACTTGTATATTTTATCGAAACGTTAACAGATTTTCGTTTGAAAGAGAGGGCGCTGTTTTGCTGCTAGCCCATGTTTTTAACTTGCTCTTCATCAGGATAGTAATTTTCTTATTTTTTCCCGACCTTGGAGATTTTAGTCAATTTTGTGTGTGTTTGATCTGTTTTATCATCATCAGTTGTCAACCGTGAGTAACTTTCCTGTGTGATTTGCCATTCGCTTTACTGTTTACAATCATCTTTTCATCATGCTCCAGTCATCGTTTGAAAACAGATATGCCCAGTTCATGTTTAACGTGCATGACTTACGGCGGATCGGACCACTCCATGTACTTTGCTGTCTTTTTGAAAAACGTGGTAGAGGTGTGGCTCTTTATGTCAGGAATGACCTTCGTGCAACGTTGTTTGGCGTCAAGTCTACACCTAGTCATCTTGAGATCATCTGGGTTAAGACCAATCTGAGCCACTATGTCCGGAACTCGGTAAATTTTTTTTATCTGTGTTGTGTATTCACCACCATGTACACCACTGAAGGAAGAGATTACCGATCATATCATATATATGAGTGACCATATACGCAACTCTTTCTTGGATGCTGCTATTATTATACTTGGAGATTTCAATGATCTTGCCACGGAACCGTTTGTGAGACATCTCAATGTCGATCAACTGGTCAAAATACCAACTAGAGAGAACCGAATACTTGACATGATATTCACTGATTGCGGAGATTTCTACAAAAAGCCTCTAATAACAGCACTTATTGGAAGTTCTGATCATTCCACAGTTCTGATGATCCCGAGGACCTCCTGCCCTATACCTACGACAAGGTGTAGTTATTGACCTATTCGTGATTCTTGTGTACGATCCTTTGGTCGCTGGATCACCTCGTATGACTTTAGTTACTTGGATGGCATGGAGTCTCCGGACGATATGGTACAATCTATCCAGAGTGTACTAGGGCATGCTTATCGACAACATTTTCCGCTTGTTGTTCGTCGCCGTTCACCTAATGACAAGCCCTGGATCACGGACAGGTTGAAATCCCTCATCCGTAAGAGACAACGTGCGTTTGAGAAAGCTGACAGAACCTTCATGAAACTTCGGAACCAGATTCAGCGCAAGATAAAGCAGCGGAAGTCGGTTTTCTACCAGAAGAAGATTGCAGCCATGAAAAAATCAAACCCTGGCAAATGGCACCGACAACTCCGTTCTCTCGCTGGCCTGAATAAACGGTCTTCTTTCAGTTTTCCGAATGACTTTGGTACAAGCCCTCCTGAGCAAGCAAAACACATCAATGACTTCTTTGCTAATATTTGCCGTGAATTGCCTGCCTTAGATATTTCGTCTTGTCCAGCTTTCCTACCTGCCAGAAGACCACCTCCTAGAATTCAGAGAATCAAGATCTTTGAGATGATGAAAAGACTGAATCCATCTAAGGCTATCCACCCGGAGGACATCCCCATACAACTGATAAGAGAATTTGCCTTCGAACTTTCCGCTCCTTTATCAGTCATCTTCAATGTCGTTCTAGATCGGGGTTCCTTTCCGTCTCGTTGGAAGCGTTCTGTCATAACACCGATACCAAAGTCCTATCCAGTGACTTGCTGTTCTGACTTGAGACCTATTTCAATTACCCCAATACTGGCGCGTGTTTTGAAGGTTTTCTTTCGCAGTTCCTAATTAGAGACTTAACACCTCACCTGGATCCGCGTCAGTTTGGCAACATAAGGGGAAGTTCAACCACTCACTACCTGGTGAGTCTCATGGATACCATCCTTCGTGGCATGGACATGCCTAAGCAATGTGCTACACTCTGCACGATAGATTTTTCTAAGGCCTTTGACCGCGTCAATCATAATGTGGTGATACACAAACTCATCAAGTATGGTGTTGATGAAGCAATCTTATCAACTGTAATAAGCTTCTTGAGTGATCGAACCCAGGCAGTCAGAATCGGTCCCTGTATCTCCGAAGAATTATCTCTGACCTGCGGAGTGCCTCAAGGGACCAAGCTGGGTCCTTTGATATTTCTAACGCTGGTAAATGACGCTGTGATGGATATCGATCAACGGTGGAAATATGTGGACGATTTGAGCATTCTTGAGATCCGTTCCACTTCTGGCGTCTCGACGTTAGCGGATCATCTCGTCAAACTAACATGTTGGAGTAAGCAAAATGACATGAAATTCAACGTTCAGAAAAGTAAAACCATGACCTTTGACTTCTCCAAAAAAACAAAACGAATCCTCTGAGCTTACGTCTGAACCGATGGAGGAAACGAATTGCCAGAAGCTGCTTGGCGTTCTTCTACAAGCTAATCTCAAATGGGACAGCTATATCTCCGACATGATCTCAAGAGCTGGAATGAGAATATTCATGATATGTCGTCTGCGGAAAGCGTCTGTCCCGATGCACGACCTAGTGAATATATATTCCACATACATTCGTCCAATATTAGAATACGCATCTCCATTGTGGTCTACAAGCATAACAAATAATCAACTCAATGATATCGAAAGGATCCAAAAGCGTATATGTCGCATCATCCTGAGGGATCAATACATTTCCTATGGACACGCTTTGGAAACACTTGGCATCAATCGCATGTCCGAGCGACACGAGCAGTTGCTGCTTTCCTTTGCCAAGAGCTTGTTGACTTCTTCCAGGCATCGAGATTTCCTTCCGCCCCTACGCAGCGAAATATCCTCCCGGCGTCTACGTTACTCGCACCTCTTGGATACCCCCTGTGTAGGACTGCTCGGTACCGTTCGTCAACAATGCCCTCTGCAATAAAACTGCTTAACGCGAATCTATAAATCGTTGAGTGTCCGAACAATGAAACTGTAAACACATTTCATTCTGTCGTTTCATTATTTTATTAATTCATTAGTGTTTCCTTTTTTAACTACAATTGTATGCCCTTGCCAAATATTAAATTTGGGGTTTTATCTATAATATAATGTGCAATATGTTATACGAAATTATGCAACGTTGTTATTCAAATATCAATTTTTCTCGTTTTAGATAGCAATTGTTAAATACCATCTGAACTCTTATTTGCTTAGACATATAACTTTCTCTTTCTCATGCACATTGGTAGATTTTTGGTTTTAAACAAACCGCTATAATATTACGTTTGCAACATACACTTTTATTCAATTTACTCTCAGATTGTTTTAAACTGTATACATATTTCAATCCGCTGTTTCATTACTTCATTATTATTATTTATTTATTTTTTTTTTTTTACTACAAACTTATGCCCTTGCCAATTATTTAATTAGGGCTTTTTTTCTCCAATATAATGTGTAATATTTTATTCGAAATCACCCTATACTGTTATTCAAATGCTCATTGTAATTTTATTGAACAGTTTTCTCGATTTAGATGAATGCTGTCATTGAATTTATAAGGGAAAAGCGAAATAGAGACTGTCATTTTGATGTCTACGGTTTAATTTCATCGCTTCCAATATATGTTTTTATGCTTAATTTCAATTTTTGTAATAGAAATGTTTTTATAGCAATTGTTAAATACTTTCTGAACTCTTTCGCTCGAACAACTTCCAATTTTCTTCTCCATTCTCTCCTTTTCACCGTCTTGGTCTTTCAACATAAATGTGTATTACTACATTAAACAAATAACTTTGTTTCGCAATTTCGATTTTATCTTACCAATGCTTAATAATTTCTGCAAAAGTTGACCTACAATATGTATTTTAGTTTTGTATATGTTTATATCTCTCTATATTTTAAATTTGTTTGTAAATTGAACATTTTCAGCCTGCGAGCTGCTTGTTTGATGTGTTTTTGCAATAAACCAAACCAATTCAATTCAAAACTATGCAGCGATGAAACCATGCACCCTGACAAGTGTGCGAATCTACGTTGATATGTATAGTGTATGTTTGCAAAATAATGTGATATTGCTTTTGAGCAAAATGTACGTCAGTTATAGAGAAAGGAGAAGAAAACTAGACACAATACCACTAAACCGTGAAGTTGTATAATTACGTCGCTTGCCCCAGTACTACATTTCCTCTTTCAAGTGATATGATAGTAGAGGGAAATATAACCCATCCTCGATATTCGCTATAACATAAGATATTCCATATAAAAGTAGTCGTTGTCAGGCAGCCATCACGTCAATTTCCATCTATGGCCGCTTGCATGTGAATTGACAATTGCATGAATATTTCATCCTTGCTATGGTAGGTCCGGTGCTCGAAGATTGAGCCCCGTATCCGCACTAACCGTTGAAACGTCTCTATAATCTCCTGTTCCCGTTTGCGCAGTTTCCAAATACCTGCAAAAAAAAAAAAAAAGGTAGTAATTTTCTGTTTTCTTTTAAATGATGTTAGAGCTAAATACTATCATGACCTTGTCACCTGAAGAACCTTGCTACTGTTCATTATACACATTTAAAGCGTAATATAGATCCCAAAGACCTCATCAAATGTATGAAAATGGCCCATTCGGATAAATTGTTGAGATTGAACATATTTCAACTATTTGATATGCACTTTCCACATGGACAACATTTTGGGAACGATTTATCAAGGCCTGTATCCTTTAGATCTGAGCGCTGTTTCATAAAACTCGTTATCAATAACAAGTTACGGGAATCGTTATCAGTGGTCAGAATTTGTTTAATATGTATTAAGAAGAGATTTTTTTTTTTATTATTAATGTTTGTGAGGTCAATCCAAAGTGCAATTTGTGGAAAATAGACTGTTAATTACTTGTATAAGTTATTTAATTCAGCAGATATTTTCATCAATTAATCCTCTAGACCATGAATATTCCAATTCTGCCTTCCTCGAATTGTTACATTACATCAATAAATAACTGTAATAGAAATTGATTAGAATCATAGAAGACTTACCAAAACCCCCGATGGCTCCAAAAGCCATCGCAGCAACAATAATGACGGCTATCCACCATTTATTACGTGTCTGACCTTCCTTCAGGTTATCTGTGATAAGAATGAAGGAAAAATTATGAGATTTGCATGAAAGTTTTGTTTTATTCATTTTTTTTTTCAATCAACAGTTGACAGTTAACGTATGTCTAAAATGCCTATGTCTGCGCATGCCCGTAACTGCACGATTCCGTTAATTATTCCAAAAATTTGAACCAGCCGTTAAAAAAAATGATGCCTATGTTGCATTTTGATGGTTTTTCGTGTTATTTATAATACGCACAACCAGCCGGCCTGTGTATTGTTATTATTGTTGTTGTTGTTGTTTTTTCGAAATTAACGGTCACCGTATTTTTAGCAAAGGGGAGCTGAATTGGTATGATCGGATTTAATCTAAATTTCACTCATTTTTTTTTTTTTGGGGGGGCTGCAATTAACTACTTTGCAATTTTAGGTTCTAAAGGGCGCTAGAAATGTCATAAATAAGAATAATAAATAAGAACATTTAGCCTGCTTGTGAGAATGATAATACTAACGTCATCTTAACGCCCCCGGCATTAAGTACTATACGTGCATTGCCTGAATTCCTGTTCTTGTTTGTGTTTTACCTCATTTCTGATATAATTAAAAATGGATATACGAAAATATTGGAAAGAAATACAAAGGAGTTCAGCTGATTTTGCCACTTTACGGGTTCATGTACTTACTGGTGACAAACTTGCCTATGACTTACATTTTAATCCAGGCCTATTTAATAGTAACATAGATTTTGTAATCTAATTTTTCAAACATTTATAAGATTCTTATCATTTTAATGATTTATTTCACACTTTCACATGTTTATGCCTCCGCCAACCACAGGTGGTGCCGGAGGCATTGTGTTTCCAGGTTGTCCGTACGTCCCTCCCACTTTCTCGATAACGCGATATCTCAAGAACCACTTGGGATATGAATTTCAAACTTGATGATAGCATGTATCCCCATAGACAGGCGCGGGGCCAGTGTACAATTAAAACCCCGAAAAGTCGTAAAAGCTTTTGAATTCGTAACGGCTATCGAGGCCCTGTTTGGAGAGAGGAGCAAAATTCGTCCAAAATGCACCTTTGCGTATCTCCCTTATTTTACCACCAAAGATCGTGATTTTTTTAGAGCACCAACATAATGATAATATTATTATTCAAATAAATTTTCATTCAAAACTGTTTAGTATTATTAAAGATATAGGTACTTTTCAGTTTCAGAGGTCTGTGAAAAGAGGCTTCGTTTTTTTCCAGACATAACCGAGCGACAATATGAATATGCAAACAATTAACATTTTACTAGACTTTCAACTCCAGTCTCACTCTCAGCGAAGTTTCGTGTTTGAGCAGTTAGTAGTTTTGTGTAAAAATGCTTTCAAAACTAGGGGAAGATTCATGAAAAGACTGGAAACTACAACTATATCGGAGGTGTACGCATGCGCTGTTTGCTTCACCGCGCTCACAGGCCATGCATGCATACCATATATGGAAAATGCGTCATCGATCAGCTGTATTTACGCTGTGGTTAAGTCTAGATCTAGTAAAGTCGATTGAGCTGAGTTACAATTACAGCAAAGAACTCCACCATATTTTCACAGCTAGTACAGATACTTATTTATTTATAAGTCATTGTTTTGCTAAATTTCGACCACACATCAGCATGTTTTACTCGCATCATTACAAAGACCAAACCGTCGATGCTTCGATCATGAGATTCATACAAACACACCCGAGTTCAGAGCACACAGTGCAGTTCTGCACATATCTACGGTACGTGTGACTACAATTCTCCAGCATGAACCCTTATAGATGGGACTAGTCCTACGCTTCCGCGAACGTTTTGCCCTGGGTTCGTTGATGACATTGCCTTCGATTTTTTCCAGACATAACCGAGTGACGTAAAATCATGAAAAGATATTCGGAGGAGAGCTTTAATATACTTTGATTTATCAGCTCCAACAGTCACGATCTTGAGCAATGATGGAAAATATGTAAAATACTGCAATATTTTCAGTGAAAAAAACACAAAAATGGCGCTTCGTTTCGCACAGTTTTCCTTTTAAAAATAGGATTTGACAACTAACTGCAATATTTATGAGTTAGAAAAACTCTTCTTCTTCAATTTGACGCTTTAATCATTTCATTTGGTGGTTTTTAAAGCGAGATATTACAGTTTAGCTGAGACTCTTTTGTAGCGGTTAAGCGTAAACAAGTTGTTTACTTTATGCAAATTAGGCTTCAAGGACGAAAGCTTTCGCACCGTTAATTATACACTGGCCCCATGCCTGCCATAGAAAGACAATCTGATTAGATTTTGGAGTACCTAGGCCAAAGGTCAAATATCACAGAGGTCAAATTCGTGTTATTCGCCTTGTTATCGCGATATCCTAGAACCACTAGAGATATGATGCTCAAACTTCGTGACAATATGTATAATCGTAGGAAGAGAATCTGATCACATTTTGGGTTAATAGGTCAAAGGTCAAAGGTCACACGTCAATTCATGAAATTAAAGGTATTTAGCCTTGTCACTTATCGCAATATCTGAACATGGTGACTGTATTACTTTAGTAAGATGATCAAATTACATTTTGGGGCTAGTAGGTCAAGATCATAGTCCTTGGTTGGTTAACATTTAATAGGCTTTTTGTTTTCATCGTGATATGTCACGAATAATTCCATCCATTTCCTATACTGAATTTAGCTAGGGCATGCAGAGGCATTCAGGAAACGTTTTCACATTTGTCTTGTTAAAATCTTCTTTGAGGGAGAGGGTTGATGATTAATTGTTTGTTACTCAGGGAATATAGTTAAGGAAGTCCCTCCCTTCCACTTTCTTTTTGTCTCCCCTATTTTATTTTATCAGTCTGTTGATTTTGTATATATATTGTAATCAAACTCTATATGCTATGTTGTTAAAATGATATAAAGTAATAAAGTGCCTCGTATGAGGAAAAGAGAAAAAAAAATAGTTAAGGAAGTTCATCGTCAAGCTGTGACAGGGCACTAATTAAGGAAGGAAGAGGAAAGCACAAAACGTATAAATTATGTACATGTATAGGATAGTGAAACTATGAAACACTAAAAATAAGATTACCACGTAATATTGGGAAATTTCGAAATGTCAGATTATGAATGTAAAATGGTGATACAGAACATCAAAAGATCAAAAGTAGGAGCAATGTGTAAAAATGAAATACTGAATTTTCAGGAAATTAATTTAAATGATAATACATATTATTTTGAATTTACCCGACACTTCGTCACTCTAAGGGTATTTTTTTCACAAATGTTCGAGAAAAGAAACATTGGTCTTATGTCTATGTCACCTTTGGAAAAATAAACGATTATTTTCCAGTAGATTGATCAGACATTTCGTAAATAAAGGGGCATGGTTTAACGAATGGGTCGGGTAACGCGACCACCTGACCGAACGCGATAACCCGATGATTCGAAGAAAGCCGTAATGTACATGTATAATAGGCTTCTAATATTAGGTCTTTAGTAAGGAACGGGCTTCAGCAGTGATTTGCATGTAAAATATGGTAGACCTACATGAAGGAATGTGTTTCAGCAGTGACCTGTATAATAGGGTTCTAGCCTTTTGGCCTGCATGAAGGAACGTGCTCTGAGAGACTCCCATTTTCGAGACATGTGGTCGAATGCTGCCCGACCAGCTTGGAATGCGACTGGCAATAATAGTGGCAACTTGTCCCTTCAACTATGGTGGCCTCTGAGCGACAATTGGTCGTGTTGGTGTGTAAGGCTCCATCGAGGGTCGGCATCGTGCAGGTTCCTTTGGAAAAGAAATAAAAAAGGAAATCAAAAAAGAAATCAAACTATTTTAAACCGTCCAAATTATTTCTTTTTTTTTTTTTAAATCAAGTTTCAAGTTTGAAGCGGATATACATTTCTTCATTCATGAAGAAAATTTTTGTTTTTAGAAGGAGGCTTGGAGTAAGAGTTCGGCCCTCTCCCCTCCCCCTTCCTCCTTGATCTACCTTCAATTTGGTCAAACGTCATTCATGTATAGGCAGTGGTATATTTTAAGCTTTATACACGCTTACCAGGCAACAAGATAATGATAATGACATTGATAATAATAACAGTAACAGTAAACAATCAGTTTTATTTTACCTTTGACTAACAAAGAGCTGTTATACGGGTACTGGAAGTAACTTCCGTGGCTGAAGACATTGCATTGGTATATGCCACTGTCGCCTTTTGTAGCATTAGGAATCAACAGATCAGTGCCATTTTTAGTCTGGTACCCTCGGTCAATATACGTGGTTTGTACACCAGCGGATGTTTTACTGAGTAGGAGAGTTTTGATTGGTTCGAGCTTGTACCAGTACAAATTGTATTCATCTTCTCCTAGATCACTAGGACAAGGCATGACCACGTTTTCGCCTACATCAGCAGGACGTGGATAAACAACAGCATACATATTTTTCCCTGATCAGGATTTAAACAAAGGTTGAAAATGTGAAAAGATAAAATATTAACAATAGCCGAATTACTATTTTTTGCCAGTGCTCTAAATCTCGTCTCTAAATCTTTGGAACAGGGTTTGTTAGCTCTTTAAAAAAAAATAGATTTTACCATGTTGATTGTTTCTTAATGTTGAAAAAGTGATTTTCTATAGGTTAGTTATTTTGTATTTTATGTCTGTTCATTAACCAGTGTACAATTAAATGGCAGAGTAAGAAATGGTAGATATATATTTTTTTTATTGAAGTGCGTCTACATGTATCCGTTATACCTCAGTCACACACATGAACCGATTCCAACACCAACTACAAATCGAAAGGCTCTTTGTAATTAACTTTTTCATGTTTGTTCGGTCTGTCGGATTGGGATTGGTCTTGAGTCTGTCCCCTTGGTATGACCAAGGATTCATAAAATATAGAAAAACAGGCTGCCCTGATCTTTAGACGTACCACGACATTCTGGTAAGGGGTAATCAAAGGTATCGTTCGCCCCGCAAGTCAACAGTGGATGACCCAGCAAGATAGATGAGTTGTCACACTTGAAGCTACACTTTGTGTTGCAGTGGACCATTCCGTTCGAGGAGCAGTTACTAGTCAAATTACTGTAATTTGACTCATGGTAGAAACTCAAGGTGCATGTCGATACTGGGGAAAGACGAAAGAAACAGATTATATGTGTGCATGTATATATATATATATATATATAGGCGTGAAGAAAATGGTCTAGGAACGTGAGACGTAGCTGTACTTTACAATTGTATTACGAGCTTTCGGCTTGTGAGACCTTCTTCAGGTTCAGAGTCAGAGTTGAGAATTCTCCCACTTATATATATATATATATATATATATATATATATATATATATATATTTATTTATTTATTTATAAACACACACACACACACATATAATGAGCACTTATTTGTAACTGGTGACACGTTTGGGAATTTAAAGGCCTATTCCCATTTGCTCTCTCAATCGATTATTTCCCTAGGACCTGCGTCTTTATTTTACAAGTCATAAATTAGATAAATCCTTGGAGGCAAATACCATTTTAACTGTTACACTTATTGCCATCACGTATTATGTCAATAAGATAGACCTGATATTATAACATTTTTACCTTCTTTAATCTAACGATAGTCAAACATAGTCTTGTTCATTTGGGCAGGTGTATAGGCTACTTTTTAAGGGACAGCTGTCAATTAAGCCCTTTGTAGACTTGCCTTTGGATGTGACAGAAAAAAAATCGGAAACCTGAGAGTAATACGAACAATTGTCAACATTAAAATACATCAGCTATAGGTGAATATGGAGTAAAACCATGTGTGTACACGTGCTTACCTTCTACTTCCAAAATAAAGGTTTGCAACACCACGGGATCTACTATTTTTTCACCAAAGATCGCATGGCATTCATAGAGTCCCGCGTCTACAATCTGCAGGTTTTCAAAGACGAGATGACCACCGTTGATACTCATTTTACTTTTGGTTGTCTCGTCTGAGTACAGCTTGTTCCATTCCACAGAAATGAGGGTTTTATTTACTTCCGGGGCGCATATCAGGGCTACCTTTTCTCCTAAGCGGGCTTTTACAATCTGAGGTTGTTGGTCGATCGAAGTGCTTACTGTTGTTGAAACGAGAAAAAATATTTATAGAGATTATTGCCGCAGTAACTAAAACTTAGATGTTAAATCCACGATTAAAATGGCAGAAAAGTGATGGGATTTTCAAAATGGTGCATAAAACACATATGAAATCCTGGGTTCAACCTTTATGTATTATATTTAAATGTTAGTTTGTTGCATTTTGAAAATATTATCATTCCTTGGCCAAGTGTTGGTCATCTTTTTAGAACTGAGTTCTTACAGTGAGAGATGGTAGTCTGTAGTATAAAAACCGATAACATTATATATATATATAATCTGACATGGTACTTTAACAGGACATCTATATATAACCCTAAATAGTACATTAACAGGACATCATAAAAACTGATATATTACCCTATTCCCTAACCATAACCCTAATCCTAACCCTAAATTCAAAACAATATAACTAATTAAACTAATGACTAATGATTAAACATATTGTTTCTTGGAAGGCCTATAAGTTTCCTCTGCCTGCAAACGTATGTAGAGGGCAGTAGTTTTATTGTTCAATCGTTAACAGGGCACAAAATGTCCTGCTAATGACCATGTCTACTAATGACTCATTTTCTCACTACATATGTCCGTCTAATGACGCTGTGAGATGTGTGTGACTTACCGCATGATCTTTGTAATGCCACAATAATTATCAAATAGATCAGTAATAGTGCCATTTTGTATTATCTGAAAAATAAAAGGTTTAAAGTTAACAATTTTATAAAAAATCTACACCTACTAATATAATAATAATTATAATCATTATAAAAATAACTATTATAATAATAACAATAATAATACTCCTGTTAACAGTTATATTAATAATGCTAATAATAATAAAACATTGTTGAAAGCACGTTACACATTACATAAGTATGTCCCTATACGCTGGGGAAGGAATAGAGACAAAAAAGCAATAGAAAATATGTTACTGATTTCCTCGTATCTGTTTAAAATTTTGAAAAATATTTTTGACTTAAACTAACCTATTGTGTTATTTCTTCTAAGAGAGTTTGGAAGGCTATTCAACAAAACTTAGGCAGCATAGAAAAATAAAGGTTCACCATATGTTATTTTTAATTTTATTTCGATTTTGTCAGAAGAAGGAGGAAGAATAGACAAATTATTTGTACATAATCGAAGATCTGTTGTTGGTATTTTATCCAGTGAGTATTTTATTAAAATAAAAGGATGAAAGTCCGTTGAAACATTCGTGAACCCAATAATAGTATCTTGAACTGAATGTGAAACTGGACATGTAACTTATGTAAATTTCTTAAGACAAGGGATATCGAATCATTTTCTTTGTATGTGTAACTAGTCGCGCTGCCAAATTTGCATGATTTGTAGTCTTTGAATTTGGCAAAGTGGTAACCAAAAAAAAAAGAGACAGAGAGTTATAAAAGTAAAAATGACACATAAAAAGTTATGTTGTACTTCTGTCAATAAAATTACTAATTCCAGCACTCTTATTAAAACTTTTGGGTCACTGAACAGTGCTTGTTTTATTACCCAAAATTTTCTATGGAGAATCCATTCGTTTTCTTTATTCTGCTAAAAGTACCACATGCCTAGTTTGACTAATATAATACGACAAAGACTATGTCCCTTCTAGTAGAGCAATCAAATTACAATTTCATTTGATTTACTATCGCGTTTTATTTGTTAAAGTAGTCAATTAACTGTTATTTTCAGCTCGTTTTCTGTGTAAAATCCACGGGTCGGGCGAAAGAGCTTTAGTACCATGTCACAACTTGGCATACCGCCTTCTTCTATTTTTTTAGTTTGAGAAAGACATTTGTCTATGTAATGTTATCTTTCCAACCATATAAGACTCGTATAAATTGATAAATGTTATCCCCCGCGTATCCAAGATGTAAGACCATCACATCTTTGCCCAGTGAAAGTTTTTGATGCGATGATTCAGTTTGAGAACTGTGTCGCCTATAGTTTCTGTCACGGTCCATGCACCTAAGACAATGCACAGTGGTGGAATGATACCGACTGCACAGAGATAGGAGATATGTGATCTCTAGCGTGAACAGAGCATGACTGATGTATTTTCTTCAATTCCAACAAGTTCCATTTAGTTCCAAAATAACCAAGATATATTAAATATAATAATATTCATAATTGGCTCAAATTATGGCCCGCTAAAAAACGATCGGATGACGCAGAAATGTGTATCTGACATAGCAGTCGGCATCGTCACTGTGGTTGTAGTTTTGCCGGGAGGCTGTCTTTTTCCCGGAGGTTCGTAATTCTGAAAATGAAGTAGGGTTCATAATTCCAAACATTTTTGCCGCTATTCAGAAGGTTCGTTTATCTGAACATTCATAATTCCGAAAACAAAAGGCGGTTTGTACTCCGAAAGTTCATTAACGATCATAGTCATTGCATTGCTCTCTGCCTTTTTCGAAATTTCAAACCTTCGGAATTAAGATATGTATTTCAATTCCGGAAATACGAACCCGATTTTATTTTGCAGAAATATGAACGTTCGGAATTAAGAATCTTTGCAGTAACGACATGTAACCTTGTTCATGGTATTGCAACTTTAGTGTTAATTTTCTTATCACGCTTTCGGTGTTTAAGAATTTTCGCAAGGCACTGCTACAGTGCATATTTTTTAGATTCAGATGAAATTGTCAACAAGTTGTAAACTTTTTTATTTATTAATCTATTGCAACCAAAAGGTTGAATTATAAATTATAAATACAAATCATAAACACAAAGCGATAGTTAATCGGACAATTGTAGAAATGATGTACAGTGAACTAATAAAGAGAAAACAAAATGAGATATACATAATTAAATGAATAACTACACTGTATATGTCAGCTACAATAACATTATTACAGAGTATACAAACAAAAATTATACTAGAAATATATATGTCCGCTTTTGGGTGCAATGATTTACAAAACGTCAATAGCAGTATTACTAAAATAGCAAATATTATGATGAACTCGTATAAAAACAGAAATTAAAATTGATCAAAGAATATATAAAACGTAGTTCAGAAACATTACATATATTTGTAATGGAGTGGTGTTAATACATATCGCCCTTTGAGAACAAGAAGGGCATTTCCTCATGTACTTCTTAGGGATATAATACACCTCTTATGGCTCTCAACAGAAGTTATGTCATTTTAAATAAACTTCAAGATAACTATAAGATATTGATCATTGATTTTTGTATTCCGTCACTCAAATTGTGTGATTTAAACCGAGTGTATATATCATAATAAGACGTTTACATAAAAATTAATGTCATTTAACAAGTCTTCCAAAAAAAAAAAATAGCTTATGCTACGTATATGGCGCGCCGTTTGACCAATAAATCAGATAAACACTGTTTATCAAGCGATAAACACTGTTTATCGAGAGAAACTATGTTTATCAACTGATAAACACAGTTTCTCTCGATAAACAATGTTTATCGCCGAAAAACAGTGTTTATCGAGAGAAACTGTGTTTATAAGTCGATAAACACTGTTTATCGCCGAAAAACAGTGTTTATCGCCGAAAAACAGTGTTTATCAAGAGAAACTCTGTTTATCAGTCGATAAACATAGTTTCTCTCGATAAACAGTGTTTTTCGACGATAAACAGTGTTTTTCGGCGATAAACAATGTTTATCTGATTTATTGGGCAAATGGCGCGCACTCGTGCTCCAGATCAGAGCCGTATGCACTACTCCGCACGTTAGTCGGCTGGCTTGGTGAAATTACCGTTACTTAATTGCCTGATAAAAGCATCATTTTTGGTATATACTTTTGACAAAAAACTATAATGATATATGCCTTAACCTCCCCCAGCATCTTAACGCGGTATGAATTGAGGAGTCGTGCATCGCACCCAAATACAATAGCGTTCGTTATTATAGTTGGCGATTTGGTAAGCTTCAGTATTTTTCTTTTCTGATTTCTCTGGAATGCGAAGAACATTCTACTTGAAAGGGGTTTTATTTGACGTCCTTTGCACAATCATTAATTGCCAACAGTGACACCCGAGAGAAGATATTGCAATTTAGCGAGCTTAAGATTATGCATTGTAATCAATACGTTATTATTTTTGCCTATTTTTAATCTGATTATGTATAATATCTTAGGCATCCCATGCCGCATTTCCTGGAGTCGGAAGAAAAGACTTACGGGTTATAGGAATTTCACATTCATTTTTTTCTTCCAGGCAACTTCGGGAATGCAGCAGGGGAAGCCAATTTTATTATTTCATACTTTGTATCCTATGTTGCCATTCTACTGTACCTTCTATTGTATGTTTGAAATGCCAAATAAATAATAATAATAATAACCCCGTAAGATAGCTATGTTTTAAAGAAACATACGTTATTGAATGTTCAATGTTAGCAATTAATCCATTTGTTTTCTTCTATTGTTTACTTTTTTCTGTGATAAGAATTGAGGGAAATGTTCAAACTTATCATGATAAAATCATATCTATGTTAATACTGTGATGATTTGTTTATAAATTTTTGTAGAAGATAACTTATCTACACGTCTAAATATGCAACTGCGAGTAAAGAGACCTTCAATGGGCATAGGCCTATCCTCTTTTACTATCAGATTGTTAACAAGTAAGCGATGATTAAGTAACTAGTAGTGGTAAAAATAATATTATTCGTAGTAAAAGTAGTACTGGTAGTAGTAGTAGTAGTAGTAGTAGTAGTAGTAGTAGTAGTAGTAGAAGTAGTAATAGTAGTAGAAGTTATAGTGGTCGAATTAATATCATAATTATTAGTAGTCGGATTAGTAGTAGGCTAGTAGTAATAGTAGTAGCAGCAGCAGTGGTAGTAGTAGATGAAGTAGTATTTATGTAGTAGTGCTACTAGTAGTAGTAGTCAGAGGCGGCACTCCTGTGGGGGCAGGGGCAGACACAGTGTTCCCCACCCCACTTTGTCAAGTACCCCCAAAAGTGCCCCTTTTTACATAGGAAAAATGCCCCTTCCCCTTTTCACCTCTGACGAGAGCCCTTTTTATGTTGACACGTGCTCCTTTTCCTTCGACAAGTTTCCATTTTCCTTTGCAATAAATGTCTATTTTCCATTCCCATGAGTGCTCTTTTTAATCTCTAGTAAGTGCCTCTTTTTAGGTACGAGAAGTGCCACTTTTCACTTTTTGATAAGTGCCCCCTTCACCTCTAAAAATCGCCCTATTTCAATCTGAGAGGTGCCCCTTTTATTTTCATATGTGCCCCTTTTCATTTGTAAGAAGTGCCCCTTCCCCTTTTAATAACCACCCTTTTGACTCGGATAAGCGCACCTTTTATTTTGTATATGTGCCCCTTTTCCTTTGTAAAAAGTGCCCCTTCCCCTTCTTATAATTACCTATTTTCATCTCTGATAAGTGCTCCGTTTATTTTAACATTTGCATATTTTTCTTGTTAATAAGAGCCACTTCCCCTTTCCTATAAACGCCCCATTCTACCGCCGATAAATGTCCCTACTAAAATCTGATCGGTGCCCCTTTTCTGTCAACAAATGCACATTTTCATTTATTATAATTGCCCCTTTTTCGTTCTCATAAGTGCCCCTTTTCATATCTGATCAGGGCCCTTGTTTAGGTGCGGTAAGTGCCCCTTTTTCACCTCTGATAATTTCCGCTTTAACAAGGATACATGCCCCTTTTCCCCTCTAATAAGGGACCTATACCCTTTTCATAAATGCCCTTTTTCACCTCTTATAAATGCTTCTATCAAAATCTCATGGGTGCACCTTTTCCGTGGATAAATGCCCATTTCCCATTCTCATAAGTGCCTTTTTCATCCAGGCTGTTGAGTGCCTCTTTTTCTAAAAGCCCGATCGCTACGCTCGCTCGCATTTATAGATGATATGATTATGTTATTATCAAAGGTCTTTTAGTCCTCCGTTATGAGAATTTGCTTATAACCCCATCAGGATTGGGTTATTTCCTCTTTATAAGATGTAATTTTTCGCATTGAGAACTCACAAATCTTTAAAAATATGGTGCTTAAGCAATATATTTTGTGATGTATAAAGAGAAACAAATATTGAAATCATCCGTGATAATGTAATCAAATATACAAATGTCTATAAAAAAATTGTATATTCTCGCTTTGATATTTCTTTTTGTAGGTGCTTTTTTGTTCCCGAAAGTGCCCTTTTTCGATGGTGCCCCACCCCCCGCTCCAGGTAGTAGTTACTGGCGTACTTGTGGGGCTTGGGGCATGGCCCTTCCCCAAAAAATAAAATTAAAACATGACTTATTTTCAATTCCATACAAGTGATTTATAAATGTTCGTGATATCACATGATTTTCAACAAAATGCGCGTTTCTCCATTTCTGTTGCAAACTGACACATTCCCAAATAGCCAGGAAGAGCATATCGGTTTTTTATAGTCACTATAAATGGGCCTTAGTGGCCACTAACAGTAACACTAGTAGATAACCGGCCTAGAGAAGAGCTTAGAGAAGATCGCGGCAGCTCTAGGCGGTACGCGGGGGAATGCGCAGTCGCCTGCGCCCAGGGTTTTGTTTTGTTTTGATGTGGCGAGGAGGGTCATTTCCGGAGGGAATGTTCCACAGGCGCGGATCCAGGGGGCGAGCGGGCCTTGCCCCCCCCCCCCCCCGCAAAGAAAAAGAAAAAAAGAAAGAGAGAGAAGGAAAAGAAGGGAAAGGGAAAGAGGAGAGGGAAAGAAAGGAGAAGAAAGAAAGAAAAGAAGAGAAAAATGGAAAGAAAAAAAGGAGATCGGGGGAGGAAGAAGGGCCTTGCCTCCCAGGCTGTTGCCCCCCATCCAAAAAAAAAGAGAGAAGAAGAAGAAAGGAAAGGAAAGAAAAAAGGAAAAGAGGAGATAAAGGGAAGGAAAAAGAGAGAAGAAGAAAAGAAAAGAAGGGGATATCAGTTGCAATTTTCCCGCCAACAAGTTGTGGATCGGGAGGGCGAAAAGGCCTTCCCCCGCCCCGCCAAAAAAAAAAAGAGAGAAGGGGGGAAAGAGGAGAAAGGGAACAAACAAGAGGAAGAAGAAAGAAAAAGAGGAAGAAGAAGAAAGGTGAGACCAGTTGCGATTAATCCCGCCAACAACATGTGGATCGGGGGCCGAAAGGCCCTTGCCCCTCCCCCTAGCAAACATAAAAGAGAGAGAAGGAAGGGAAGGGAAAGGGAAGGGGGAGGGAAAGGTAAGGAAAGAAAGAGAGAAAGAAGATAGGTAGGGGAGATCAGTTGGGATTCTTCCCGCCAACAAGGTGTAGATCGGAGGGGGGCACTGGCGTACTGATGGGGGCGAGCCAATTAGTGTCCTGCCAGTGTCACAATAAAATTCAAACGTGGTTCATTTCTAATTCGATACCGGTGATTTACAAATGTTGCTGAAATGACATAATTTTCCGAGATTTTTCCTCACTTTTTAGTAAATTATACTTTTTTATGCGTTTGTTGGAAAATTACAAATTCCTAAATTTACAGTCAGACAAGAAATATGCTTATTTAGAGGCCTACATGGCAGGGTCTGCAGAACGACGGGGCTCAGGGGCCTCGAGCTCCACCCCCCACCCCATCCCCACTTTTTTGGAAAAAGTATACTAAAGAGAAATAGAAAGAAAGAGAGAAAGAAAGAAAGAATAGTGACCAATTAGTGTCCTGCCAGTGTCACAAAATAATGAGGTATCAAAATATGTTCATCTGACCGTGATAAAATGCCTAAAGCCCTGAGCTTCCGGGGCTCTATCCCCTAGATTCCACCTAGGGCCCTAAGGCGGGCCCCTGGATGCTCATCTAACGGTAATTTAATGCCTAAAACCCCCGAGCTTCTAGGGGCTTCGCAACTGGACCCCACGCCAATTAGTGTCCTGCCAGTGTCACAAATAAGGTATCAAAAAATGCTCATCTGACCGTAATTAAACGCCTAAAACCCTGAGCTTCTTCCGGGCTCTGCCCTGGACCCAACCGAGGGCCCTAAGGCGAGCCCATGGATACTCATCTGACCGTTATGTAATGCCTAAACCCTTGAGCTTTCGGGGGCTTCGCCAACTGGACCCCACGCCAATTAGTGACCTGCCAGTGTCACAAATAAGGTATCAAAATATGCTCATCTGACCGTAATTAAATGCCTAAAACCCTGAACTTCGGGGGCTCCGCCCCTCGACCCCACTAGGGGCCTTAAGGCGGGCCCCTGAATGCTTATCTGACCGTTATAAAATGCCTAAAACCCCTGAGCTTCTGGGGGCTCCGCAACTGGACCCCACGCCAATTAGTGACCTGCCAGTGTCACAAATAGGGTATCAAAATATGCTCATCTGACCGTAATTAAATGCCTAAAACCCTGAGCTTCCAGGGGCTCTGCCCTCTGGACCCCACCTAGGGCCCTAAACGGGCCCCTAGATGCTCATCTGACCGTAATTTAATGCCTAAAACCCCTGAACTTCCGGTGGCTCTGCCCCCTCGACCCCACCAGGGGCCCTAAGGCGGGCCCCTGAATGCTTATCTGACCGCTATAAAATGCCTAAAACCCCTGAGCTTTTGGGGGCTCCGCCCCCTGGACCCCGCCCCCTGGACCCCACGCCAATTAGTGTCCTGCCAGTGTCACAAATAAGGTATCAAAATATGCTCATCTGACCGTAATTAAATGCCTAAAACTCCTGAGCTACCGGGGGCTCCGCCTTCACTACCCCACCAGGGGGCCTAAGGCGGGCCCCTGAATGCTCATCTGATAGTAATTTATTGCCTAAAACCCCTGAGCTTCCGGGGGCTCTGCTCCCTGGACCCCACGCCAATTAGTGACCTGCCAGTGTCACAAACAGGGTATCAAAATATGCTCATGTGACCGTAATCAAATGCCTAAAACCTCTGAGCTTCCGGGGGCTCCACCCCCTCGACCCCACCAGGGGGCCTAAGGCGGACCCCTGAATGCTCAATGACCGTTAAAAAATGCCTCAAATCCCTGAGTTTCAGGGGGCTCAGCCCCCTGGACCCCACGCCAATTAGTGACCTGCCAGTGTCATGAATAAGGTATCAAAATATGCCCATCTGACCATAATTAAAAGCTTCCGGGGACTCTGCCCCTTGACCCCTGCCGGGGCTTTGCCCCTAGACCCCACGCCAATTTACACTACGCTCTACCTGATCGTAAATACTTTAGCGCCCCCACCCACTTTGAAAAACTTTCAGCGGGGCATGCATGTAAGAGTGGGGTGATGCGGCTTTTTTGTCTGCCCCCCAAAAAAAAAAAAAAAAAAAAACTTGTTTGCTCATTACGCCACTGGTAGTAGTAGAAGTAAAAGTAGCAGTAGTAGTAGTATTATCATCATCATTATTATCCTTATCAATATCAGTATGGTTATTATTTATGTTAAGTATGCACCTTTACTGTTTCTCAAATCAATGTTAACGATGTTTCTCGACTCATGTAAACGAAAATTCAAGGAAATTGATTTAGTAATTGGCCACGAACTATACAAATACACAAGGCTTAAATACTCACATGCTTGAATTTTCTTTAGTAAACATCCAATTATCCCGTACTGATCCTGTATTCGATATAACGACTGCGGCAAGGTAATGTACAAATCCTAACAGAGTACTTACTTTTAACTAAAACTATCCTAATACATGCCTTAACTTCCCCCAACATCTCCACCCGGTATAGTTCGAGTATTCGTGCATTGAACACAAATACGATAATGTTCGTTATCATAGCGGACGATTTCGTAAACCCCAGTCATGTTTATATTCTTATTTCTGTTGTATGCGAAGATCGCTATGCTTTACAAGGGTTTTATTTGACGTCTTTTGCAAAAACATTAATTGCCAAAGCAGAACTTACCTGGGAATCCACGGTAAAGTTCTGAGGAATTCCCTATGGAAAAAAATCAATCTGGTGCCGCCCTACTACCTACCGTGATCAAGCTCTGACACACATACGAATTCTCCTTATATCGGACACCCTATTGTTGAGGGAAAATACCCCCAAAATAAAAACTACCAGAAGACCCCCTTAAAGTTTTTAGGTTTTAAGAAACATACGCTATAGAATGGTCAATGTTTGCTTTAAATATTTTTTTCCTTCTAATGTTCCTTTTTTGGTAATTAATAAAATAATGTTCTAGCAATTATTTGGCTTTGTCATTAATATCTTATATATGATGCTTTTTTTTTCTTCATTTATTTAATTATAAGAACATAGAATGCGCTATAATGTTAGTTTCCTAATATGACTAGGCATGATGGCATAATGACATCGTAAGAAAAATTATGCGAAGTGATCGCTTCATGAACTATTTCATAATAATACGTCAGCGCAAATCAATGGAAACATGATTTTTGTTTGTCCATCGTTACTTACATTAATATAGAGTGCGTATAAATTAATAGTACCTCCTTTGATAACCGTAGCCATAACTTTAACAATCTATTAAACGCTAAAGATGTACTGCTTTTCTGTCAAATGATACCCGATATATAATATTTATGACACGGGTGACTGAGCACTAGGTTCTTTGAAAAGTGTTGTCAAAGTAGCATCGAACCAAGTTTAGGCTGATGGATCAAATATGGGTCAGGCCATATGCATATGCATATTTGGTCTTAAATCCTTTTCAACGTTAAATTATGTCATGTGCTCCATTGCTTCATTGTTTAAAATGATGCAATGTATCCAGGCTTAAGAGAACCTTGTTTCGTTCCATAGGATAACCTTTAACTTGTTTAACAGCTTACTAAGTTCTTGACTCATGATTATGTAAGTTCTCTCTGCTCACGTGCTATCTGCGTCATTTCACACGCATAAGGAGCATGAAGTGTTTATCTATAATAGCGAATCAAAACTCAAAGGTTACTAAAGCCAAATGCAAGAAAGTATACATATGATGAAAACAAATATGACAGCGTTGTTAATCACACAATGGTAGAAATGATGTAATAGTAATAATAATAATAATATTCGGTTCTTGTACGGCATATCACATTATGCTCTTCCAAAGAGCTTTGGAATGTATTACCCCAGCTTTAGCATGGCTGCCATTACGGCGCTCAAGCATTTCAAGGAATTAATTCCTGCGAGGTACCCATTTACCTCGTCTTGGTCGAGTGTGGCAAATGAACATTAATGTCTTGCCAAAGGACATTAGTGCCATGTCGGGACTCGAACCGCGGACCTTGTGATCCACAGTCTGGTGACATATCCACTCGACCACGACACCTCTACATGTACAGTGAACTTTTATGGAGTAAACGAATTGAGTGGTACATAAGTAAATGAATAAAAATACGGTGGCTACAATAAAACATATTACATAGTATACAATAAGTTTAATTACATTACTAAATTTCAGCTTTTCGAAGAAATGTTTCACAAAATGACATTGCAGCAGGTGAGTATTAATTAAATAGCAGATTATGATGAAGTTATTATTACAAGAGAAAAGATAATTTATCAAAGAATATATAAAACGTAAGTCAGAAACATTACTTACATTCGTAATAGAGGGTGTTAATATATATCGCCCTTCAAGAACCAGAAGGGTAATTCCTAGAGTGTTTTACGGACTTAAAACACCTCTTCTGGCTCTCAATATACGGTATGGCATTCATATGAACATTATTAGTAGTCATAGTAGTATTAGTATTAGAAGTAGTAGTAGTAGTAGTAGTAGTAGTAGTAGTAGTAGTAGTAGT
>CP137670.1:25254282-25366511 GCA_037976565.1 Mesocentrotus franciscanus | reverse complement strand
AGTAGTAGTAGTAGTAGTAGTAGTAGTAGTAGCATACTTCTTCTTCTTATATTATATTTCAATATTAACATTATTAATGTTAGGTTTGTTAATTTACCTTTTCTCGAATCAATGTTAACAAATATGGAATGAAATGGGTTTTGTAATTTCCCCACGACACTTTAAACAAAATAAAGTCTTAAATACTCACATACTTGAATATCCTTAAGAAAACATCAAATAAACTTGTACTGTTCCTGTATTCTATATAGCGATTGCGAAAGGGTAGTGTTAAAATCCCTCAATGAATACCCACTTTTGACAAGAGCTCTCAGAATGCCTAACGGCCCCCAACATCATTATGTGGTATAGTTGGACGACCAGTGAGTGGAAGAAGCGGACGATTTGGCAAGCTTCAGTAATTTTGTTTCTATTATGACATCTGTTACAAGCGAAGTTCGTTGTACTTGACACAGGTTGTATGTGACATTTTTCTGGCGCAACTCTATAGCCTGTTATTTTTCACATACCTGCAACGGGTGACTGAGCACCAGGGTCTTTGAAAATTTTGTCAAAATCGCCTTTTAGCAAGTTTGGGCTGATGGAATGAATGTGGGTCAGGCCATACGCATGTGCTTTTTGGGTCTTAAATTATTTCGAAAGTTAAATTATGCCTCGTGTTTCAGTGCTTCATTGTTTAAAATAATGATATGTATCTTAGCTGTCACAGAACCCTGCTTTAATCCAAAGGATAACCTTTGATTATTTTGAACAACTTACTCACTTCTTGTCTTATGATATCTAACTTCTCTCTGCTCACTTGTCCGCTGCGCCATTTCACATGCGTGAGGAACATAATGTATTTATGTTGGTTAGCGAATGAAAACTCGAAGTTTACGAGACCCAAATTCAAGAAAGAGAATATATATAATGATGATAAGAAGCTTTATAAAATGATAGTAAACTTTCATTAGACAGAATGAGGAGAATTACCTGAAACAAGGGATACGAATAAAGTCAAGGTTGGTATCGTCATAACAAAGAGAATATCACAAATTTTGCTTGTAATAAGCATTTCGTTGAGTTCAACTGCCTAATAATCAATGTAAATAAGTGAGCATTTGTTATGGGAGAGAGATAACTAACACACACATAATGGCTTTCGACCCACATGTATTGCTTCAGCCCAAACTTGGTACAAGCGGATTTTCACAGTACTTCTAAAAAAAGTCTGCTTCTCAATCATCAGCACAATCATGAATAAGGTATCATAAGACAGAATGTTAGTTACCTCTAACCGTGAAATGTGATTCAAGGTCACATAGGTTATCACTCTTTGATTAGAAACTACCGAAGTTGGGTATTTTGGGGTGTACGCACTGCATATAGGACCTTTTGCCATAATAGCATTGTGCTAACCAAGTTACCCAATCAATTATGTTACAACCTCTGTCCTAAAGCCGAATATGTTTATGTTCCAGTTGTAATTATTATGATCTTTTTAATGAACATTCCTGAGAAGATTAATGAGTGAGATGTTTTTTGAAATCACGTGGGACATTTAGTCTGCAGTTATATACTCTACTTTAATTTGACACTTAAATACGATTCCATAACGCATGGAGCAAACCCTAACTCTGCCAGTCTCTGGCTGTATCATGATCAACTATAGTACAGGGTCTAAAAGGTGCAACTGCATAGTCGTGCATTTCACACACTCTCTTCCGCACTACCACTGACAGGGTTTATGCCTGGAAACTTGGTGACCTGCTATTGTGAAATATTACTACTCCTGATCCTATTACCAGCATCTCTAGACATCTTCGAATGAATTGCAGCCACCTGTAGTACAAGAACAAGTCAAGGTTGAATTGTTCAGTCATGCATGTATGGTACTTTGTCCTTTTGCGTCTAATGCATTCGAAAGAGGACCAAACAATTCTATTTTGGGGATAGAATGTAAAACGCACCCATTTTTCCCATTTAATCAGCATAATTGTTAAGAAATATTTAGGTATGTAGTTCATACAAATGCTCTGCGTGAGAATATTTAAGGTGTGTATGGAACTATCTGGAAGCAATTTCAAAAAGGTTCATTAAAACGAATGATTTGGAATGAACAAAATGAAAAGAAATTGATCCAATCATGCTGAAAATTGCATACACTACACCCACAAAAGGGATTGGAAACTTTTCAGAGGACATTTCTCCTATGACCTATTTCATACGAACATAACAATGATAAGAAAACTCATAAGTTATAGATTAAGTATAAAATGTGGATAGGGGTGACATTTACCCATTCTTGGTCATATCAGCAGCGAGGCGAAGAGGGGATAAGGGGTCCTACGCCCTCCCCCGCCCCCTTCGGGGCCTCATCATAACTCCCATACGACTATTCTTGTAACAGAACTAGCTTAAAGATAAAGTTGAGTTCTGGTCATGCGATTGCAGTGTGACAGAAACGTTGTGGAATCGATCAGAAAAGGCTCATCATCTAGCATATCGGTAATGGTGTGTACTGCAAGGTTCTGGAATCATCAAAATGATAAGAAATTTGGCTCAGTCTTGGTAAAGTTACAATCAGTGTACACAGAAAGATGTATATGGAAGTACACAACATGTGGCATAAAAATCCGTCCCGATTTGTATGATGTTTAACATGTCATATTTAGAATATTAAGGCATTTGAAGAACCATGCTTTTCAGGGAACATTTTTTCTCTCATGTTCTTCCACACTTGCATAATACAATGATAATGCTCACAAATTATTTTTCACCTCTTCCCAGAACTCAACCTTCTCTTTACGGTTCTCGTATGCTCTCGGATTAAACTAATTATTAGATGCAGGTATTTGAACGTTGCTCTTGACTTGTAATTTTTGAGCATGGAAGTCAGGCCTCGAAAACTACTTTCATACAGTACTTCTGTTTAAATATGTCGCTCATCAAAAGCTCTGAAGGTTATTGTTTAAGTTTTTGTTTTAACGACACTGAACAAGCAAACGTGTTTGAAGACACACAAGAGAGCAAAACAGAAACCAAACGCACTTAAAAGCCTAATTGTCTTCTGTCAACCCCTCCGTTTTCTCTCGCTTTCTCTATCTGCATGTCTGTCTGTCTCTCTGACTCTCCTTTTCCCTCTCTCTCTCTCTCACTCTCTCTAGATCTCTTTCTCTCTCTCTACCTGTCTATCTATATGTGAAGCACCAGGAGTGTCAAGTCTATTATTATATATTACAGATATCTTTCTAAACTGGCTCAAGGGGACGTTGCATCCTGCCATGACCCCGAGGCGGGCCTGTGTGGGCGTCGCGCCGAGGGCAAGATGTAACGTCCCCGCTAGCCAGTTTAGAAACAGCCAGGCCTCGAATATTAAAGCAGTCAATATTTCTTTTATATACCTAATTGACACAAAAATCTAACAAGAATTCATACCTTATCCTTTCTTGAGTAAAGATTGGTTAAAACATCACAGAAAATTTGAGAGACTGTCTGTTAATCTTCGCTGGAAAGATGACTAAATGTTACAATCATTTGGGAATCGCAGACAAAAAGCACTGTATGGTATCCGCGCTCGCACAAAGACAATTTTAAGTAAACCAATGGGGATCGCAGCATGAGGGTATTTTGTAAAAGACTATTGACCGGTAGGCGGGTATAGGGCACCTTTTAAAAGACTATTGACTGGTAGGCGGGCATGGCTAAAATAACGACTCCAAATTTGACCAATCAGATGGCTAGATTTCTAAAGTGAGGTATATAAATCTATATATATATCACTATCTTTCTATCTATTGATCCATACATCCCCCCCTATAGAAACAGCGTATTGGTGGGAATTTTATTTATTTAGTATCGGTAATATTTAGTTCGATGTAAGGAAGTACTTAGACCTTTCCCACCATCCACAGTGATTGTTAAGACGAAGCCCATATACAGTGTATTGTTTTTTTTTTTATGTCGAACGAGTAAATCCGTCACAAATTTGATTCTAAAAATGAACAAAAGCAACACTCCGTCATGGATTCCTTGAAATCACTGCTTGGAAATGTTTGGATTTGCTTAGCATTATGTAAGTTTTTTCATCTTTTAAAAACTGTTTCAATTTCAAAACTTTGTTATAATGTATCCTAATATGACTTTCATGATTGATTATTCCTTCCTGGATGGTCTATGTAACACATATTTGTATCATACACTGTTAAATATTATGTTCAGAATTGGAGGCTGGGCAGGTCTTTATAACATTTCTTGCACATGCCAGTGTAGCTGCAATATTTAGACCATTTATCTTTGTTGATAACCTACTGTAATCCTTAAAAGTTTTTTTGCTGAAAACTTTTCGTGAGCGGCTGTTGATGTCAAAAAAATAATGGCATTACCTATTTGTATGTCAATCAGAATCGAGTGTAGGCCTACATTATTGCGTTTCGCAAGGCTCACAATAATATATTATTACAAGAATGATATTGGCAATAACCGTATCCGGACATGGAAAATGGGGAAGGGGGAATAGGCTATCTGCCCCGTTCTTCAAGAAAATTTCGCTGGGGGCAATTGTCCTGGTGTGATTTTCCGGGGTGATTGTTCATGGGCGTGTAATTGTCCTGCCGGGATTTTTTCTTGGGTAATTGTCATGTGGGATAATTGTCTCGGGGGCAATTGTGATTGGGGTAATTGTTCGGGGGAATTGGCCATGGGTAATTGCCCGGAGAGTGATTGTCCTAGACTCAACAATAACAGTAATGCCTGAACGAGTTCGGTATATACGTAATGAAGGTAGAAAGACGCTTTTAACATTTATGTTTAATGTTATCCGTCTTTGCACTTCAAGATATAATATTTTGTCTTGAAGAATAACTATTATTGGAATATTATTCATGAGTTTTATTATCTATGAGTAGTATCACAAGAAAGGATGTTAAAGCTATTCGAAATACATGGTGATAGTGTGTTTTTGTGTGTGCATAATGTCTACGAAATACCTTTACCAAGAAATTTTACCTTGCGAATCCACCTTAAGACAATATACATGTATATCCGATTCTTCCTTGCGTTTGTAGTTCCTCTAGCTCCAGGGAAAGCATCACGATCTCCCCAAGTCGTCAGTACTCTTGCAGGAGAGAATTCCCAGATCGTCTGTACTTTTTCGATCATTAATTATCATGGCAATGTTATTTACTGGAGATTCGGGGAAACCCCCATCAAAGATGTCTCTGTAAACGATGAAGTGAAGTACAATATGTTGCAGGAAGTGGGACAAGGACAGACTAGCACCCTGACAATCTTCAATACAACCATGCACGACGAGGGGTCTTACTTTTGCATCACGCCGACTAATACCGAAATTCTAGAGCGGGAACACCAACTCATAGTAAATGGTAAGTATAACAACCCCACCCCCTTATTCGTATATTATATAAGTATTTTTTAAAGGCATTTAATATACTGCAGAACGTATACAATAGCTTTGACATTTAAAAGCGAGCATGCAAGATATGCCTAGTTCTTCATCCTATGTTTACTTTGCGTTAATATTGTTGCTAAACGTTTATTCTATTACTGGTGTTAACGCAAATGAGTGCATAAAATATTTTCATAATAGGAAAGAAAATACATATTTTGCAATGAGACAATTATGTTACTGACGATTGCAGAAAACATAATTAACCGTTTGCATTACAACCTAATGTCCGCCAATTGGCTTAGTATTCACAAAATGTAGGTATAAGGATGGTGGTGACAAATTATGTTTTCATTGACCTAGAGGGTTAAACCTAACTAATTTGCATTTGTCGTAAAGGTGTCGTGATCTAGTGGATACGTCACTAGACTGTGGTTCACACGGTACACTGTTCGAGTCCCGCACGACACTAATGTATTTTGGCAAGACATTAATCTACATTTGCCACTCTCCCCATGTGAGGTAAATGGGTACCCAGTAGAAAGAAATTCCTTGAATGATTGAGCCTCTTTTCACGGTAGCTCGGCTAAAGCCGGGGTAATAATATTATTGCAGGGCCCTCGTGGAGAACATTATTAATACTTATGAGGCTGCCCTCAACAATACATTTTTATATTATTATTAGTTCCAGCGTATGGACTAGAACTGCGAGAGAGCCCCAGTAATGAGGAAATAGGCAACAATGGTACCGTCAGGATCCAGATGAACACGATAAAGGAATTCGTTTGCTCCGTCAGCAACCCAACCAAACCTGACGCGTCCGTTGCGTGGAGAGCTGCAGAAGGCGTCATTATTAGCGAAAGCGAAACTGACTTTGACAGATTGGGCAACTTAAGTACAGCTTCTCGCTCTATTCAAGTGAGGGGAGGGTCTGCTGTTCATGACAAGGAGCTGATCTGTATTGTCTCTCAGCAGAGCCTCGCGAACACACTCAGAGCCGGTTTCAGAATCGAAGTCCAAGGCAAGCATTGTTATTGTATGGAAAACAATTTTAAATGTGTATGATATATCAAGAAACACGTTGCAATATGATATTTTTTAATAGGCTATTGGGATCTTAATTGTATTATATACTCTAATACAATGGTTTAATGAGCTCTTATAATTAAGAGCCACTCGACTTCTTTAGAAAATTAAAAGAGTATCAGAACACTGTCGATGATCCTTTCTCTCTGTTTTCCCGCATTATTGATATGGGTGTGTCATAATAGAAAGATTGGAAGTGCTATAATTATAATGAATTTTGTTGTTGAACTTTTATTACAAAATTTCACTCTTGTTATCTCCAGGGTGTGTTCACACTGTGGTCCAGGGTGCTTGTTCTCGGTACATAGTGGAGAGTGTCCCCATTGACATTACATGTCGGCTCTACAATGACACCCCTTCGGCCACGGCAATGGTCAAGCAGTTGACCATCAACCGAGACAGTTCTACCAGAGGCGCATTCTTACCAGTCTCTACAACGCCATTTACGGACGGGATGGGATTGGTTGTTGAGGTATTCAAACTTCAAGCCGGGAACGCGAGTGATTATCGTGTTGCCGCCAAATGTTGCACGGAAAATATCAACGCATGTGGGAACGTTGAGTGTTCAGATGTTTGCGAAAGTCCATTACATTGTAAGCCCCCAACACCCATTGAAATATAAGATTTAACATTCATTATGTGGAGAGTAGAATCGTATATATCTTCCATTGTAACATTGTTGAAGGTTGATGAAAAACTGCGTAATTTTTGTATGAAATGTTTCTTGTTATGTTCCTTCTACTGTACTATTAAACCCTCTAACTAGCAAAAAATCCTGAACAAATTTTCAAACCACAAAGATATTTATGTTTTTCTTTGAAGGCGTCACTGTGTGCATGCGACACTCTCTAACAGTAAATTCTCCCAACCATTTTTGAATTTCCCAACCGTTTTTCCATGAAAATAAGACATAGGACAGGCTTTTAAAAATCTGTAAACACTTAAATGTCTGTCTCATTGTTTTGTGACGATTTACATTCACCTAAAATGTAATTAAATTGTAATAATATAGTTGAGAGAATTAAGGAATCTATCAGATAATTTTTTTTCATTAATGATGGCCTGTTTTCACTCAAACTTTCAGATTATCTTTAATTTTACTTCAAGCATTGAAGTTACTTCCTTAGCACCATTTTCTCTTATCTTAATAATGAAAATGGGTTATTGCGATTTAATTATTAAACAATATCATTATGACTTTGGGAAGATCGAAACATTAAGTTATTAAAACCTCGTATGCCTAATTGATTTTATTCGTGTTGTGTCTGGAATGATATTGCAGATTCCCCCAGAATATTTAGCCTTTCCCGGTCGTGCGAGGGACCCTTGATTGAAGGATTGAACCAAACTCAGTCGATCACGTGTTCTGCTGAAGGGTTTCCTCAGCCTAACGTCACATGGTGTAAGGTTACAGGCAACATCTCTTGCGTTAATGTGGCAGATGGGACAGGTTCGGCTTCAATTCGATTTGGAATGCCTCATCGAAATGACTCGGGAATCTACGAGTGCCGAGCTGGCAATAGGCTCGGGTTTCCGATCACACATCTGGAAAATACAGTCGTATTTTGTGAGTGTTTTTAATTTTATCCTCTGTTTTTAATCGGTACCCCGCACACATTTAAATATGTGATCATAATGGAGGGCTGAGGAGGGCAAACATTATGGCAAAGGACTTTCGAGTAATTAAAATAAGTGCAATTTTCAAGGTGAATTGTCGTTTGGTCTACAACCAGTTCGTCTGCTAGCCAATTAGTCTATTTCCATAATGTATACATCTAGCATTTCGACTATCCACATGGTCTAATACTCGTTTCGTTTACTTATCAATTGGTCTAATGACCAGTTAGGCTAATAGCCATTTGATCTAATTTCCATTTGGGCTAACTCTCGGTTTGTCTACTTACCATATGTCTAATAATTATTCAATCATAATTAATAATAATCACCAAATGATTATCACACTTTAAACCAATTGCAATACCGTATTACAATGACTAGGAATCATGTTTGGAGAATATAATGTCTTTTTAAACAAATCAGGTGATGCAAAGATCTACTGAAACTGCCTACTGAAACATTTTTACGATGGTGTTGTTTGCTAAACCATACATAATTTGAGGAAAATTTAGCCCGTAAAAGAAAAATATTATTATGATAGCATCCACTCGACATCATATTATCCTATAATCATATAGTTTGATAACCAATACATTTCATTATCCTACAAAAAAATACTTGAACATTTTCACCTAAATAAAAGGAAATAGTCAATAGAACACACTGTTCGGCTTTCGAGCCCCTGTCACAGTATTGTCAGGACATCAGTCTACATTTGCCACTCTCCGACCAGGTGAAGTAAATGTGTAGGCCTGTCGGAAGAAAGAAAGTCCTTGAATGCTGTAGCACAATATGATAGTATTGATATCATTTGTTCTACCCTACGAAAATGAAACCATAGTGTCATCACTCTGAGGAAAACATTTACTATACGCACATTATGAAATATTCACCGCTAAAACTCTTGATGCCCGACACATTCATTAAAAAAGAAGATTTTTTATTTTTTTGGT
Source organism: Mesocentrotus franciscanus (assembly GCA_037976565.1). Classification (NCBI taxonomy): domain Eukaryota; kingdom Metazoa; phylum Echinodermata; class Echinoidea; order Camarodonta; family Strongylocentrotidae; genus Mesocentrotus; species Mesocentrotus franciscanus. The sequence continues at coordinate 25,357,469 of CP137670.1, read as the reverse complement.
TAACATATATATATATATATATATTTTAATGAAAGATGCCCCTGGGATAATTGAGCATTCTCAGACGATCCTCGCAGATGAGGGAACCGAAGCCATTTTGACATGTACGGTAAACGCACTACCGCCACCTTCGTCGATCCAATGGCTAGACCATGATGAGAATACCGCAATCGGCGTTCCTGTCGTGGAAGAGCTGTGGCGTACCGAATATGGGTCTTTGACAAGGAGTACCCTGTGGCTTTCAGATGCCGTGAAAGAGAATATGTATGGCACCTATACCTGTTCTGCGGTCAATAGCATCGGCAAAGCCTCTCACACAGTGAGCCTCACCGGGAATAGTGAGTCTGAATTAATTTAATGTGTTTGTTGTCTTATTCACGCAAGATAGCCTTATCACTGCTAATAGGCCTAGTCCTTTTTTGTATCATACATGTAGCTATTAGCACTATTCTTATTCTGTTCCCATGATTCTGTACGATTCCTTCATTCTCAGAATTCCCTCTCTGTCCGTCACGCCTGTCTGTCACCTCCTCTACCGAGACCACCCTTTCGTTGCAATGGGCTTGGACTACGGATAACAGACATGACGTAACGTTTACGGTGTCACACTGTCACGATGAAGCGTTACTTCAGTGCACCAGTTTTGGAGGCGTCACTGACAGGCACTTTTTGATATCGGGTCTAAGGTCGTTCACAGTGTATTGGATATCAGTCAAGACGGTGAACTTCGTGGGAGAGAGTGTCGATGCAGCCAAGATTCAAGCATCAACATGTCGTAAGGTTCAAAGTACAGATATTTCATTAAAGAGGCATACATTATGAGTATGAGTGGGCTCTCCTGGGGAATTCAGCACCGTTCGGGTGTTTACCCCATTTTAGGCGTTGTTAATCACCAGGGTTACCTTTAGTGTTATGACCTATAACCCTTATGTTATGCCTTGCATTCTCCCTTACCCGAAGACTCTCCGAGAGACGAGGGGGTATTATTTTCTTGATAGGCCTCAGGGTTCGCTATGTACTGAGTTATACCAACATTTATTGTATTACCACCAAGTCTGGTGTCAGCGAAATATGCCCTTGTGCACATGGAAAATAACGACCCAACCCCTTTAAATTAGTGTATTCCCCATTCTGTAAATAAATCTAGACAATAATGGATACTCGTACTTATTCCTTGAAAATTATACTGTATATACCTGTTACAAATCATCAGGAATGACGTTCGTAGCTTTGCATTGTTAAACAGAAAAGTGGTACATTATAACCAATATTTGTTTGGAATAGTTTTGGGGGGATCGTTATTCATAAATGTATTTTAGGTTGTATTGTATTTTAAACACAAGATTGTAGCGATATAGTTTTACTACAAATTTCGCTGCAACTCAGAAAGTCGGTCCTGGGGTAAGAAATTTGATTCGGTCTCGCCGTAAACCATGACCTGACGTATGATTCAGTTCGTCCCGTTTGGAATTGTTACTTTGTTATCAAACTACACGTAGGCATACAATTTCGTAAAGTGGTCAAGTTTTTACAGGAGTAATGCAGTCCATTCTAGTTACATTGTATGTATTTTGTATTCGGCATAGTAACATTTATAGGTCTGTAACCGGCCAAAAAAAAAAATTGTTTTAGATATATCATAACTGATTTTGTTGTTTTAATCAGGAAATTAGATACATTAAGCCTCTTTTGTTTCCGTTTGAAGTTGAATATGAAATCACTAAACGGGATTCGTTTTTGTTCTTTTATCCCAAATCTTTTTCAGCTTCTCCGCCTGAAAAGTATGGTAAGTAAATGATAATTATGTTTTTCATTATTTTAATTATTATTACCATTATCATTATTATCGCTATCATCATTATCATCATCATCATCGTCATCGTCATCATCATCGTCGTCATCGTCATCATCATCATCATCATAGTTGTGGTAGTGGTATAAGTAGTAGTATATTCAATGTTATTATTCCTTTAATATAATTCCCATAATTTAAATAAAGCTACCACTGATTCAAGGTTATCGTCCCTGCAATGAGGCGGAGGGGAAAAAAAAACAATTACAGCAACACAGCCTATATGTATTTTGTTCTAAATCTGAAAACACCTCATAAAGTAATAGTGAAATACACCTTATCGCTAAGATCTTCGTGTTTAAATTCCATTTGTTACCTACCGATTTTTTTTTTTTGTTAAGTAGTCCTACAGATGGAGAACCAGCTTGTACAAAATGGTGACGAAATATTAAACTTAAAGCGATACTGAGCTTATTAACTTTCTGCCCTAGCGTACTCTTTATTAGACAGCACCAACCTAATACCTAATTTCCCCGTCGCAGACAGAGCTAGGTCTCGATGCGAGAACCCACAGCGCAGCTAGGGAAGCAGCGAGCAACGGGAGCACCCTGCTTCAGCAGATCCTTCAATAGCGCTAGAGGGGATTTCACACTCGTGCTTTTACCACAGTACAACTTTGTAATTTTGACTTGGATTTGACTTGGATTAAAAGTTACTATGGTATCACTGAGAATCGGTGATCTTGGCCCAAAAGTTGTAACCCTCCCGAGTAGATATATTATAATTAGTAATGTATTAATGTTATGTATTGTATTGATCCCAAAAGATCAGATTTGTCTTTTACGTGTACTCCAAAAATGACGTTAAAAAAAAGAGACAATAAATTAACGTGTATCATATTATACAGGCGTTTATGCTTCCTACAATGCTGACATGCACACCCTATCGGTCAAATCAACTACCAGTTTTAAAGACTTGTGTTTTCATCTCGAAATTCGCGTTGCTGGGGTCAAACACCGGAACGACACGTGTTTACTTCCGGGTGAGGAGTTGGTGGTGGGCAATGATGTTCAGCTCGGTCAACTATGGCTCGTCGCCTGTGGAAGAGGCACATGTAGTGAGCCCTCACTCGTTCAATTCGTTGCAGGTATGGTGACACTTGACTTCTTTGGGCAAAGGGTATGGAGGAGGATATAATGCAGGGTAAAATGAGAAGAGGAAGGCCGCAAAGATTAGATGGATAGAAGGTGTTACAAAAGAAACAAAGAAGTCATTAAGAGAAATGTACATACTTGCAACATGACGACACCTAGACCTAGGCCTATTCGAAATGGGGGAAATATATGAAACATCACGATGTTTGAATGACTGCGAAATTTAAAGTAAAGGATCCCCTAACATGCCCCCGTTCATAAATCTGCCCCTCCTCTGCAAAATCCCGTGACCGCCATGCTACTAAATACACAATTGCACTTTACACAGTCGCAAGTACTTTCTAAAAAAACATCCTAAGACGATTTTAATAGCTTTGTCCATCACATTGAGAAAAGCGCGAACATTACAATGACGTATTACGTAACCAGAATATAATTTCTATAGGATATATACAATAAGGTATTGAAATTGCACTTGAGTTCATTTTTTAAAGTAGTTGTGATTATGTCAGTGTTAACACCCTTTCTTCTTCGGTTTGTTTATTATTTGGCTATATTTTTTTGGCAATAAGTCTGAATTTGCTGTTTTTGACTCAAAATTTTATTTAATTGTTATGAAAATATAAAATAAAAACTGGCCCTTTTTCAAGCACTTATACATTTGTCCACGTTTTTTCTTCTTACTGCTAGCATGTAATATATACCCAGTGACCAGATTAAATAACGTGCTATACTCTAAATATTGTCCAAGCCGATACATGGGTACCAACATTTACCCCTACCCATTTTAAACTACCTTGCAGATGGCCTTTCTTCAGACTGGATGATTATTTCCTCAGCGTCGTTTGGAAGTACTGGATGTGCCCTAATCATTCTTGTTACACTGGTATGCTGTCTTCGATTGAAAAGACGAAAACGATGTACGTAACATTTAACTGCACCTGTGTGACTTTAGCTATTACTAACAACGATATTCACATGCATCTATCATCTACCTTTGACCTTTAATGATAATAATAATAATAACAATAATAATAATAATTATAATAATAATAATAATAATAATAACAATAATGATGATGATGACACTTATAATAATATCGGTCATTTAGGAGTACTAAAAACAAAAAAAGTACCATAGCGCTTAGAAAAATTACAGGATGTGCAGAGGAACATGAAATACATAGACTGATGACAATTTGTAAATCAGATATAGGTTACCGAGAAAGAAGAATGTTTTAAGGGATCTTTTGAAAGAGCTAATTCTGTGATGGAAAGTGTGATAACCTTTGACCTTTGACTACTGCTTAAACCCTTGCTGTGTCAGAGCCTTTACCATGAATTGAAACGTCTTAGTACTTTCATAATTTCCAGACTGTTCATTCTCGACAAAAACAATGATGCTCCAATCATAATTGAATTAGTTCTACCGTTAATCAACAATACTCTCTCTCTCTCTCTCTCTATTTCCCTTCCTTCCTTGTATTTGAAGGAAAAAAATAAAAAATTATTATTCTAAATGTTATTCCTCTGAACATAAGCACGAACATTTCTGTTAGCGCGCGCGCGTGTGTGTGTGTGTGTGTGTGTGAGTGCACATGCGGGGGCAGGGAGAGAGAAAGCACTGTCGTTACATTATAAATATCAACTTTCTGAGATGCATTGCACCTCCACGTTCCAGTTTTTCAAGAACAAATGTCATATGATTGAATCATAGTTACATGAACCTCATTAATTTTGTATAACGTGGCGTTGCAATGTCTTTTCTTTGTTCCTTTTTGTTTTGTTTTGCTGTCCCCTCATTTTCAGGATTTGTTTAACATATGGTTGATTTTTTTTCCCTTCTTTTTTGATTAGTAGCCGCAGAAACGGTAACATCCATGAGGTCGAGGACACTACCTGCTGTTCCATTTCATGGGCAAGAACGAGAATCAACTTACATTGAGCCGATGCATGATGAAAGCACTGTATGTATTCACATTTACTGTTAATAACAGAATTATTGATATTCCTTGTGAATTTGATGTTTTTGTGTGTTTTCTAACTCAAGAATTAAATTGTGGACTGGTTGAGTTAGGTCCTTTCTTGAATCCTTTTAGATGTAGGCTTAGTGTGTCGTATTCTCAAGAAACATGAATCGGGAGTATTCAAATTTTCAAGTACACGTACTTGAAAAAAAGGGTATGAATAATTAAGTTCTTGTTAACTGTATTTATTTCTTCACATTTATTCTGTGTTCTTTAAATAGGGTAATCTCTTCAATTCATTAAAAAACTGCTTTGAAATACAGCCTTACATGATAAACTTGATATCAAAATATCGAGAGAAGCAATGTTATATAAGAGTAAATATTGGTAATAAGAGTAGCTTTTTACTGCGTTATTTTAAAGATTCATTCAGCCGACGAAACATTCGACTCAAGAAGCGTGACAAGAACATGTACAGGAATGTAGCACCTCGAAAGCTTAAAGAGACACATTGATGAAGTAAAGACGCACATTTATTTCAGGCGTTGCACGATGGGATTTGTCTGATTTAACGTGCAAGCAAATTGCACTATGTAGCGCTTTCCGCTAAAATGTATGCGGAGTAGTTTGAAAACAATAAGGTTTCATATACCTACGACTATTTTATTGAGAACAGGTAATAGTCCTCATAAACCCTGCAAACAGATAAATTCAGTTCACTGTACATGAAAGAAATAATATCTAACATACTGTGGTACGAAAAGTAGAATTCCTTTCCTTCTCTCTGTCTTTTTCAAATGCCACCTTGCTGCTATTTGCAGGAGTACGAATCGATTGACCACATGGCACCAGCGGGTTTAGACGTAAAAGGAAAACCCTTTCAAGAAAAGGATGCCCACCAAACAGCTCCTGCGAAACTAGCGGACCAACCCTACATTCCTATGTACCCAGTGGATAATGCAGCAACCGTCATATACGAAACCTCATTACCGCTTAAACCTCACCAACAGCAGGACGAGGACACCTTCAAACCTGTTGCTAGTAGTCTTAGAGACGACTCGTACAACGTTGATTATCGTCTATCTGCACGCGATGCTGAAGAGGATCACTATGTTATGCCATCCAAAGTTGTAAAATAACATCGTACAGAAACTTTATCGTTAACACTTCGGATCTTTATTCACCTCCCTACACGGTCGCTCTTTGCCACACTTGCAATTTTACACAAATGGACGGAAGGATTGCTTTGTGCAACACAGTGGTTTTACAAAATTCCCCATCTCCGGTCTTGATCAGCTGTAGTTAAACCCTTTTAAGACCAGTATAGCTTTATCACGCCCTGAAAACATTTTAAAAGTCCTGAAGCCTTTCAGATTAATCGATCCTATGAAATAGTACAATGTGGTGCAGGGAGATTATTGTATGGATATAAAGAGTTCATAAAAAGTTGAATAATGATCATTAAATTACCTTATGGAATAAGAAGAAAAAAAATGTAAGCAGAGACATGTCCTGCAGCAATTTTAATTTGGAAAGGTTGCTTGTGTAGTAGAAGAAGGAAGAAAAGATACAAGAGGTGACAAAGTAAGGATATTACAAAGGATACTAGGGTAACATTAAGAAAACAGGAGAAGAAACAAGACAGGCCTGGGCCAAAGGTAGCTAACATCCTGGAGAAGATTGGGGAGATGAGATTGAGATGGTTTGGACACCTATAGAGGGCTGATGAAGGACAACTAGCAAATGACGCGAGCAGCTAGTGGAAGGAAGCAGAGGAAGCTGGAGGAAGACCGAGAACTCGTTGGAAGGGTAAAAAGAGATACGAGGTAACTAAATCTGACAGTGTCTCAAACAGGAAACAGAGTAGAGTTGAGACGGATGATTCGGGCAACCTACCGCTGCTAAGGGAAAATGGGAATAGTAGTCATTAGTAGTAGTAGTAGTAGTAGTAGTAGTAGTAGTAGTAGTAGCAGTAGTAGTAGTAGTAGTAGTAGTAGTAGTAATAGTAGAAGTAGTAGTAGTAGTAGTAGTAGTAGTAGTAGTACATATTACAGTAGTAGATTAGGTAGTATAAGAAGTGATACATATAATTCTCCCTACGCAAATACGAAGTCCGACAGTAGATGGCAACCTTCCTCTAACACTGCGCAGGTCAGCATATGCACAGGTTATTATACATTTACTGGGGAAGGCGGAAGAGATCCAGCTTCCGTAGCGATTTACAGCAGTGTCCACTAATTCTTTATTTTACTAAACTATTGCTCAGGTTTCATGAAATTCCCCGATGATTTGATGAGACCTATGTAGGCACCATCATAATATGTTACCTATACTTTATTGGCTCTGAAACTATAGGTTTTATCGGACTTTTCCGTTCTTGACCCGTTGTATTTATGAAGAGCAGTAAGTGCCTTTACCAAATATACACATGGCCGGTGCTGCCCTCTATGGCCAAATACCGTAGTTGAGGTAACGATAACGAACACTTTGTTGATTCTCCGTGCAGTCTTACTCTTCTGCTCTCTCTCTCTCTCTCTCTCTCTCTCTTTCCTCCTCTTTCTCCACCTATTTTTACGTTTGTCCCTCTCCCCAACTCTCATTTCTTCATAAATCAATACAGCTATATTTTAGACGTACATGTTTATCACATTCACATCTCACTTCTTTAAATTGTATATAATATAATTGTATCGAAAATAATATCGCTAGTGATATTCGTTTGTCTCGCAATGTGGTCAATAAGGAATCTAAAAGATCTCGCGCCGGTCCTCCCGTAGAGTATAAAGCACCCTTGCTTACATTAGTTTTTATCACCTGACGAAGTGTTGCAGCGGCGCACGAAACGTCGAGATCTTTTAGATTCCTTATTGACGACATTGCGAGACAAACGAATATCACTAGCGATATTATTTTCGATACTACATCCGCAATGAGTAATATATTTAGCATTAATATAATTGTATGTTGTAAATTACTTTGAATATGTCTAAAAACATGTGTTTTCGACCAACTGTGGGAAGGAAGGCACGTGGACGATGTTTATTTACTTATTCCTTCGCAGGACGCCTGGTCAGGTGCACCAGTGTCTATAAAATTATAGCCATATTTTGTTTACTCATATATATGATCTTTTTAGCATGTATTACAAGTGCCAAATAGAAACAAATAATAATGATGTACATGCAATTGCCACAGCAAAAAAACATAATACAACTTATGATTAATAATTGTAAATCAACGTGATATGTTTTGGATAATCAAACTTTAGTATGTTGAAAGCAAAACTTTACTAGAAGCACTACCAGGAATGGAGAGTAATAGAGGGAGGGTGTGGGGAGGAAAGAGGGAGGGTGGAGGAAGGAGAGGGTTGCGAGAGAGAGAGGGAGAGAGAGAGAGGGGTGGGATAGGGTGAGAGAGGGAAAGGGATGAGAGAGAGAGATAGAAAGAGCGCGCGCGAGGAAATCAGAGAGGGAGGTAGTGAAAGAGAGAAAGATCTTGTACGTCAAGCTATTTCATTTAACTTTTTTTCCTATTTTTTTCCTTCAAGTTTACAACTTTGTACTTCCATAAAGCCATGTCTCGGTTTAATGTCTCTTCATATTTTGTGATTACCGGTAGGATATTAAGTCTTGAATTTTTAATTTGATGAATCAAGAGCCTACTTAGTATAAACACTCAATACAGCACTTGAAATTACGGTATAATGTAAGTTGACATAAACCAGAAATACGAGTGTAAATAACTCAAGACTGAAAAATAAAGACATGCAGAATGCCGAGTACGAGTGTAATAATACAATTTAATCTGCCCGCAATGATATCATAATAATTACAATACACGTTACATGTACTAACATTTGAAAAGAAAGTTGAAAACAGATATTTGACATTTTACCACGTACAAAGTACATAAAATGACGGAATACAAACATGAACAAGGTAATTTTTTGGAATAAACGTAACGTATACATACTTCAAACGCTAAAACCTCATTACAAAAAATCCCTTGCCTGGGTTTTAATAAAAGTGTTCTAAATTAAAGCATATAAGAAAGTATGTGAATAAATTGACACCTTTAAAAACAAATCAAATTTGTAATAAATTAGAAATGGTCTTTCATCTTTTACGTAAACAAATACTTGGTATGGGAATTTACGTTCAAAGGTGTCCAGATATGCTTTAAACCTATTAAACCTCTTCTATTAACCGTATCGTAGCGTACAAAGTTACTTAGTTAAAGGCATATATCTATGATATTATGAGAAATAGTTTTTGCTCTATTCTTTACATTTATATCTGTTTACAGTAGTAAATATTTATCATTTTTCTCGGGGATGTATTAAAAAGAAATTACATGTTCTGTGATAAACTCTGAATGGGAAAACTCAATAATCGCTCTATTTACAAAACTATATGGTTAATGTGTTAGTACGATCATTTTTTTCCTCAAATAAAATGGAGAGAAATTATAAAATTGTTTAAGACAAACCATCATTACGTTACTCCCCACAATTATCCTTAAACCAACAAAAATGGATACACGTCTCATGAAAAAGAAAATACTAAAAAGATGGCTAGATAATCTGGATATCTTTTAAAATGATATATCATAATTTTATGTACAGAATCATCATTTTCTGAATCGATACCCTTCTCTCCGCTCGACATTTTATTCACTTTCATTTGATAATCCATCGAATCGATATTTCATTACAAAACAAGGCAGAACTTTCTTTCTAATGAAGAATAATACTATATGCGTATACTGTCTATAAAAGGCTTTTTACATACTTTCAGAGATATCAAACATAACAAATAATAACAAGAGACCGTTATAGAACACGGCCACTGCAATGTTTATTCAACTTAAATTGTCTTACATATCTTTCCAATGAAAAAAAGGTCAATAGCATTTTGGATATAAATATATTGGATACTTATTTAATTTCTTTCTTTGATATACTCATGGATTAAGCGTGAGAATTATGTTTTCATATGATTTCAAATCTACACAAATATGCAATACTATACGGTTTTAAAGGATTTAACAAATAGTTTGTAAGGAAAAGGCTAACGATTGAGAATGGGAAACAAGAAAGTAATAACACAAAGAATTTTCCCGGTTAGTTTATACTTGGCAAACCACAGAGAATAAACAAGGAAGAAACAGTATACAGATATTGGGCATATGGGATAACTCTAATCAACAGGTTTTAAATTAAAACAAAATATGTAATGATGTTACAGCTTCACATTTAAACTGGGGGTGTTTCACAAAGACTAAGATCGACTTTAAGTTGGAATTAAGTATAACAGGCCATTCGTGCCATTGTTTGCTCTCACCATTATCATCTTTAGATAATATTTTTTCCTTCAATAATGAATTATCAAAAAATGTAATTTTTGTAGATTTTTTTACCATGATTTGTACGTCCCTTGAGAGACCAATGCCAGTAAATGATGAGAGCAAACAATGGCATGAACGGCCTGCTATACTTAAGTCCTACTTAAGGTCTATCTTAGTCTTTGTGAAACACCCCCTGGTTATATTTCTAAGTAAGCAGTTTGCACTTGGTTGGCAAATAAGTTCACCCACACTTGTGGAAAACGTTGTCAAGCAATACTCCAGTGTTACCATACAAAACAAGTACAAACTTATACGAGATGCTTAAAAAATGCGTTTCAGTGTATTTTTCTTACGTTTTACTAAAATCAGTTGAAAACATAACTGTATTGGAAACAGTATGTGTGTGAATATAAACTAAATAGAATAACATTTAACATGTTTACACAACAGGTTTGGGTCCCTTTCTTTTTCTTTGTACTGTAACAGATGAGAACATGATGGTAACGGAAACATAACGTGTGAATGAATAACTATATGCCTAACAAATAAACATTAAACATGTTTGATAATTTGAGTTGTTCTTATGAAGGTGTGCAAAGAAACGTGCGTTCACATCATACAGAATGCATGATTGCATTGTCATTTGTCAAACAAAGAAACTTCTTGAGGAAAAAAAGAAAGAAAAATTCTGAAGGAAAAACAAGTCTATGATTGAAAGGATGAAGAAAAAATAAAGGTTAATTTTCACTAGAGGAAACTGCTTTCTTTCATACTTAAATGAGTGGAACTATTCTATTTTAAGAGTCACTTTAGGAATAGCTTTGTTTTTGGAATTGAATATTGAATCCACAGCAATTTTTTGAAGCATCCATTCCGAAGTAGTGGACTGAGTTACTCTTTGGTGTGAATGGTTAACACGATCACAACTATTTTCGAAAAATCCACTCAAGAGTAATATCAATACCCCGTTGTATATCCCAAAGAAATCGTGTTGGGATTATGTAATACCTTATTGTCATGTTCACACATTTCAATAGGTGATGCACAAAGCTATTTGAATTCCCTCAGGTTGATCTTTTTTTAAGGAGTTGCGATCCTGTAGGTTTGACCGCGAATGTCCACTTCCAAGACAAAGCCATCCGTTATGACTCCTACGGTTGCAGATTTCAACATGTGTACACTAAAAGAGGGGTTTGATATTAAATATCACAATTTTGGAGGTATTTTTACAACTTCCGCAATATCTAAATCTATGGACCAAAGATTGAAGTCTATTTGTAGGCCATGATCATGCTTAAAGTGCACCAGGATGTACCAACAAACATTAACGCCATGCACATAAAGCGATATCATTGTGAAGTAGGCTTAGTGTGAATGGCTCCAAGGAGCCCCAACAGCATGAATTCAATTATATTATCAAGAATAAACATCTTAAATAACAGTAGAATGTATATAAACTATATTACTCTGTAGTGATTCCATTTAGATTGTCTCGGGTCAAGTTTGGCCTTTTCTTGTTCAAATCCAGAAAAAGGCCATACAAATATTTGTTTACACCTCTTTATATCTTTGTTGTATTTGAGTAACTTTATTGGATGAATATAATTCTTATAATATGCATATATATATATATTTATATGTAGTTATATATATGTCACATGTCTATGGTAAGTTAAAAGAATAAGCTTAAAGTACACCTTGTGGTATTCATGTGGTATATAAGGTATCATCACATTTGATATCAAGAAGAACATTTATCAAGTTATAGTGAGGATCTTCATGTCATAAGGAAGTGAATACATGCATCGTTTCCTCCATGAAAATCCTAACTTCATCATAAAATAAACAAATTTGTAGCATTGATCATCAAAATCACCTTAGATATTTCTTTCTCTCTGTTTTCAAAAATAAAATCATTTACAATCATCTGTTCGGAGCCACAAGGGTGTTAACTCAGTGGTAAAGTGTATGAGTTAATGGCCTCCTAGCTCTCAATAGAGATTACATTCTTGATAAAAATTTACATAACATTCATGTTATAGGCACAGCGATGTTTTCTGTTTTACATAGACTAATATAAATACACAAATTATTATATAATTGATAAATATAGGTATGAATTACATGGTTTATTTTGATTGAACCTCTGTATATAACCCAATTGTACAAAACACACTGAATACTGGTATATATAGAGAAAGTGTATGCATATATGTATTTGTAAGAATGAGGGGAATATAATTTTTTCTCCCTAGAAACATAAATGAAATTTAAAATATTGACTATTTACATCTCTACTGTCAATCATATTTACAAAGGGTAGATTTATTCAGAATATCAACCGATTTCTTCTATTCCAGCTCAGCATAGATGCTTCATAGTCTTAACAGTGATATATCTTTCCTTTTCTGTTTTAAAAATGCACCAATTTTTAAAAGATATTATCACAAAGCTATACACTGCTTAATAACAAAACATTCCAAATGTACAATATTTTAGATTTTCCATTGGTAAAAAATAGAATATACAAGTGTCAAAGTAGTATTAGTATTACATTGTAATTAACAAAATATACAAATTAATCTTGAATACAATTCATTTGCTGACATGCCTAACAGAAAACATAAGAGCTACTGTTGGAATATATATTCTGTGTGTGAAAAAATTATTCATAAAATAGTGGAATACAAATTTAGTACATTGATATGAGTACTGCAGTAATCACTAACATTGGAATGAATACAATGGGTCTACATGTTTTTCTTCAGTACTACAGTAATCACTTACATGTAAACAAATAATATAGCACATGAGGTTTGTATCTGTCTTTAGGGCTATTAAATTGAAAAATGTAAGACTTGTCCCTATTTTTACTTTAAGAAGGCTTTAATTTTAAAGAGATTAAACAAATTTTTCCAAGTTATGCATGTACGGTATTGTTGGAAAGCATGGGGGGTGTTTCACAAAGACTAAGATCAACTTTAAGTTGGACTTAAGTATAACAGGCCGTTCGTGCCATTGTTTGCTCTCACCATTATGATCTTTAGATAATATTTTTTCCTTCAATAATGAATTATTAAAAATGTAAGTTTTGTAGATTTTTTACCATGATTTGTACGTCCCGTGAGAGACCAATGCCAGTAAATGATGAGAGAAAACAATGGCACGAACGGCCTGTTATACTTAAGTCCAACTTAAAGTCGATCTTAGTCTTTGTGAAACCCCCCCCCCAGGTCTTATACTGCATAAATATATAACATAAGTATTATCTAGATCTACATCTTAATAATAGGAATACTATAAAAATACTGCTAAAAATATTTCTTTTTTGAAACATTCCTCTTAACTTCTCTTCATAAACTGTGTTGTAAAATGTATGGCGTTCATCTCCTGGATTGCATATTATTTGGCCGACTGTGCTCCCGATTTGATTTCTGCATTAGTATGACTATATGCACAAAATACAAATGTGTATGTAAAATATACTCTAAAAACGATGTGGCAGTCTAAAATTTGAACTCGTAGCAGATGGAAATTTAATACACAACAACTGGATTGAATCAACACCATATCACCTTATTGTGAGCCCAGTTTTACATCATTAGAGCAATTGCATAAATGGTGACCTTTCTTACTTTTGTGCTATCACCAATTAAGGAATTGGTCAGGGTACTCTTCCCATAGAGATAAACTCAGATGAAATTGGAGTAGCAATACAGAGCAAATAGGCATAAGCTTTATGAGCATAAGCAATCTGAATATTAATGATTAATTACTCGTAAACATTATGATCAGAGCAAAATAAAAAATGAGCAAAAGCATTGTACGTTAAAGCACATGGGAAAGCATGGATACATTTGGACATCGCTGTACTTCAGGCACATGCAGCTTTCTTGAATCTCTCTGTCAACCCATGATAATGAATAAGCAGTTTATTTCTACATTATACACATTTAACCCATTGAATACTGAATTCATTCATTGCCATTGGCTTAATACATTGCCACCTGGTTCCAGTAGGCAATGGGTTAAGTGGAGGATAAGGCTCTTGCATGACAACCCCAAGCATATGGTGAATTAAGCTGATTCTAACTGCCTTATGAACCCAAGATGAGCAGACAAGCATGTTAGCGCTAGAAGGCTCTAGAAGCGTCGAGACATGTTCCAAGTAACTTCACCATGGGACATCTGGGGGCCCCTCTATAAGAGCAATACAGGAATAAGGTTGCATAATGTTAATTGGCTTATATGGTATAAGGTCATCTTCCATTATAACTAGTGAAGGAATATGGATGTTTTATGTCAATGGACTTATATGGTATAAAGTCATCTATTAAAAGCAGTGAAGGATTAAGATTGCATTATGTCAATTGACTTATATGGTACAAGGTGGTGCTCTATAAGTTAGCAAAATGAAACAATAATAAGTTTGCAATGAAAATGGACTTATATGGTATCAGGTTAAATCCATGAAAACAAAGGAATCAGATTGCTTTTTGTCAACAGACTTATATGGTATAAGGTTAAATCCATGAAAAAAGGAATAAGATTGCATTTGGTCAATGAACTTTTATGGTATAAGGTTAAATCCGTGAAAACAAATACAATTGCATTTTGTCAATGGACTCTATGAGAGATATATAGGAGCAAATTTGCAAGGCATCAAATGATATGGGTGGTCCCTATGATTAAAAAAGGTTTTGCCTGAAACCATCCACTGATTTGTGGAGTGACAAGTGTCAACATCTTTTTTGTCTACAAATTAGTATTATACTATCATCGTGAAATGAAACCAGAGAATACTATTCATCACAAGATGTTCATTGCAACATAATTCTTATCGGAAATAATGATGTTCTGCAACATAAAGAGCTTGACACTTGTCGCACTGAAAAACATTGAAAAACATGAAGTAGAGAAACCCTTAATATCCCAACACAGACCAGTTTTTTTTTATCCCAGTGATAACCAGACTTTAACCACAAAACATTTAATGTACTTTTCGTTCTTTTATCCAGACAAGCCCAATGAATCCAAGCACATTAATGAACCAGAACAAAATTACGACAAATTTCAAAGAAATGTACAAAATTCTGATTCTGATTCTGATAGCATGAAAATGAAGACGTGTGAGAAAAGGATATGAGATGGGATTAGTATTTCAGCAATCACTTTTCTTCTGTAAGTACATGTATTAAAACATATTTTAATTCTTTATTTGCAATGGACTGAAACTCTAGACTGCTGCATTGTTTGTAGTACAGTCAACTCTGCGTTAGTTGAATCTGTTGGGACTGCTAAATATAGTTCACATTATGCAAAATTCCACATAGGGAGTGTGAATCACACATGTGTTGCATAGTATGGTCCCCAAAATTGATTTGACTGACGGAAAATTTGACTTGTGCGAATTGGAGTTAACTGTATATTAGACATGTAACCTGTATGTGTGGGTAACATTGATTGTGGCACTCCACCATTGTTCTATTTGTCAACCAAAGCAAACAATGTGGCTGTCAAAGGGTTTCGATCCATGGCGAATAAAGAGTTAAGGGATCAGAGTCTTTGAGAAGTTCTGAAGAAGACCAAGGCCCCAATTCACAAAACTTGTATTCAGTGACAATGACAGTTTTTGTTATAAACTAGTGAAATCCTTGCCTCTGATTGGTTATCAGCAGATTCGTCACTGATTTTTGTCATTTGTCACTGAAAAAAAAGGCTTTGTGAAACAGGTTCCTGGAAACTGTCAGCTGAGAGCCAAAAGACCATTATGTCTTATAATTTAAATATAGTGAATTCACTTCTGTCTCTCAGCAGATTACCTATGTAACATGATAAAACCCTATTTAGTACAGTCATGTAGATGAAATCAAGGGCAGGGATATGGGAGACAAAAATTAGAGATTAGATGGTTTGACACGGAAGGCGATGGAATCCAAGGTGAAGCATGACATTAAAGATGAATTTTACAACATATTTAATGCTATGTTAGTGAAATGAAGCATACAAACATACTTAATATGAATGTTTTGTTAAACAACATTTACATCGAAAACATGACTAAACAAAATGAGATACATAACGACAAGTGCATAAGAAGCAAAGGGTGCAATATCAAACTTATACAAGTTAATTCTTTTGACCAAAGACTTGAGAACACCAATTTATGAAAGAATCAGATTCATCTGGATTCGTTTATTTAGTGAAGAGAATATATTGTGTTTACAGAAACTAGCAGTACAAAAGGGGACAATTCTACATTCTGAGTTTAAGTATTCCCTGATATGCAGCTGGCTTAAGATTGAAACAAGGCATGCAAATAAAAAAAATAAGTTCTAAATTATTTTGTTTTTAAATACAGAAAAGCTATCCTTATTTTCAATGAATTAGTAAAAGTGACAAATATAACAGTTAGGTAAAGGATTAAATAAAACATAGGTTATCTTTGGAGAAATCGAAAAAAATAGTGAATTAATAAGATGAAGAAGACCAAGATTTTCTTGTGAGAACAGTATATGTGGCATCTGTTCACTACTTATAAGAAATAGCAAAAAGACAGAATTTCTTTAAAACAAAATAAGAGACAGTAATAATGACTACTAGCAACAAATAATAAACCCATATTTCTTCTTTGGAGTAAAAGCAAACAGGCCCACTGTAGACCAGTTATAATTCAATTGGCAATCATTTGAATTAGTGTTTCACGGAGGAGATTATTTATTTTCTCTCTCTCTAATTTTGAGGTATTTGGTGGAGGATCAAAGGTGTCTACCTGTCGGAGAATCAAATACCGGAGGGGAATCCGGGATGAAATCGGGCGGGGGTAGGGTATCACCGATGACCCGAGACTTGCGCTGCATCATAATGGCGTCAAGTTCAGACTTCCCGTTTTGCTGCTCCTAAAGAAGAAAAGAGAGGTGCACACCAACATGCCACAATCAACGTGCTGTCTGATCATAAACTCAAACTGGTTCTTACATATTAAATTGGCAACACTAGTGTTTTTCTTCCCCCTCTTCATGTTTTCAAACATGGTGGCTATTTGAAATCTAAATGGGTACCAACAGATATTCAGGTGGATAGGCAAGCTCTTTTTTCTCTTCTTTTTTTGGAAGGGGAGGGGGGAGATTTTGCATTTGAAACCTTTATGACAATATGAAGACCTCATGAAAAGGCAAGTTATTGAGTAATAAATCAGATTGCAACTAAACTGTCAAAAACAATTTTTGGCTCGATTGAAAAACTATTGCTTTGGCAAATTTATATATTTTGCAAATCTGAGATTTCTGTTCTGAGGGGACTATTGTAGATTTTGCATTTCAAATCAATTTTAAGGCCGCTTTCATATTTATGATATTTTGCAACTAATATGCTAAAATAAATCATATCTCATAACTCCTTGCTCTGGCAGCACTATTGTCATTAATGCATACATTAGAAATACATTCACACAGGTACACAGGTACTATACAACTCAGTGGGGTTACAACGAATGGTGAGTAAATATCAAACGAATATATCACAATTTTACACAACACATCAGCACAAAAGATAGATGAATATAATCACTACACTATCTTCAAACTTTATCACAAAAGTACTTAGAGTCAAAGGTAGTGTCTTGAATCGAGGTGCTAGGTTAATGTTTTGGCATTGGATCTCGGACTGGTACTTCTTTTTTTTAATTTGGACTTTTAGTACATTGGTAAACTATGTTTCTCTTCAATATCAATGCAGTCCCTAACTAATCTACATATTCACGTATATCCAGAATTTTGATATTAAAATGCCCACTGAAGAAGGACCATAATCAAACTTATTTAAAGGTATAGACCAGTTTTGGAAAAAACCCCTCTCAAAAAATGAAATGGAAGCTCTTAATTACCAATCATGTGAAAGGATATGTGTTCACTAATACGTGATGATACCAATTTGACCGGGAAACTGCCAACTAATTGATATATTTGGTAAATTATCATATCAATCCGGTCTGGATAGATATCGCGATCACGTATATAGTCCCATATACATCTTTCTGTGTACAGTGCTTGTAACTTTACCAAGACTGGGCCAAATTTCTTATCATTTTGATGATTCCAGAACCTTGCAGTACACACCAATACTTATATACTAGATGATCAACCTTTTCTGATCGATTCCACAACGTTTCTTTCACAATGCAATCGCATGACCAGAACTGGTCTATACCTTTAAGATTTCTGTTTAATACATATATACGTGTACTTGTATTAGAGTGTATTAGAGGTAAGACGTGTGGCTATACTGTAGTTAAAACAATTTCAATATATGTACACTCAGTTAAAAACTGAATTATGAATACTCCTTGTAAATTTGATGCTTTTTGTAGCTCAAGAATGAAAGGTGGAATGGTTGATGTAGGGCCTTTATGGAATACTTTTCGATACTTATAGCTTTAGGATGTCACATTCTGGGGAAACAGAAATTGGGTCAAATCAATTATTCACATGCTTTAAAAATTACAAAACTTAAAAATAAAAAAAATCACATATATACATGTATTAGAATGAATTAAGGGTAAGACATGGGGATATACTTCAGTTAAAACATTTACATATTACACATATTACACATGTACATATATCTGTACTTAATTAAGCTTAATTGCTAATGCGTGCAAATGACTGTGCCATGTTGTGGTACTGAATTAATATGTGCTGTTCATGCACATATACTATATAACAGCTGATTAATATACTCAATAAATGACTATAAATTTATAAAATATATGATTTATAATGAAGTTAAAATTGCCAAGCATACATATAGCCTCTATATACTGTTATATGTCTCTACAATGTATGTTTAGCAGGTTCCCCAACATAAATATATCGCTTGCTGCAGGTTACACTACGGTATTAAATACAAAGTTAACGTTTACTGTACAAATACTGGGCCCCCTACCACACCAGGAAACATGCAAGATGTATCAAGTGATACAGGTTATCACAGTAGTTTAAATTATTATTATTATTACCTAAAAGGCTGTATGTATCTCTATTTCATCTGAGTTTCAGGACTAAAATTGGTTCACACTTTGCCACACTAAGCACTTGTGACCAAATCATATATTAGATGATCTATTTGAGAGGCCCAAATCCACTCCACATCCCATTTGTGACTATCATTCCACATTTTCTAGTCTGGTTCACTAACATTTGATTCAGAGCCCTAAAAAATATGCCACATGCATGAGTTTAAAGGGCAAAATTTTCTGCACACACTGCATCCATTTTTGTTTCATGACTACATTGCGATCGATGACAAGAATTTTGAAAAGGAAAAAAAAAAAATGAAATCCTTAAATTGGCAACATATTGAGGGATTCAAAATCATTGTTTTTGTTAAAGAATCGCCCTATTTTAAAAACAATTATATTCTCGCCCATGTTAAGTGACTGGATGTTTAGTCTAGTTTGGAAGGTTACCCCATTATCCCTAGTGATTAACCATGAGTGACCAAATAATGTGCAAGATAACAGTTTGGACAGCAGATTTATCAAGCCTTGTTCGGGAGCTTCACTCCCATTAATGTACAGTAGAAATGAAATGAAACCTGTAACATGAGGTGATATAACCCATCAATGACGAAACTTCCTCACTCTACTTGGTGTAAACGATTCAATACCAAGCAAACAGATTTGTAAGGCTAGAGTGCACATACATGTGTATGGTGTACCAAAATACATTTAAATGCAACAGATACATGTAAATATTGGAATCTTCTGGTGTCTGTGAGCAAAAAAGAAGTGACATAAGACTGGATTTAGAGTTTAGTTTGGAAAGTTACCTGAAGAGCAGCTTTCTGGATCATGAGCTGAGAGTAGACTCTGGATCCATCGTCATGACAGACTTGCTGTAGCTCCTCCTTGGTTAGACTGAACAGCTGGGCACCATTCAAGATTCCAAGACTGTGAACAGTCCTATGAGTTAAGATGTAAAGGAGAAGGTGGTGATGTAAGCTTGAGAAATTGTACCAGTTTTAGAAAATATACCCTTTTTGTCAGCTGTCTTAACATCTTGTGATTAAAAACACAAAGAAACATATGATTAATTAACACCTGCTGAGGCTCCTCATTAGTTAGACTAAACAGCTGGAAACCATTCATGATGCCAAGACTGTGAACAGTCCTATGCGCAAAAGAGTACAGGAAAAGGTGGCGGTGTAAGCTTAAGAACGGGTAAAAATCTAAGAAAGTAGACTTTCTTTCAGACTCTTTTATTGATCTTGACATCATATCAATATAAACACACAGAAACGATGTTAGATTCCCTTCATGATTATACAAAACAGCTGGGGGGTGTTTCACAAAGACTAAGATCGACTTTAAGTTGGACTTAAGTATAACAGGCCGTTCATGCCATTGTTTGCTATCATTATTTACTGGCATTGGTCTCTCAAGAGATGTTCAAATCATGGTAAAAAATCTACAAAACTTACATTTTTTGATAATTCATTATTGAAGGAAAAAAATTATCTAAAGATTATAATTTTGAGACCAATTGGGATAGCAACCAATGGCATGAACGGCCTGTTATACTTAAGTCCAACTTAAAGTCGATCTTAGTCTTTGTGAAACACCCCCCTGGGCTCCATAAAGATACCTGAGAGAAGGTAGCTGCAGTGTAAACATGACAAGAGATGCCAGAAAGAGCAAGAAAGATATCATGAATCCCTTTCCATCTCACATACAAGAAAATAATATATAATGTAGTCTGGTAAAAGGAGAGAATAGATTAGTGAGCTCCTTTCAGACCACACTACTAGCTCTCTGTCTGTCTGTCTCTCTCTATCTTTCTCTTTATCTCTCTCAATCTCTCTTTCTTTCTCTCTTTCTCTCTCAATTTCTCTCTCTCTCTCCCTCTCTATATCTCAATCTCTGTCTATCTCTCTCTCTCTCTCTCCCTCACCCTCTGCCTCTCTATCTCCCTCTCTGTGTCTCTTTCTCACTATCTCTCTCCCTCTCTCTCTGTACACCAACCTCATTCAAAATACTTACATGGGACTGAAGCCTTTGGATTCAAGCCACCTCTTCACATCGTCCCTACTCGAGTCGTACGTCAGTGTCACATCGCTAATACTTCGTTTGGGGACTCTGTAGTTTTTGGACTTTCCTCCGTTGCTCACGCGATTCTTGAGCTCCTCTTGTAGGGTATCGTACTGACTACTGGATGACGGTGCTATGGTAACGAAAGAAAATGAACATATTCAAGAGCTCCTTAGTAAAAGGGATATAAACCCCTAAAAATAGTTCTGCAATCCGTTTTTGAGCATTTATATCTCTCTTGTCACTGTATGATCATGCTTGATGTTGGTATCCTTGATAATTCTATTTATTCCCCTTTACGAGAATGCCCCGTTTGTAGTGATTATGTAATTGTGGAATGTGCAGTACAACTGAATGTGGGGCCAAGTCAAGTATGAAATTGTTATTGCCAATAGGGAATTCTTCATTTGTTTGGAGGATAGATTATGTTTTGAAGGAATAAGAATGCATTTTGCAACCTTTCACTTTTGACTTGGCCTCATATTTAGGTGTGTGGCACACTCCATGATTAAGACATTGATCTACATTTGCCACACTCAACCCAGGTGATGGAAATGGGTACCTGGCAGGAATTAATTCCTTGAAATGCTAGAGTGCCGTAATGGCAGCACAGCTAAAGCCGGGGTAATAGTATCCAAAATTTGTTAAGGCGCCTTGAGCAAATAGGGCATTATTGTAAAGGGAATAAAGATTTAATGATACCAACTTCAAATTTGATCATACAATAAGAGAGATATCAACGTTCGAACTTGAATTGCAGAACTTTTTTGAGGAGTTTATTTGATCGAAGGTAACTATCACATACTCAAATTCATTAATAACAGTAAATTATCTAAAGTAGCTTCTCATAGCACTCATATCATATAATGGCTTCTTACATGTACATGAACAAATACATCCAAATTCCTGAGACCTTCTAGTACTTGTAGTTATGGTTTCGCACAATGATAATAACAATAAAATCAATCTATATACCGCACCTACTATATAAATACACTCTATTGCGCAGTGGTGAAACAGGTTCATATAGTGCTACTTCAATCAAGTAATGCTCAACTCCATTCTAAAACTCTTCAAATATCCAAGGTGTCACTTGTATATTTTGGTCACATACAGACGTTTTGCACAACACATACCATTTGAGTATTACTATGAGGTCATTCACCCCCCAGTCTGGGAATTATATGTTGATTATACGAATATGATAGAAATTATGTTTCATGGAAAAAATGAAAGCAATAAAGGGAAATCCAATCTTAACAGACAACTACTCTAAAAGAAAGCAGAAAAATCTCAAAATCATACGGGGGAAACTTTGATAATCGGACAAGAAAAAAGAAAGTTATGTATATTATGAGTAGTGCACAGAAGAAGAAGATATATCAGTTGCATTTGTGTACATGACAAACACGAGAGTTGTCCCATGACTGTCATAATCCACTTTACCTATCTACTATTTGAGATTTGCATGGATTTTGTGAATCTCATATTTTCAAACACCCGTAACTCCCTTATTAATTGCCTGATTTATTTCAAACTTTCACTAGTCTATTTCTCTGATTTTTTACTGCTTTCCTCTAGAGTAGTTTGCTATCAATGTTGGATCTGCCTTTAATAATTATTGCGGCAAGTGCAACAAAAACTTACTTCTCTCCTGAATATTAGGTTGCTTTAATTGTTTGTTCCTCAACGTGTTCTGAAGCTGGGTAGCAAAGTCCATACCGTTTGCTCCTGCAGATGGAATAGAACAATCAATATTTAATAATGCACTTCCCAGTACAAGTATGTGGAGGTGTTGTGGTCCTGTGGATACGTCTCCAGGGGGGTGTTTCACAAAGACTAAGATCGACTTTAAGTTGGACTTAACTATGGCAGGCTGTTCATGCCATTGTTTGCTCTCACCATTTACTGGCATTGGCCTCTCAAGGGGCTTATAAATCGTTGTCACAAATCTACAGAATTTATGTTTTTTGACAGTTCATTATTGAAGGAAAAAATATTATCTAAAGATAATAATTGAGGGACCGATAGTGAGAGCAACCAGTGGCATGAATGGCCTGCCATAGTTAAGTCCAACTCCAAGTCGATCTTGGTCTTTGTGAAACACCCCCCAGACTGTGAACCGTAAGGTGCAGGGTTTGATTCCCTGCCACACTGCTAATGTTCTTTGGCGAGACATTAATCTACAATTGCCACACTACAGCCAGGTGAGGTAAATGGATACCAGGCAGAAATTAATTCCTTAAAATGCTCGAGCGCCGCAATGGCAGCCGTGCTAAAGCTGGAGTAATATTAATGGAGTGCCTGGAGTGGCAATGTGCCAGACACGAGTGCTATACAAGACTCCACTATTATTATCATCATAATACAATTAAAACAAAACGTTTAATTATGAACCACAAATATAAATCATACACAAACAACGGGTGTTAAAAATCCCACAAAATAGTTATTAGATTCCAAACCGTGGCATTCACAATAATCTTTAAGTGTAACGGACAACTTTTAAATACATAATCTCTAAACACAGACTTCCTCTTGGGCAAGAGCAGTAAAAGCAAATTGTGTACATAACTATGGTATTTATTTAACCTAGGAACGGAATAAATACATTTGGTTTTCAATTGCATCCAATAATTAAGTTATTTAATAGCAGTACCACAAAAAGGATGTGAGAGACTTACTTTGAGTTGAATTTGATCGTCCGGTCACGTCAGCTGGGGGAGGGGGTGGAGGAGGGGGAGGAGCCTAAAACGAGGGAAAAAAAGCAAATTGAACTGGGATTTAGTAAGAGCATGATGCACAGAAGAGGAACAACGATACAGACAAACAGTTTTGCCACTCCAAAGCTTTAGAATATTAAACCAACATGTAAATATACCACTAGACATAAATAAAGTTTTGTAGAAAACACACTTGTTTTCAAAATTCTCTGAATAGTTTTTGGTTGTATGTCCATATGGTAGCACTATAAGAATTGTGTTTCATCACAGCACAGTAGAAAGCATTTAAAAATGTATAGATTTACCCTTGTATCCCACTAAAGGCCATTCAATATTACAGTTAACAACATATTTATTCACACCCCTTGTAAATTTGATGTTTTGTGCTTTTTCATAACTCAAGAATGAAAGGATGACTGGTTGAATTAGGGCCTTTGTTGAGTATGTTTACATGTAAGCTTTAATATGCCACATTCTTAAGAAACATAAATAGGGACATATCAAGTTTTCACGTCCTTGTAAAATTACTAAACTTAGTAAGGGTATGAATAATTTAGTTCTTAACTGTACATGAATCATAGATGTGGTCTGTAACGTAGGGGTAAAAATAAACACAGCTGGGACTGGCCTACGTGAATACTCACATTGAACGTTGACATGGATGGAGGTGGGGCGGTAGGCTGCTAGGGGTTCTGGGACGTGATTTGAGTTGGTGTTTGTGTTGGGGAGGGGGAGGTCAGCTTGAGGAGCGTCGAAGGCACGTAACCGGACTGGCCCGAGGTATTCTTGACCTCCCACCATTTACGCGTGTCATTCAGAACCTGTGGGATAGAAGATGAATTTGTTATAACAGTGAAACCTGTTTATAAAGACCACTCAGGGGAAACATGAAAAGTGGTCTTTATAGGCAGGTGGTCTGTATGTACAACTTCCTTTAGTGCATGTTTCAATGAGAAACCATATCTAAGGGAAACCTCCCAAAAGTGGTCTTCATAGACAGGAAGGTGGTTTTCAATACTGGTGGTTTCTAAAGTAGGATGTAAGTCATCCATGTATTTCATCAGAAAATTCAAAATGTCTTGACATGACAGTCGCTTTAAGGATGGTGATAGGAGAAATAATTACTAGTCAATGGTCATATGGGGAGATATTTAAATTAATATCATGGAGAAAATGGATAAAACTTTTCCATCATATTGGAAACATTTCGCAAAATCAATCCGCCACATGTTGGAGCCCCATATGTTCAGTGTACGGTAAAGCGTGCAAAGTACTGAAACATTGATTTGGCAGACCCTGAAATGAGACAAAATTGTAAGAAATGTAATCATTGAAAAGAAATGTTTATTACAAATAAAATAGAGAAAATTCTCACCTCCAGCTGTTCATCAGCCATGATGGTAAGCTCCTTAAAGTTTGCTTAACGAAATCAAAGATGGCCGTTGCCATCTTAGTGCCTGGTCTAGTAGGTACGGGGTTGGACACAGGAGGTGCGGGACTGGATACAGGTTTAGGGGCAGGAGGGGGTGGAGTAGGCATGGCGGAACCCCTGTGAAAAACAAAGACAGATGTGAGAAATCCAAAAATGATTACTCCAGTAAATACAAAGTGATTGGTACATTTTAGAAGACTCGCTTTTCAACTAAAGGACCATACATGTATCTCTCCCAAACTCTTGTTTAGTCTTTCTCCCTACCTTCATTGCTCACTTCCTTTTTTTCCTCTCTCTCTCTTCTGCTCATTCCCAACTCACTCTTTTTCACTCTCTCTCTCTTTCTCTCATTCTCTGCTTATTTTCTCTCTCTCCTTCTCCCATCATCTGCCTGCCTGAATTTCGATCTCTCTCCTCTCTCAATCTCTCTGATTATTCCATCTCTTTCTCTACCTATCCATCACTTTTTTTCTCGGTCTGTATCTACATGTATATGAATGTGGGCCCCCTTCCTCTTATTCCTATTTTTTATTTTAATTTTTCTTCTTTCTCTTATCATTTCTCTCTACCATTGTTAGTATTCTTTTATTATATTTTATATCTCTCCAATCTCTTATCCTGGGGGGCGTTTCACAAAGCCTTTTTTCAACGACAAATCAGCTGATAACCAATCAGAAGCAAGGATTTCAGTAGCTTATAACAAAAACTGTCATTTGTCAATGATGACAAGTTTTGTGAAACAGGGCCCTGGTCCTTACCTAGGACTGTGTCCCGACAAGTCCGATGACTGTCTCTGGTGGTAACCGTTTCCATTCGTGTGAGTGGACGGTCCATGCGAGTGACCAATGCCGGGCCCGTTTGTGTGAGTACTAGGCCCATTTGAGTGACCATTAGGCGCATTGGTGTGGATGATCGGTCCATTAGCGATGTGGCCACCACTGTCGTTTGAAGGTTGCCTCTGGTGGTTGTGGCCGAAAACCGGGCCATCATGCTGATCGCTCTACAAATAGGAACAAAACAGCGAGACTTGGTTAAATTTAATTTCACTTTAGATAAGAAAGTCCGTCCTTTTCTCTCTTCCTACATCCCCCTTTTAGCCTGTGTATTGCTTTCTCTCTCTCTCTGTCTCTCTGTCTCTCGTTCTCCCTCTCCCTTTGTCTGTCTGCCCCCCTCTTTCTCTCTCCAGGACAATATCTCTTTTCATGTCTGCTATTGCTATCCCTTTTTTTTACGTCTATTGGCGACTTATCTGCATGTTTGTCCTTCTTCCCTCTTACTCTATACTGCAATGTTCAATTCTATGAAACAATAATCCCCCTCCCCCACCCCTGGCTTTGAAAAATTCAACCGACCAATAAATTCCATTATTGTGGGCACCGAACTGTCTCACAGATCTCAACACTTTTGAGTTTAAAAACTGTTTCATGCATGCCAAACAAAAATTTTAATTAATAACAGCATAGAAATGTCTGTCACGAATGTCAACACTCATGATCTTAAAAGAAATATATAATATTATATTTTTAATTATGTATATCCAAACATTTTCTTATTTTTAAGTAGTCAATATCTTTGTTTAATGGTTTGTTTGTTTTACCTGACTGCTAAGAAAGCATGTGTATGCTGGTAAGTAAACAATCAATATGACATACCCTGTCCGATAGTCTTCTAGGCGACTCCCGAGCCACTGCTGCAGCACTGGCCGCTACCGACGCGTTATTGACCAACACTGTTGTGTTGAAATCTGGGGCGGTCTGAGGTTCTGGGATCGCCTTGGGGTCCAGCCATCACGGAATCGTGGGACGTAACGAGATGCGGGACGGTCCTTGGGCCACTCAGTTCTACAGGAATCAAGGAATGCAATGTATTCATTTTATTTTTCTCAATAGTATTTCAATTTATCACTTACTCATTTTTTCTGCATGTTTTGGAATATTGGTAAACAACTGCACTGAGTTGCATTTCTTTAATGTTTGACCAAAAAGAGAGGAATCATCATGATTATAATTTTAAAAGTTTGTAAAAGTTAAATTAACTGGTTAAAATATATGGATCACTGGAAGAGGACAAACAAACCCTTTTGCAAAAAAATACCCCCAAAATGAACAATGTTTATTTTGCCAAAATTATTGGACACAATTCATATCCAACTGGAAAAAATGGTCAACAAAATTAAATTGCTCTTCATGAAATAGCATAGAGGTGTATGATTCTTTAATAATCTTTGTCACAACATAGTTCTTTTCACTTAATGATACATAATCAATCATCTTTTTCATAGCTTTCAAAATGGTTGTGTAAGGACCACAGAGCAGAAGCTTCAGGGACAAGACTTGTCAGTGCCCTGTTTCATAAAACTTGTTATCAATAACAATTGTTACATTTCTATGACAAATTTGCTCTCAGCCAATTAAATACCATGATTTGGGTGGTTTATAACAATTAGTGTGACTTGTTATTGATAGCAAGTTTTATGAAACAGGGCCCATGTCAACTTACGATGGTAAAGTCCAAGCCCTGCCCAGCGACATCCAAAGCTCGTGCTGCCTGGAAGTCAGGCAGTTCTGAAGGAGATCTACAGCCTGGGGACTGAGGAGAGGAGAGACCACGCTGGCAGCTAGCTCAGGACCTTGACAACTCTGGATGATGAGCTTGAGAGGGACCAACAGGAAGTGCACCAGCTCGGGAGCGTTGGGGTCATGGATGTGGGCCTTCAACTTGGCCTGTAAGGAGAGAGTACAAGAGAGACAGAGTAGATTAATAACTGAATGGAGAGTGAGAGAGAGAGAGAGAGAATGATAGAAAGAAAGACAAAAGGAAAGAAGCACATGAAGTGGAAAGAGGAGAGGAAAGAAGGAAAGAAGATAAAGAGATAAGAATATGAGGTGAATAATATTTCTGACAGAAAAAAAGGAAAGGAAGAAGATGAGGGTGAAGAGGTACCAGGAGGGAGAAAGCAAAGAGAAAGCAAAGACCAAAATATAAGAAAAGAAGGTGTATAAATTCAGAAATGAAACAAACACAAAGTACACATAGATGGTAACAAATACAGGACAGATAGAGGGAGTTAGAGCCGAATGGCTTGCAATAAATCTATGAACCGTTTAGTTTCTGTTTTGATTGTTTTCATCTTTTTATTACCCCAATCAAATGTTCTGCATGTCCAACACAAATATACATGTAAGCTCCAATTTCTAATCTATGAAAAGCCATGACTCACCAGTAGATTAAAACAATATTTGAATTTCTGGAAGGACTCGATATATTCTCCATCCGTGGGGGGCCTGGACCTGGCTAGGAGCAGACCATCGCCGTGTTCCCTCCTGCGGTTCTTCCTGGTTTGTCGTCTCCGGCTTAGTTCTGTGTAAGCCTCGGCGGCTTTCTGGAGCCTGCCAATGAATGCCTCGATGTCATCAAAGCAGTGGTTTAGTATCTCCTGTAGATGTGATAAAATGAAGTATGATGACAAGGATACCAGGGAGGTGCCATGGGCTATTGGATACGTCACTGGACAGTGGATCACATGGTTTGCTGTCAAGTCCCGCCGCGGCACTAATGTCCTCTGGCAAGACATTAATCTACATTTGCCACATTCCACCCAGGTGAGGTAAATGGGTACCGGGTAGGATTTAATTCCTTGAAATGCTAGAGAGCCATAATGCCCATGCTAAAACCAGGGTAGTAATGTCAGAGCACCAGGAGTGTCAAGTTTGACAGACATGAGCCCTATAGATACAAGAACCCACTAATATTAACATTTTCATTATTACCCAATTGCTGTGCTCAGTTTGGGAGAAGAACTATATATACAGGACCCAATACATTCTGGGCAATATCAAAGATTTTAAAAGATGTTGTAGTTGAGTGGTTTAAGCACTTGACTTGAAGTGCAAAGGTCATTAGTTCAATTCCTCACTCGGCAATCATATCGTTTGGCAAGGCGCTAATCTACATTTGCCACTTCATACCCGGGAGAGAAATAGGGACCTGGTAGGAGGACAAAAGCCTTGGAGTAAGTAATTACCATATGCCCTCGAGGTGACAATATGGAAGGAACACTCCCCAGGGAGTGGAGATGGTGCACAGTGTGCGAGACTGAATCTGATGACCGGCGTAATAATATCTGTAAAGCCCTTAGGTACGGTTTTTCATATTAAGCACTATGTAAATCCAGATTATCATTATCACGGAGAGCATTGAACCGAGAGGTTACTGGACCTAAAATCAGGCAAAATCATGTCAAGTGCCATCCTTGAGTACGGATATGTATTAAGTGTGAGGCTTGCGTTAATAATTAATATACCGGTACATGTGATACATGTACAGTGATATACAACAACTTCGCATTTAACTTTGTTACATGGTTTTCTAATTCCCTTATGTATTACTCATGATGTACAAGTTGGGTGAGATCTCAGGTTTGTGTATTTTCAAGAGAGTGGGATTGAGCTCAAGATTTGATTGTAACGTCTTAAAGCCTGTCTGCACTAGTTTGGCCAGGAGGGATTAGACCTCCCTGCACGGTCAGTGACAGGTGGTTACCGGTATCTCATCAAATCAGCTCTCAATTAACATAAGAAAAAGGGGACCCTGGGGGACCAACGGTCGCCGCTTAGGCATTGTTTGCTATATATAGGGCGCAAGTAGCTGTAAGTAGTGCAGTGGGGCTTTAAACTGGCCACGGCTCTCTGTATCTCCATTACATGTACAGGTACATGAGCAAGTCATAATTATTGACAGGTCCCCTTGTAAAATATTCAAATCATCTATTTAACTTTTCTTACCACATCCCTCTCTGTCCTCAAAGCAAGTAACTCAATGGGTTCCTCTGACTCTGAAGACCTCACTGGGGCTGATTTAGGAGACTGGAACCCCCTTGGTGAGAGACCATTACCATTGGCTGTAATGGAAAATAGGAAGGAAACTTTTGTAAAAATATGATACCTGTCTGTAGTTTTTAGAAGAATGGAAACCCCTTTGTAAGATACCATTCCCATTGGCTGTAATGGTGAAAGAAGTGAAATGTTTTATGAAAAGATGATAACAATCTGCCACCTATCAGAAGACTGGAAAGTGGAAACCCCTTGATTAGATACCATTCCCATTGGCTGTAACTGTGAAAGAAGGGAAAATTATATGAAACTTATATGAAAAGATGTCAACAGTCTGTAACCTTTCAGAAGACTGGAAACCCCTTGATCAGATACCAGTCCTATTGGCTGTAACTGTGAAAGAAGGGAAGTTCACATGAATAAATGATAGCAGTCTGTAATTGGTAGGAGACTGTAACTCCCTTGGTTAGATATCATTCCCATTGGCCATAATGGTAAAGGAAATTGAAGTTATATGAAAAGATGATAGCTGTCTGTAACCTTTCAGAAGATTGGAAACCATTTAGTCAGATACCATTCCCATTACCTGTAATGGTAAAAAGAAATTAAAGTTATATGACAAGATGATAACAGTCTGTAACCTTTCAGAAACCTTAAAACCCCTTAATCAGACACCATTTCCATTACCTGTAATGGTAAAAGAATTGAATGAATAAATGATAACAGTCTATTTTTGGGGTTGAAGACTGGAGCACCCATGATGAGAAACCATTCCTATTTCTGTAATGGTAAAATGCTGGAAAGTAATATGAATATATGATAACAATCTCTAATCATTTAGAAAACTGGAAACCCTTGAGTTAGATACAGACACCCTTTTGATTAGCTGTAATGTTAAAACAGAATACGGACAAATCACAGAATCAATGAATTGATCATTCTGAGGGATTGTGGGAGGAACTGTGGGAAGGCGAGGTGGATGGTGTTAGGAATATACATGTAGATCTCCTTTTTTTTAACTCTATTCAAAAACATACTTACAAATGATAGCTGAATAAACTGCACGACCAATGTAACCTGAAAATTACAATGATTGCAGATAATATTCCATATCTTACAAGGACAGCATGGAAACATGGATTCATAAATCAAATGACACTTAGCTCTGGATATTGGAGAGCTGAGAGTATACTACATGTGTAGCTTAAGTGCCTAAACTTCATTAAGATATGTAAATAAGACCGTTAATTAACCGCAATCACCAACTGTCATGTCTTTTGTGGTTAAGAAATGCCATCCCCTTCCACTACATTTAGCTAAGCTAACCAAGTGACTGGAATTCATTTCTCTGATATTTTTCAAATGATGAAATACAAAAACAGACCAAAAAAATGAAACAAAAGCAACAAAGTTTCCCTACCTTGAGCGGCTGCAGCTGCAGCAGCAAAGGCTGCGACCTTGTTCTTGACGTTCCCATCGATGGGTGGGGGCGGGGCAGGTTCATCGGGTGGGGGCGGTATGTACATGGTGTCTCCGTCGTAGCCCATTCTCCTGTCGTCTGAGTGGATCTGGGCCTGGGACTGCATCTGAGGGTGGGCCTGAGCTCCTGGCACCATCCCATAGTTTTCAGACCTGGTTGGAATGAAGAGAATAATAATATCAATAATACAAGTCAACAAAAATTACAGTTTTTGTTTAAATAATAATAATAAATCTATACACAGATCTTTGGGAAAGGCTCAATAACCCTTGTACGAATACAAGTGGAAGAAGAAGAAAATAGTAAAATGAGATTTTTTTGTCCATGTTAAGATAAAAACAAATATTGTATATATATATGTATATAAAACAATCATATGTATATAGACCTAAAATAATCATATAAGATCATAATAATGTTTACATGTGAAAATATTAGCAATATTACTTTTGTAGTATAGAAGTGAGGGAGGGGAGAGGAAGAGCAATTGAAAGAGGGGGGGGGGGGAATGAAGAGACAGACATTCTAAAAGAGATGTTGGAGAAAACAAAATTACATTAAAAGAGCATATTGAAGACAACTTGTTTATAAAATTTATATTGAATGTGCGTTTTGCTTTCATTCACATTATTATTCACATCAGGACAATGTAATGTAAGATAGAGCTCCTGCTTCCATTTTCATCTTATGTCTTTTCGTGTCAAGTCAGTGGCAAAAAAGACAAAGAAATTGATACATTTCTGCAAAACATTTACCCATACATCAAACTTCATCTGCAACTGGTGCACCTATTCCATTGAAAACAACCAATCATGTACAAAAACATCTCATTTCCTCTTTACAAGCATGTTTACATACATATGCACACAGTGATCATTCTTCCTTTATATTATCTGAAATTTCCCCATGATTTTTCTTTTAGAAAAGGCATGCAGTTGTGTACAGCCTTGTGCACATGAACAATGGCATCAGTCTCTAAAAATAGGTACCAGGTATGCATTTCCATGTCTATTCAAAGTTGGTTCAAAGTTCAGAGAAGCATACTGCAGAACAATATTTTTGTCTTCTTCCTCCCCCATTTGCATTTCTTTCCATAACGAAAATTTCACAGTTAGAATAATCCACAATTATAAGTAGCATTTAAACAGACTTGTTTGTGCCAGTTTTATGAAGTGGGGTCCACTTAAAGGTAGACTGCTCCAGGGACCCATAAACATTCTTGTCTTGTATCAACCACTTCAACATTACATAATGAGGCTAAACAAATAATTTACTTTCTGCTATTCAATCCCCTCTGTCTATTCAACACAGAGTGATTATTTACCTTTAACCCTGTTTTCCTTTCCACATGGATACCCCCCTTTTGTGAATATAGTGTCAGTCTGAATGCAGGATGTAAACATTATCTTATTTTACTTATGGTTAGCAAGGGGAAGAAGCAAAGGAGGTATCCAATGGGGCATGCAAGAGGGCAGGTCAATTATATATGTTTATTCAAACCCTTCTTCTGTGTCATTGGTGACAAATCACAGCCCCCCCTCCCCCCTCCCCCTCCCCAACCCCCTTTTAAAGGTACTACATGTATGTCCCATTTGCAGGCCAAAAAATGAAAAGCTTAAATTCCAACGGCATTTGAAAGACAATACTAATTTAGCACCTCCCTAAAAAAAAAGGGGGGGGGGGGCTTGAAAATGTCTTTAAGTGGGAAAATAACAACTATTAGTTATCGATTCGACTTACGAGCTATAGAGCCAGTAAGTAATAGTCTGATTTTTCAGACCATTGTACCGAATGGTCGTACATTTTATGCTGCGCAAAGATTCAATCAGTTTAATTTTGGCCATTACAAGAAGTGGGTTATTGATGTAGACAAATGCTCATGTACCCTTTACAGCTCATTTTATGTATGTTATTACCAAAGATGAAAAAGCCAGTCAGTCACTCAACAGTGTCTGACAGTGAAGTCTAGCAAGTAAACGGGTTTCCTTGCATAATTTGAATATTAGGACACTGCTAACGTTTAAATTTCACAGATAGGACATACATGACATATTCATAATTCCTGCAAATTTCTACAGAATTTGATGTTGGCTGCAAAAGGGACATAGTATCTTTAAAAGGTGTATGATGTGTTTGGACTGTGAAAAACAACAATTTCTTTCTGACATGGCTATTAGAGCAGAGTTACATGCAAGATTAAGGAGCTATGTTTTGTTTGTTCTTGTTTTGTTGTAGTTGGTGTTGCTGTTTGTGTTTTCTCTTTGCTGTTGTTGTATTTTGTTTCAGTTCATGAACTAAATGGCATGGTAAAGGTACATTGCCTCGCAAAAGTTCTCAGCAAATCATATAACACAACATGCATGCACAATATACACTACAGGTGCTAGAAGGGGGAATAAATCTAGGCACCATAATCCAATACACTCACAATAAAACACAGAAGTTACTCAACTACATGTATCACCACTCGAAAGTTGGTTCCCTAAAACATTTTTTGTGGAAATGCAAAACTGCATGTACATGATTGGCGAACACATCAACAAACCATCATACATGTCTGTGACAAAGTCCTCAAAATCAATGTTTAACTGAATTATTAGCAAAACATAGAGTCAGAAATCTAGAATTCCTTACCTATACATTTGAGCAAAATATTCAACTATCTGCGAATAATCCATCCTAAGTATCCTTCCGAAATATACTCGGAGTGAAAGTTACATGCGTCACCAATCCCAGGAACATACCAGAATTGAATGGGTGGTATAACATTGGCAAAGGCACCGATATTAGCGTCATTTTCGTGGGTGCAGCGGAATTCCTCGATCACAGCAGCATATTAGCTAACCATGGCTAGCTAGTCTTCAAGTTCATAAACAAAGACCTTTTGAGATTTGAAGGAGAGCGTCTTGTGAAACCGAATAAGCATGTTGCTATGAACTTGATTAAAATATGGTTTTAGATTTAATGAGGTCATTTCTCAATTGTATAGGTGCTATCACGTTTATGTCCTTAGATTCTCAATTGTTTTGTTTCTGTATTCTCTTTTCCTCCTCCTCTCCTCTCCTCCTCTCCTCCTCCCCTTCCCCTCTCCCTCTTTTCCTCCTCCTCCTCCTCTCCTCTCCTCCTCCTCCTCCTTCTTCTTCTTCTTCTTTCTTTCCTTTATCCCTTTAGCCATGTTGTTCCCTTTTCATAATTCTCTTTTATATTTATTACCTGTCCTGTTATTCAGTATCTTACTCAAATATTTTTCTTGTTATTTATTTCTTCTTCTTTATCTTCTTATCTTCATTGTTGTTCTTCTTCTTCTTCATTTGCAAAAGCAAAGTGCTCTGACTACAATTACATGAACAAACTCTTTGAATGCCCTCCACATAAAGAGATGGTAAAATCTGCAAAAGCAAGGGTCTGAATAGCAAGCCTATCATCATAATAGATGTTCAGCAGGGGAGTTCAAGTTTAAACCTAGGTTTGCTCCCAGGTGACCCACCCAAGGTCAAAGGTCAAAGCCATGTATTGACAACACACAGAGGATGAAAGTGGTGGATCTGTGTTCTCCTTGGCAGTCACATTGTTATCACTGTTGTTATGGGTTACCTAGTCTTCTTAAGTTAGTCTCTTTCTGTTGTTGTTTTTGTTCTTGCTTTTGCAGTGGATGTTGGAAAGGGGGGTGAGGGATGGAAATTTGTTGATTTTCTGTCGTCATTGAATTAGATAAATGAGATAAATGTTTTGCATGCACACTCGTTTCTAGCTCTTATTGTCATTTCAGTTAATACTTGTCTTATATTTTTCCTTCTCCTTCTTATTTCTCTTCTCTCCTCCTCCTCCTTCTTCCTCTTCCTCTTCCTCTTCTAACCCCTCCTTCTTCTTCTTCTTCTTCTTCTTCTTCTTCTTCTTCTTCTTCTTCTTCTTCTTCTTCTTCTTCTTCTTCCTCTTCTTCTTCTTCTTCTTCTTCGTCTTGTCTTCTCCTTGTCTTCTCCTTCTCCTTCTTCTCCGTCTTCTCATTTTTTCTTCTTCTTTGACTTTTTTGCTTAATATCATAAAAATTATAAATTTATTAGGTAAACATGTTAATCCATATATTCTCTAAACCTATGAGGATGATTTCACTTGATTAATGTTGTATAGTTTCTGCACACATTACTTCTTTAAAGGCAAACTTCAGCTTAGGAAGGCAAACAGTATTTTTTAAAGAAAAAAAGCACTCTGTTAGTCTTAAGTATTTTTTAACCTGATTTCAGCCGACTCACTAAGCAGTTTAATAGCTAGTTTCGCAAACCAAATCCTAACTGTAACAACTCGCCAAGAATTTTTGTACTACTTAAATGAATATTTTTTTCCCCGTTTTTTGTTGTTGTTGTTGGTATGTTTTTAGTGCATGCCAACCAACTTTCAATTACACTGTAATACATGAATATTCTTTTTCTGTGTTTGTGATTATGTTATATTTATACTATGTTATACCATGTCAAATTGTTTATGACTATGTTATTTTTCATAGGCCTTCTCAGGCCGGACGTCTGATGGCGGGTGTGATTTTTTAATAAAGAAATAGACTAAAAACTAAACTAAGCAATGAGTACATGTAGAGAAAATATGAACACACTCAATTTAAAATGTGGTAACATATTTTCCAAATCATAAACAGTTTTGCAGATTAAGTTTGCTGATCTTTCCTTATCCCCAAAGTATTGTACATCTTCGATTAAATAACTTTTCAAATTCAAAACATTTGAAGCATGTATCATCCCAAACAAATCCTTTGGGACTATGTTACATTTTCACTCGTTTTTAAGGTGTGTAGGCCTACAAGGGACCTCCTATCTATAACAATCATGTATTAAGAAGCCACAAAGTTCATCAAAAGTATACAATATATATAATGCAAGCATACGTCAACAGGACATTCAAGTGCGACACCATCAGCAAACATGGAAGTATGGTATTGACAAAGAGGGTTGATGGAAAAAGAGGTTGGGAGACAGGCAAACTGTAGTTTTTATTTGCTCAGAGTAAATTGAGGACATTATTAAACGAGATTGAAAGCAATATTAAACATGCCGTGATCATAGAAACATGGCTTTATCTTCATTAAGATCGTCACGTGCCGGGAGGAATGTCATTATGGGGTTTCAGGATAGTTTACTTGGCGTAGCAAAATGTGGGGGCATAAAGAGATGTGTCTGGAGGGCAAAACACATAACTGTTGAAAATGATGGCTTTATCTATATAGAGTTACAACAACATCATATATGGAGCTGGTAATGCATGTACTTTCTCAACGAGGCTTGATGTTACCTCAACTTTTATTGAGATTTGTTAAAAATGACTTCCAGTTAACAAACATCACTAACTATTATGACTTTTGCCTTCCGGAGGCGTCTTTTTGTGCCACTGCATTTCACTAAGCTGCCTAAACTATTCTGAAGACTACAGTTTCTGCCTTCTGGCTTTTAACCCATTAGGTATGTCTTCATCAGCTCGAGATTGCCAAATAGCCCGCTACTTCTGATTTGGGAAATAAGCCCGAAGTTACAAATCGCTTCTTCATCAGCTCGAAACTAGAGCTCGAGATATTTTGCAAACTAGCCCAAGATATCTTGGGATGATTTCCCGAGCAAATAGCCATGCTACTATTTGCATCTTCACCTGCCAAATAGCCCGCTATTTCATGATTGGGCTAATATCCAGGATCCGAAATAGCGGGCTATTTGGCAATCTCGAGCTGATGAAGACAGGCCTATGACTACTGAATTCATTCATTACCATAGGCTTAATACAGGGCGCGCCCGGTTTCTATACGCAATGGATTAACAGATGACATTTAAGTAAAGTCAACATATTGACACGTACATTACGTGACATGTCAAAAGGCCAGCCAAGCATCAGATCTTCATCATTAGAGTGTGTCTATTTGTAGATTTTTAGGTTCAGGAATGAATGGGAAGGCTGACTAGCTATTGTATGAGCCATGTCTCCACCTCTTCGTTCCCTATGGCATGTATATTACAAGCATGGTTAACGAGTAGGTTGAATTTGGGTAGTGGCAAAAAACCTGTGAGCTTTGTCATTAACTTTGACTCTATTAAGATGAATATCATATGAGAGATGTTCTTTGAATATGCCTTTATATTCACAGTATGACAATACTATACAGTAATTTTCACACTATGTTAAAAGACCAGAAATAGCTGAAAATCTTGAATCTCCCATACCAAATATATGTAGTCCCATAAGCCAATTTCTATGTGCAGCACATGTGATTTTTTTGCAAGATTGGGTGAATATCTTTTCATACTGATCATGTAGAGGTGTCGGGGTCTGGTGGATATGTCGTCATACTGTGGATCACATGGTTCAAGTCCTAACACGGCACTTATTGTCCTTTGGCAAGACATTAACCTACATTTGCCCCTCTCCACCCACGTGCTAAATGGGTACCCATGCAGTAAGACACGACAGTTAATGTGGTTGCATTGGCATGTGTGCTTGTAAGATGGCGCCTGGGCGGAATACTCCCCCGGGAGCAGAGTGTGTGCACTATCATGTGCAGATTAGCAATTGAATCCAATAACCGGGGTAATAATACTTACGCTGAAAAGCACTTAGAAACGTAGTATTAAAGCCCCTCTGTACTAGTTTGGCCAGGAGGGATTAGAGGGATTAGCGTGGTCACTGACAGGTGGGTATCTCATCAACTCAGCTCTCAATTAACATAAGAAAAAGAGGATCATGGGGGACAAACAGGCACTGCTTAGGCATTGTTTTCTATATAGAGGGAGCAAGAAGCTACAAGTAGTACAGTGGGGCTTTAAGCGCTATACAAATGTGACTATTATCATTCTGAAACCCCACAGAGAGGTGAGCACCAAATCTTATGAACTGCGTATTCAGCCTTTCCCCTCATGCCTTCAGGCAGTATCTCTACTCTTATTCGCACTTGAATCAAACATTTAACCTACGCAAGTTTACCATATCTGCTAAAAATTTGTTTATGGACACTTACCTGTGTTGCTTCTTTTTCTTGCCCGATGCAAAGTAATCTACCGCCCTCTGTAGCGACCTGGCAATCTCTGGGGCCTAGAATTTAAAAAAAAAAGAAAGAAAGAAACATCAGTTTTAGACCGAATGAGGGGAGTAACAGAAAACTAGTACACTTATGAATGATAAAATAAGCCTGGATATAAACAAAAGTCAGACAATGTAACTGTAGCAGAGTTAATGTCTAGCTGTTCTGTGATATTTATATGTATTTATACAACTCACTCCCAGATCCTAATCAAATGATTGGTCA
This sequence comes from Mesocentrotus franciscanus, assembly GCA_037976565.1. Lineage (NCBI taxonomy): Eukaryota > Metazoa > Echinodermata > Echinoidea > Camarodonta > Strongylocentrotidae > Mesocentrotus > Mesocentrotus franciscanus. The sequence goes on along the minus strand of CP137670.1, from coordinate 25,318,363 downwards.
TGCGCGGTCACGTGTGATTCATTTACTGATCCTATTGCACGCTTTTTCATGAAAAAGCGTGCAATATTTTCCAGTAATATCCAACGATTTTTCAGTGCCGCGCAGTAGTGCGCGTAGAGGTTAGAGCGCTTAATACTGCGTGTATACACATGGGCCTATTCTTGCGCAGCACTATGCGTAAATGGGTATAGATAGAGGTGCGTTTGCTATATCTATACTTAGGTGTGCGCACTAAATTGACACTTATTACAACTTGAGATTTATTTGTCAGCCATAAACTGTCACGAAACAATCTTGAATTAATTATTTTTACATCAAATAACAAGGATCTAGGAGTTTCGTTGTATAAAACAAATGATGCATGTTTTCATTCGTTCATCATACGATCTATCCGCCCTCTTGATGCTGTGTGTATCTATCGCACTCAGCCTAACGGCTTCGTGCGATAGATACACACAGCCTCAACTCGAGTGCGGATAGATCGTATAATGAACTCATGCGCATGCATCATTTGTATAATGTACATGCAGTAGAATGATGCACTGGTATATGTACATCTACATCTCATGTACATGTGCATTGTCATTTACATGTATATGCAGGTGCATTTACATGTACATATACATTTACATGTAGATACCGTAAATCTCCGTGTATAAGGCGCACCTGTGTATAAGGCGCACCCCTTTTTTAAAGATTTAAACAAACAAAAACTCTGTCGGCAGCAAGCCAGGTCTGTGTTAAAAAACCCACATGGGGAAGGACTTTCATTTAACTGCGAGGTGCAGTTGAAGGCGCCGATTTGTGCTTGTGAACTTGTCACAAATAATAGTAACAATGTCGTTTTTTAGAAGAATGTGTAAGATCATTAATGTAAATTAAAAACAGTAGAGGACCTAGGATAGGACCTTGTGGTATGCCATGTGTAATAGAAGAAAAATTGGAGGAATTATTATTATAAACTACATATTGACATCTATTAGAAAGATTACTTTCAAACCAAGATGATAGACAAATTTGAGTGTTGTTCTAGTTTCCGAGTGGTGAGTCAACACACCGATTACTGAGCTGGGAGACATTGCCAGGCATAGTGCTAGGTGGAGGGGCACAAATCGAAACTTAAAAAAAAAAAAAATTTAAATTTAAAAAATTCGGTACCTGTGTATAAGACGCACCCCCGACTTTCAATTTTTTTCGGCGGCAAAAATGCGGTAGGCCTACATACATGTACATGTACATGTACATGTACATATATTCTTGTAAATGTTAATGTACATGTACATATATGCTTGTAAATGTTAATGTACATGTACATATATGCTTGTAAATGTTAATGTACATGTACATATATGCTTGTAAATATTAATGTACATGTACATATATGCTTGTACATGTTAATGTTTATGTACATGAACATACATCTGATTGTGTAAATCTAACATGCTCAAATATGCACTTAAGCACACCATCAAGAGGACTGTCAAAATGCACTCCAAAACGCTTGCCTACTGCAAGATGTTATAACACTATTACAGTGCTGAACTGAACAGGACCAAGAAAAAAAATTATTCTTGACATGGCCCATGAAACGTCTGGATATTTCAAGAATTGCTACAAGTTAAGTACCTTCAGATTAAATGGCTCCTTGTTTGTGAAGTACCACATACCTATAAGTGTCCGTGAATCAAGTATTTTACTAAGCTTATAATTTGGCACAAGAGTGTGTCAATTCGAAGTAATGTTGACGATTCCAGGAAACTGCCCATACACTTTTGCTCTTATTTACTCCATACTTCTACATATTAACTCAACAATTCGGAACAAATTCCACACAGTTCCTTTCACCAATGGGGAACACTGAACATTCTCTTCAACCCTCTACCTCTCATACAAATTAACCTCCACGTGCCATATCATATTTATCATAAGATCAATATGCAAAAAGACTTATTTAACTGTTTCCAGTGCAAAATATTCTTTACAGGTTTTAAAAAGGGTCGTCATGAAGCTAATCAAGACCATGAATAGGATTTTTTCAAAGCTGTTGTGTTACATAAAGCAATCCTTCCTTCAACTAGTGACTATTTCCTGCAAAAATGCGTGTGTGGAAAATGAGCCACTGTGCAGAGTGGGGAAGAAAGCAACAAAGTGGTATAGGTAGCCTAGTTAAAATAAAACTTGCCACAACACCATTATGTACATTTCTGAAATTTGTGCAGTTAACTGCAACCTTTCCAAGGTTTCTTGAAAAACGTCAGACATTCATCACATAATAATGCTTAGTCTCATCTATTTTGAAACCTCATGATTTCAGGTAAGCTCTACTGAGGACATTACACGTCTCAATAAAAAAACATCCCCTGTTCTTATTGTGAGATGTGATAGGCCTTCGAGGCTCAACCTTTGCCTACATTATCTAGCAACACAATGGGGTTTATGTCAATTGAGAATTCTTATCCCTTTCATTCCATCATGATAAATGCAGACTTACACACTAAAAGAGATAAATTTGATAGGTTCATTTACACTGCAGAATAATACAATTTGAAAAACCATCTTTTTTCTTTTAAACTACCATTTACATTACTGGGCTAACCCATAAATAAACAGCTTTTTCATAGTTTTGGGGCTAGTTGTGCACATGCGCCACTTGTGGCTGCTCTGCAATCCTTAGCATGGTAGCGAGGACAGTCACATGACCAAAAAAATTGAGCATTTGATTTCACATGGAATTGGTGTGTTATAAATCGTATTATTATTATTATTAAATATGCAATTCCATAACCAGAACTATACATATCTTTAAAGCAAGACCCCCAATAACTTATAGAAGGGGGTCATACATTTTTTTTTTTTTGGGGAGGGGGTGTGTATTCATATGCCCTTCTTAAATTATGAGATTTGGGGGTTTTGAGTAAGACTAAAAAGGCCAACTTTTAACATTGGCTTGTTAGTCTCCAGCAGTTTCATAGTTCCACCAGATTTATAGCTCCAGCTCCATCATAAAAAAACCCTAGATATCATTGTCTGAACAAGAGGCATGCAAGACCCTTTACTACTCATGTATTTACGGTGATCTGTTCACATTGAAACATCATTATCTCTGGGGTCCTTTTCTTTGCTATACCTCACAGTTTTAACCGCTAACTGTTGTAATAGGGTGTGTAGCTATAGTTTTAATGCGCAAGTATTTTTGCTCCCGGTCTGAACTGGGGTTATCTGGGTTCCTGTTTTACACATGTACTTACCGGGACCTGTTCGCACTGGAACATCATCATCTCCGGGATTCGCTTGTTGCTATATCTCACAGTGATAACCAGTAGACTGTCGTAGTTGCACTTCTTCAGCTCGGCTGAGATTCCTCCAATGTCCTGCAATGGGAACACCTCTAACGTTTCCTGGAAGAAAGACACATATGACATTGAATTACAAGTATATCATTGTGTTCATGAGAGAAAGTAATAGATGCAAGAAGGGAATAATATCAAGGTGTAAAAGACTTCACAAAGGAAATGTTAACGCGTACCAGGTCCTCGCTAAACTTATTTTCCTTCCTTTTTTTTTAGAATGGCTTAAAAATAAAAGCAGAAATTAAGAAGAAGAAGAACATAACAAATAAGAATAAACATGAAGAACCAGATTATAAACAAGAAAAATAACAATGGTAAGAAAGATTATGAGTAAAAGAAGCTAATGATGCGTAAGAACTACTACAACCCCAAAATATTAAATGTGTGAGCGAGACTTGTACACTCATGAATGGTATTTCCACCAAGTCTGGTGCCAGCGAATTATGACCTTCTGCACATAGAAACTGACTACCATCTCCATTTCATTAAAAACACAAATGAAGAGCTAAACTTACCTGAGTATATTCATCCATGAGTACCACTTCTTTTTCCGTGACCATCAGTCTGACATCCTGAGACCAGATCTTGCCCTTCACATCCAGTAATCTCAGCTTGCGGATACCGTCTTCTACCGATACCACGCCCTCTTTCTTATCCACAGCGAATGTGTAGAGATGCTGTAGAGAATGAGAAAACAAAGATGTTTCAATCGTTAAGTCAATTGAGTCTCAGGGTTCCTCTTATGTAGAGACGCTACATTACAAAAAAGACATTTCAACAATATCTATAGTCATTGGAGATCACAGATTCCTTCTTATTCACTGCAATGCACAGAGATCCTGGACTGGAGAACAAGAGAAGGAATGTTTTGGTCCAGATCTCTAACCTAATAGCAGATAATGTGAACTGTAACCACAAACTCACTGGAAGAAGGTAAATTTCTTGCTTCGCGTCAGTATCTATATGTAGATATAGGCCTACTGAAGCTTTATCAATTCCTGAAGTTAGATTGGATTGGTATGGATTTTTGATTAAAGCCAACATAAATATATTTCCCGTGTTGTATGACTTTTACTTCAGGCTCTGAACTAAAATAAAATATTCTTGTTTCCCCCTTATTTATTTTATCGTAGGACTTAATATATAAGACCGCTCCAGGCTCTCTAAGTGTGTGTGGGCGCGAACGTGTGTGTGTGGGGTGAAAGGGTGGGGCTTGAAACTAAAATAAAATCTTCGTGATTTCCCCTGGTAACTAGCATATAGTAGAAATCCTAATAGACCATTTCAGGCTCTCTAGGTATGTGAGAGACAGTGTGGTTGTGGGTGCAGTGTGTGAGGAGAGGCAGGAGCTAGGACCCCCCAAAAAATCTAACTATGTTTTGGAAGTAATTATATTTCCACAAAAACTCCACTATACCACTCCAGGCTCTGTGGGTGTGGGTGTTAGTGTGTGTGTGTGTGTGTGGTTTAGGGGGTGGGGGATTCAGGAGCTACAAACACAAATAAATAGAATATATTTATGTGTGATAAATATTTTTTTCTAAGGAAATTACACTGGACCACTCCAGGATCTCTCAGTAGGTGTGGGTGTGTGTGTTGATGTGGGAGTGGGTGTGGGGAGAAACCAAACGTCACTCTAGAGAGCAATTATTTCTCACCTCGACAGGGAACCGGTTGAGTCTCTGCTGCGGCTGTGGCTGATGATGGGAGGGTGGATGGGCCTGCTGTTGTGGATGGGCCTGCTGCTGGGGGTGTGGGTGTGGCTGGTGGTGGGGGTGCCCATGAGGGTGGGGCTGGGGTTCAGGATGTGGCTGCTGGTAGGACATGGGCCTCCTGGAGGGATCATGCTCTGGTGGAGGATGACCGTTGGAGTACGAGGCTGGCCTCCTTGGGTCTCTGCTCATCTGGTCTGCTGTGTGCCTGGGGCCTGCTGTATGCCTGGGGTCTCCGTACGCCCCTGCAGAAAAATGGAATGTTCGCAGAAATAAATACACATGAACAAAGAAGAGATAAGGAGCTGGTCTTACTCATTTAGAAAGGAAAGTGACCTAAACTTGTTGAAACCTGAAACATGTGTAATATGAAGCAAGAACAAACCAGAAATCAGACAATTAACCAAAATTTAGCCTCTATTATTATCTATGATTAACTCTCTCATGCATTTGGTCAATAATAATAATAATAATAATAATAATAATAATATTGGATTGTTATATAGCGCACGTATCGACCTTGCAAGGTCCTCAAGGCGCTCCAACATTACCCGGCTAGAATTGAATCACATGTAGGTATAGTAAATGCATTGAATCTGGAAAGGTTCTTTTCCTTCATTAAACAGCTTGTTTCAATCATATGATATACGTCCTCCGCAATATAAACAGAAAAAAGGGAATCTAAATCTAAAGAAATTGGCCTAAGAGAGAATAATGTACATACATAGCAAATCATTTTAACAATGTATTAAGCAGAAATTTGAAATAATCTCACTCCATATGTACTGTAACAAGCATTTTCTTGTCATGAATGCTAATCTTTGATGTGTGGTTGAAGGACTGACCAAAACCTCACAGGAAATAAGGATGTATGAAGAGGTATGATCATGTGGTGTAGGAGAGCGGAAAGTCATTGGCTACAGAAAGCAATGAATTTACAAGTGGCTAGCTCAAACCCTGAGGGAAATGTCACAAAACTTGAAAGGAGACATTTGAGAAAGATATGAGAGTACATGTTTCTGGCCTTATCCATGTGGATGCTACACCTTCGGAGGCACCGAGGAAAGGAATAGACTGGTATACCAACATATTCAAATTTATGGATGATTCTTTCTTGGGGACCTAGCGACAATTAGGTATTCCATTGACCTGTAATGAATGAACTTGAGGGTCTAGGCTGTAGATTCTAGATCTAGACTAGATCTTTTTCATAATTTTTATCGAAGCGTCGGCTTCAAACAAACAGTCGGGACCGTACTGACTCAGGCTAATCTGTGTGAGTAAAATCACCAAAACAAAAGCTAGCTAGGTATTAAGTTTTACAAAAAGAATAAAAAATAAAATAAAAAGTCGGCTGAATACTCAAGTATCCGCCTATAAGCTACTCGAGTACCTCATTACATGCTTATGAACAGCCTTAGTATACATACAATTTGAATATGATAGTAAACCAGTCCATTGTCCAAACCCAAAGAATGTTGAAATACAGTTGTTAAATGATGATGATGCATGCGGTTGATAGAAAAGAATCAATATAAAAAACTTACCGTAATGACTTTTGTGATTGTTATTATTTGATCCTCTGGAAGGCCCTTCTTGTGGAATGCCATTCTGGCGCCCAGGACCAGGAGGGTAGCCATTCTGTATCTGTCCTCTGTCTACCTGACCGTTCATTGCTCTGTAACAAGACAAGATAAATGATGAATGTCTGACCGCACATTGTATCGAGTCATTTATTGGTGATAAGTGAAGCAAAATCATTTAATGAAACAGGAACGAGTAACAGTACATTATCTGAAGCGTCGTAGTTGAGTGGTTGAAAAGCAAAGGTCGTGGGTTGATCTCCGACATGGCACTAATGTACTTTCGCAAGGCATTAATCAACATTTGCCTAACCATACCCAGGAGAGAAATGGGAACCTGATAGGATTACATAAGCCTTTGTATTAGTAATTGCATAATATGCTCAGGGTGACCATATGGTACGAATACTCTCCAGGGAGTGGAGATGGTGCAAGTTGTGCGTGAATGATTCCGATGACCGGGTAATAATATGTTTAAAGCGCTTAGAGACAGTATTTCGTATTAAGCACTATATCAATCCAGACCATTATTATCATTGTTATTATTATAGTCATCAACTGTGTTTGAGTAAAAGAAAACTCTGCACAAATTGACCATTATTGTTATCAGTATTGATAAAAAAGTAGGGCTACAACAAAACTGTTTTGATACATCTATAGAAATAATCAGTACCTTATTTAACTTATCTTTAAAAAAAAAAAAAAAAACAGAAACCGAAACCTATACTGAGTTTTTAGTTTCAACTTTGGGGTTAATTTGGAGGATCCCTTCATTGAATCTTATCATTGAACATATTCAATGGCGCCAAAATATAATTAAATTGAATGCACTGATCTATTTCGAGTCGGTTCTCAAAAAGATATCATATTCTATGGAGACTGATCCTTTGTGGTTTTGGCTGCTCTTGACGATCAGGAATTCTTCCCTTTATGATTTTAAGAGAGCCATAAAGACACACCTTTTCTTGCAGTAGTGTAACAATTCTTATTTGGATGTGTCGGTATGCATGTAGTGGTGGTATTTTTTTTCCCTCTTATATTATGTAGATTGTAAAGCATGTTTACTCTTTTAATGTAAAGCGCATAGAGAATTAAGTGTTAATTATTATGCGCTAAATAAATCGAAAATTATTATGCGCTGAACAAATCGAAAGTTATTATTATTATTAATATTCTTACTGTGGATGGTGTGCACCATGATGCCCGTATGCTGGCTCCTGTGCATACGGGTTCTGTCTCCCGGTAGGAATCGGCATCGTGCCGTCTCTTGTCGCTTAATCAGTCTCTAAATCTCTCAATCTGCAAGTACCTGTAGAAAAGACATAAATATCAAATCAAGAGGGAGTTAGTCCATTGGCTGTGCAATAAATCACTTTGCATAGTTTCCCTGCAATTAACGACCCTTGGAATATGTATACAATATTTGCACTGAACTGCACAGTAAACCTTACTGTGCAAGCAAAAAGCAGATAATAAACTGATTAATGTATCAGTCAGGGATCATAACACTTGATGCTTCTATTAAAGTCTAAATCTAAACTTTATCTCCCTTTTTGAGTGAGATACAATATAAAAATATTATTGATACATATAAATCGATATCAAGGGATCACAATCATTAGAACAAGAATAAAAGGAATAATATTACTTAAAAATAAGCCACATGAATAAAGTTTGTAAAAATATCATGAAAGGTACATTTATATGTTTTTGGTTTTTGGATATGTATATACAACGACTCATATCATGTATCATGATTATTTAATCAGCCTGGGAGTCAGGCTACTATGCCATAATAAAAAGCAAACTTTGTCGATATTAAGTTCTGTGGACTTTGCTCAAATATGGGTGCAATAGCTTTCATCCATCATTATCATCTACAATACAAACTTGGAGATCAGTAAAACACAGATCATAAAAATATCCATAAATTTTAGAAGCCATAAAAAAGTGGGTTAAGAATTTTCAGTTACTGTACTGGAGAAATGATAAACACTCAATATGCATGCAAACTAATAGAGCAGTACAATAAATAATATTGAACCCCATTATCAACTGTCATGAACACCATTATCAACAGAATTTTTACTGTCATCAACAAGCGATTGAATGTGATGAAATATATACTAATCAATAGTTTCTGGATGTTTTGCAACACAGTAGATTTTCAGAATCAGAAGTTTCTGCTGCAGTTAATGATTACACAATATCTGGCTGTGATCAGCGAGCAAATGAATGTAATTCAATTCATAAAAAGTAACTTTTAAGGATCTTGCAACACAATTAATTACCTTCAAAGCCTAAACAGCACATTTCAGGACAACAAAATTGTATATACATGAACATATCCAGAGAATAAAGACAGTAAGACAAATAAAAGGAAGGATGGTTTTCAAAGCACAAGTACTGTATACTGCTACAGATAATGGGTACAGAACATTAGACGGTAATCAACAAGCCCATACCAATAATCAAATCAGTGAAACTTCTGAACTATTTCAAAAAAGCAATTACTGTGTGTAACTTCCAAAGTTGAAAAGAAGATTTATGGATAACAGTCAGCAAACCACCAAATTCCAGAGTCAAAATGGTAGGATTTAAAGTCCAAAGTTACCACTTCCGTAAATGATTATCAAACATTAAACAGTCATCAACAAAACCATACCAGTCGTGTCATCAACTCTATCGAAAATTCTGAACTATTCCAATATGCAAAAAAAAACTGTATAACTTCTAAATTTGATGAGAAGGTTTAAGGAAAACAGTGAGCAGACATCATGACATGTACATATATATCCAAAGTCGGAATAGTAGGATTATTAAAAGTCACCAGTTACCACTTCGGTTATAATGATCATCCAACATTACACAGTAGTCCAAAAGCCTGTATCAGAACTCCTGAACTTCTATTCCGAATAGAAATTGCTGTGTCTAACTTCAAAAGTTGAAAAGAAGGTAGAAGGTTTAAGGATAGCAGCAAGCAATGATCATTAAATGAGCATATATATCCAGACTCTCAAAATGGTGGAATTAAAAAGTCACAAGTTACCACTTTATTTAATGATTATTCAACATTACAAAGTAGTCCAAAAGCCCTTACCAGGAGTGTCATCAACTCGACCAAAAACTTCTGAAGTATTCCAAAATTCAATTACTGTGTATAACTTCCAACGTTGAAAAGAAGATTTAAGGATAGCAGTAGGCAATGATCAATAAATGAGCATATATATCCAGACTCAAAATGGTGGAATTGAAAAGTCATAAGTTACCACTTCAGTTTAATGATTATCCAACATTACACAGTAGTCCAAAAGCCCTTACCATGTCATCAACTCAACCAAAACTTCTGAAGTATTCCAAAACACACAATCCTCACGTCACTGCAGCACGTCGTGGGCTTTCGCAGTGCTCAGTGGCATGAACGGTAGAGGCAAATACAAACGCAATAAGTACAGGTACACACCTTTCGATGTAATGCTAATAGGTATGTTTCTCTGTCCATATCACGTCACCGCCGACCCACATCTAAAGAAGAGCATTGAACCTTGGACTATAACGCCTCAATAGAACGTTTCAACAGAACGCAAACTTTGCCAGTGCGTTCACACAATATATATAGTATGGACACAGTTGATGACATCTCTTCCCTGTGTTATGCCCATCTTTTTTTATTTGTGTTTTTATTCAATCATATAAAAATTACATATTTAGAATGCCCATCTTAATTTTTTTATTCTACTTTTTCAGTTTTGTTATATTTCTCTTAAAGCTTTTAGAGGCTACATGTACTTCATAGTATGTATGTAAATTAACAATTCTGACTTTTATTCTTTCAGCTGTGCTCAATATACATGCACATGTATAGATCTACCTTTGGTAGTTGGTCTAAATCTTCAATTTACCTTTTCAAATTGTGCTCCTACAGTTTCCTATAAACATATTGCTCAAAAAACATATTACCCTATAATAGAAATGTGCATGTACATGTAGTAAAAAGCCTTTCCAGTTTCATTTACAATGAAAGTTGGATGCATGGTCAAATCTTTAACTATTTTATATTAAAATTTTTAAACACCACAGATTGAGATATACTGCCAAATTGTTTGGAAGTACATGTATATTGTACATAAACATTGATAGTATGATGACACTTGACTGCAGCAGCCCGTTGTTTGTTTCATTTATCAACCAAACCAGAGAAAGGGTTAATCATATTTATGATTAAATTTTAGTTTTAAACTACATGAAATTTGTATGATTCTCATCTGGTTATGATCTCCACATTTCCACTTGTATTCGTTTTGCTAATATATATCCAACATTATTCAAAGACTTGTAAACCATTGTCAATTTGTTATAACATAATTAACGTTTCAGAGAGGTATAGTGCAAGTAAGTACACATAAAAAAGAAAACTAAAACAGTGTACAGTATATCGTAATTAAGAATAAAACTTTGTTCAACCTTTATAAGAAACTTGTTTGGAAATAAAACCATTCTTGTCCAATTTTAATCACATAATTAGCGTTTCAGCGGCGTGTAGTATGAACGGACCCGGGTGATAAACTTTTATCTTGGCAAGGTAATAGGTCACATGGATCTCCCTACACAATACAGCCTTCACAATGCAGTGCCATTCCACAGCACTGCTTCATCCTGTGTTGTAAACCGTATATTATATTGAATGATCACTGCACCGTGTCAAGGTATTCTATAACAATTCATGAAGATCTTTGTACACGTTCAGGTAGCATGTCCCTATTAAAAAAAACGTGAATAGAAAGGGGTGGCTCCAGGGTGTAGTACAAAGGAAGGGGTCCGGTTCCGTATCCCATTAGAATTCTTACAAGAAATGTGAAGATTTCAGGGGGTTTTGTACAAGGAGGGGGGTATAATACCCCCTAAATTCTGAAAAGGAAAGATTAAAGTGTCATCAGATGTTTGAGTGTTGACTCCACATCCTAAAATCTCCAACGAGCACAAAAGAAGAAGAAAAAAAGGGGTGCAACACCTAAAATGAGTCAAAATCCATCAAACTCTAAAAAATTAATAAGAAAAAGAGGCGATTAGGAAAAAGAGGCGATTAGGAAAAAGAGGGAGCGGGGTCCAAACCATCCAGTATAACAAGCAACATACAGGGGGTCCAGACCCACTGAACCCCCCCCACTCAATCTACCTGTAGGGGAAACTCTCTCTTCCCTGCCCCCTCGGTTAGCCTCTTTCCATGCCTTTGAAACCAACAAAATAGATTGAGGAATTGCATGTATGCTTGAAATATTGTTTGTCCTTTATTAGAAATTTCTATAGAGGGTCTGATCCCAAACAGTGCTGTGTGTCATATCAATATGGAAAGCCGTTTATCTTGGCATAATCGGGCCCCGTTCTTCTTCTATTTGCTCAGCAATTTTCGCTCGATTCATTAGGTCAATTTCTCGCTGTTTGATCTTTGCGAGTTGGCATGGCGACTCGCATATTTCCCATTCCTTCTAGACTAAGGTTTGAATAGTAATAATTTGAACCATTGTTGAAGATAAAGTTTCATATATGGTACTTGTCATGAGGGTGCATTGTGACAAAATATAAACAAAATATTCAATAAATAGCTAAAGGGAAGGTTGATCAAGTAATATAACAGAATAATTGTGTATAGTGAAGTTTAGGGGTAATCACAAATAAAAGTAATTGACTAAATCTTGGTGAGAATCATGTACAGTGAAAAGCACAACACAGGGATATGTGTATATGGGACTGCATCGAAATTAGAGTCCAAAGTTTTTATGCTATTTCAAATCAAATGTTGCATAAAAATTTCTTTCAGGAGACATCTCTTATTTCTTCAATATACAACTATGTAGGAAAACTAGGAATGTCAAGAATGAGAAAGCTAACAAATTATTTCGCAAATTTACCGGAAATCAACTTTCTCTTTCAATAAAACATGCATTTGACAGTGTGTCCCATTTCAGGAAATACTTCATTATATGCCTCACTGAACGAGATGTCTTCCCCGGCAAAATGTGCATTGTTGTGGTGAAATAATTCATAAATATTACCATTTCTCTGACATTCTTAGCATTCCACAAAGGTGATTGCTGCTAATCCCTGCATAACTTCAAATCAAGTTTATTGATGACTTGCGATGGCGCTTGTTGCCAATTTGTTCAATTTCGCTTTACTAGCTAATCTGCGACAAAAGGTGACAAACAAGTATTGTCCAAAAAAAGGTTAGGTGCCAAAATATTTAGCAAGATTTATGACATAGTTAATCAACCTGCACAACAATATTTAACATAATATTTAAACTCCAAAGCCAGAAGATAATTAAATCTGTTTTAGAGTATATATACAGGATACTTCTGGGATTCAAACTATTAAAACAAGATGGTACACACATGTACAAGTGTTGTCATTGAAAAAGATCTTTTCAAATTACTTTGGAGAAACACTCCAAAATAAACTAAAAGTGCCATCAGCAAGGGAGCAAATACATCTTAATGCAAATTGGTGTACCTATATGGACTTTAATGTATTTAATATATGAAGAGCTTGATTCCAAAAGGAGCTAAATCCATATTTTATCAAAATTGAGTTTTTTGTCTTAAAATGATGATTTCCTACATGGGGACAAAATGCACTATATGACATTCTAAAATTTCACCAGAAAGTATGAAAAATTTTAGGTACAATATCATGTTTCATTCCAAAAGGAGCTAAATCCATTCGGTTTCATTCCAAAGGAGCTAAATCCACTTTGGGTACTTTCACGTTTTTTATTTCTCCACATTCCCTTTAGCCATGTACCTTCATGTTGTTATATATGTTAAAGGTGTCGCCCTGGACCAATAATATATGAGAAGAAAAAAAAAATCTACCAGCTATTTCTGATTTTTACTAAATTTTTAGATTTTGTGTATTTAGCTCCTTTTGGAATGAAACATGGATTTAGCTCCTTTTGGAATGAAACGGATTTAGCTCCTTTTGGAATGAAACTCGGATATGTTGTTTACTTTCTTTTCAAAGGGTATTTTTAGTTGTGATTTCACTATTATTATTTAAAAGGAAAGGTTTGCTGCTAATTTTAATAAATTTCAGTGATTTTATTGAGAAAATATGACAAATTTTTGGTAAAAATCATGTTTCATTCCAAAAGGAGCTAAATCCACGAAAAATAAAAATCTAAAAATTTAGTAAAAATCAGAAATAACTGGTAGATTTTTTCTAATCATATATTATTGGTCCAGGGTGGCACCTTTAACATATATAACAACACCAAGGTACATTACTAAATGGAAAGTGGAGAAATTAAAAAAGGCGATTTACTCAGAAGTATCCAAAGTGGATTTAGCTCCTTTTGGAATGAAACTCTTCATATGTTCTCTGGAGCTGGAAAGGCATTAACTCATATACAATGAAGGAATGAAATTTTAGCTCTGAAGAGACAGTTTTTAGCCTAGATTGTGAGGAGAAAGCAACATCATTTCCTTAAATTTGTCCAAGATAGACCTGTACCGAAATATATCAGATCAGGGGAAGATGTGAAAGTCTTACATTTTATTGTTATCCTCTATCTACCTACATATAACTCTCATCATATTTAATAACGATCTATTAAAGACACATAGAAGTCAGCTCTCATGGGGAATTCGACACCGTTCGGGTGTTTACCCAATAACAGGTGTTGTCAATCACCAGGGTTAGCCTTCAGTTTTATGACCATTCGACCTTATGTAATGCTTTGCTTTTCCCTCACCCGATCCGAAGCGGGATCCGAAGCTAGACTCTCCGAGAGATTAGGGGGTAATTCTTGACTGGCCTACGGGTTTGCCGTGTGCAGATTTGTTCTCCCATTAATGTTATTTCCACCAAGTCTGGTGTCAGCGAATTATGGCCTTCTGCACATGGAAACTGACGCTCCACTCACTTTAACATTCAAATGGTCCCTCCCTCCCCCTTTCTTCACAGATAATAAAGATTGATAAAGATGGAGATCAGTGACATGCCCTGAAGTCATTTTCGAGAAAGATGACAATGAAATACTATCACAAACTAAAATTGCTAACCCAATTAGAGAGCATCCACTTCCTGATCTTGTTTTCAATTGTACTCCATACACAGTACATCATTACCTACAGAAACAACAGGTAGCATCTATAAGGTCGATTATGAATCGTTTGATCATTCTCAACGTGTCAAATATAATTCATCGAATCCAATTTGGTCACAGCTGTATCAGGCGATGGGGCATTTTCTTTTCTTCCTCGCAATTACTTATTTGATTATTCTTTTTTAATGTGTTTTCAGGTTTTTACATGTTTGACTATATTCATGTATCATGCCATTCCTCTGTAGATAGGTTTGTATGTCAATGACAAGAATACAAATTCAATGTTGTTGTTGCTAGATTGGACAAGCACATATGGCTTGTTCGACCTGCAAAGATGTACATCCTTGCTAATCAGTGAATATACAGGTAACAACTATTATCATTCATACCCTGACCAAGTTGTTTTAATTTGTAAAGTATGTGAAAAATTGAGTCGCCCGATTAATGTTTCTCAAGAATGTGACATATTAATGCTTACATTTTAAAGTATTCAACAAAGGCCATAATTCAACAAGTCCGACTTTCATTCTTGAGGTACAAAAAAAAACAACATCGAGTTTAAGAGGAGTATGAATAATTTAGTCGTTAACTGTATATATTAACAATTCTCATGATATGGTACCATTTTTGGTACCAAACTATGGAATTTATCAAAGTTTGTTTCTTCCATCTGATAATTCCTTATTCTAGAATTCTTCAAATACGTCATGAAAAGTTAGGTAGACTGTTCAAACAAACACTAAAAACACCACATCCTACTATATCAAGTAAACATCTCTTTTTTACTCCATTCAAATGACACTCAAATGGAGGGGAAAATTGCATTGAAACTACGACATTCTTGTATGAAAAACAATCAAAACACTTCTATAGATCGACCAAGGTCAAAAACTTCGACATAAAAGTTCCCACATTCTCCTGTCTGCAATTTTGATTTCTCTTTTCCTAGCACATCTTAAATAGGCCAAGTCAAATTGATTCATAGTTTCTTGTGGGGAATTGGTTGAAGCAAGGACAGGTGGTCGTGATATTAATTTTTGTCATTTTCCTGTACTGGGTCTATTTCAACACAAAGTCTTTTAAACTAATTTGATTGGTACATGCACACTCCAAAGGTCCTAACAAGATGATGAGATATATTGTAACATTATAGTAATGGGTTTTGTTCCCTCATAAATATTTAGATGTCCTTAAACACTGACTTATTTCATTTCAGATTTTCAGAAACACAATATCAAAAAGGGGAAAAAACATAAGGTAGCCTTGCATAGAGGCATAGAGGTATGAGGAATTAATTTTATTTGGCCCTACTACCGGTACTGTGTTTTTTTTTTTTCTTCTTCTTTTTTATTATTATCATTATTTTGTTGTGTGTTTGTTGTCTTTTCTTTCTTTAACGCATGCATCAAGTAATCAGCTAATGAGCAACACCTAAGCACGTATACCCACGTGGACGATGATTACAGTGCATTATAAAGGGCCTACGTGTATTAGGAGCTACAAAAACATTATGGCTTGTCATTATCATGATCATCATTACTTAAACCAGCACACTGCACAATCTATCTTTGTATTTATAGATTAATTGCACTGTATACAAAACAGCAAGAAAACTGCTTTTGGGCTTGGCTTCTATAAATTTACGTTCTGCATGATCATTACTTTTTATTACTTATCAATATGAAAATATGAAATGATTAATTAATGATTAATAGGTCTTCATTTATTCTTATAAAATCCTTTTCCTTCTCTCTCTCTCTATCTCTCTCTCCCTCTCTCTCTCTCTCTCTCTCCCTCTCTCTCCCCCTCTCTCTCCCCCTCTCTCTCTCTCTCTACTTGATCAATATCATCACATGCTGAATTGTCTTTTGTAATGCATTCAATATTCAGAAATATGTTAAATGTGAATATCCTAAATTACTTAATCAAAATGCATGCATTCCAGCTGAATACAAGTTCAAAGGGCGTGGAAGATATGAGACGGTTGAAATTCCCCACTTCTATTTCCATCCACCTTTTGTTATCTTGTGCATGACA
The DNA here is from genome assembly GCA_037976565.1 of Mesocentrotus franciscanus. Taxonomy (NCBI): domain Eukaryota; kingdom Metazoa; phylum Echinodermata; class Echinoidea; order Camarodonta; family Strongylocentrotidae; genus Mesocentrotus; species Mesocentrotus franciscanus. The sequence goes on along the minus strand of CP137670.1, from coordinate 25,301,577 downwards.
TTGAAGGTATAATTAAACTGCTATGTGTGAACGGTCTATAGAGGCTTCGGTGTGGGTATGGCGTTATCAAAAGCAAACAGTAGCGGGCAAAGGGCGGGCATCGTACTTTGGCCGGGCGGGTCTCAAAACGCGAGTAGCACCTCGTCCTTTTATTATCTTCTCAAACATCTTTATTTAGGAAGCAGGCGTGTTCCCACAGGCCGATTCCATTAAGATGATGGCTGGTTGAAATCGTGCGACACGTGCTCTGTTGACTATTTCTAATACTGACCTAACCCCTACCTCTGGACCCTACACTATTTCTTACTATTATCCTTACATTAGCCAAACAGACTGCCAACCCAACCCTACATTTTGGACAAAAAGGGAATGGATTAAATGTTGCCGACGCATATACAACGAAATTGTTGACACCCTATGTAAATTTGATGTATTTTTGTGCATTTCTGGCAACTCAAGAATGAAAGGTGGACAGGTTGAATTGGATCCTTTGTTGAAAACTTTTAGATGCAAGCTTTCACATTCTCAATAAACATAAATCGGGACATATCAATTGTTCAAATACTTTCAAAAGAATACAACATTTGGTAATGGTATGAATAATTTAGTTGTTAACTGTATGTCAGAAACCCCTGTTGAGCCATAGTGGCACACAACATATAGGCCTATACCGGGCTACAAGTCACAGTTAGATGTACAGTGTAGACTGATATTAATGTACTGGGCTATTGGCTCTGGGCCATCTTTACCCTATTCCTGACATTGCTACGAGGAGTAATTTTAATCATTATCGAAACTGTCCTTGAAGTTGTTTTGAACCAAAGGAGAAACAAGGGTCACAAGTCTGATTTGAAATTGCCAGCTATTGTGAGAATGAAATCTATATCTTATTCTTGTTTTTGCCTTGATCTAAAAGACAAACATTTGTGTTGAGCATGAGAGAGCAATGAGGAAAGATAGGGTAAGATAGGAGGTATAGAGTACCGAAGCTGTGACGTCATAAAAATCTATTTTTGGAATTTCTCAATTTTTTCTTCATTTTCCGAAAGAGCATCAAAAATAATGTCCATATGTCGAAAACCAATTGAATATGTAAAGTATTGGCCGAGATATAACCATCTGAATAAATAGATTTCCTATAGGAGCTCAGTGTTATATTGCTCTGGCTCCTAATGTTATGAACCAGAGCAATATAACACAGAGTTCCCTTAGGCAATCTTTTTATTCAGATGGTCATATCTCAGCCAATACTTAACCTATTCAATTGGTTTTCAACATTTGGACATTATTTTTGGTGGTCTTTCGGTAATGAAGAAAAAAATTGAGAAATTCCAAAAATAGATTTTTGATGACGTCACACTTCACCACTCTATCACAAGAGAGAGAGAGAGAGAGAGAGAGAAAGAGAAAGAGAGAGAGAGAAGTGGAAGGGGATAGACTGAGGGAGTGGCTGATGGTGACAGAGAGAGAAAGAGTAAAATTGAAGATAAAATGTAAAATCCTGAGAGAAAAATGGAAATGGATAGTTGATCTTAAAGACAAACATTTGTGTTCAGCATGCTCGAGAGAGCCAGAGAAAAGATAGGATAATTAAGATAGGAGGTATAAGAGATCGCAAGAGAGAGAGAGAGAGAGAGAGAGATGTGGAATGGGATAGGGGGAGTGACTGATGGTGACAGAGAGAGAATGAGAAAATGTAAGAGAAAATTTAAAGTCCTCAGAAACAAATTTAAATGCATAGATGATCTAAAAAACAAATATTTGTGTTGAGCATGAGAGAGCAATGAGAACATTAAGGGTAAAATTCAGAGAGATTGAGTGACCATGACATTGAGGCCTGGGAAGGATTCAAAGAACAAAAGTTCAAATTCAAAATTCTGAGAAACAAATTTATGGAAATGGAAAGATGATCCAAACGACAAACAGTTGAGTTGAGCATGAGAGAACCGAGACTAGATGAGACGAGAGAAAAATAGGGTACGTGAGGAGAGATCACAATAGAGAATTGAAGTAGAAAGAGAGAATAACTGAGCATGACATTGAGAGGTCTGGAGTGAAAGAGAAAATTAAAAATCATGAGAAGAAATGGAAGTCGATAGAAAGAAGGACAGAGTGGTTCAAACAGAGAAAAAGAGAAAGAAATAGAAAGGATAGTACTCTCTGGAGATGTGTGTTTTTGGGGAACAGACTCTTCTATCTACATAGGAATGAGACAAATATTTCTAAAGCTATCAAAGGTAAATGAACAAATCTAATGACTTAGCGGATGAAATTGGGAATCTGTATTTACTCTTTCGGAATCATCTTAAAATGACCTTGTGAGCTGGATTCTTTGACGGTTTTGCTGACGTTGTTTCGTTTTGGACTAGCTTTGATCTTTCACAGTGTGATAAATACACAATCTTCAGTCACATATTCCCTTCCAGTAGTGAATCATCACCAACATCAAATATCTTCACACCAAATCACATAATTTCAATTCTACAAAGATTATAATTATTATTCCTTCCAAATTATGTCCACATACAGAGTGGTCAAATCTACCACAAACAAAAATCTAAATTACAATTCAATTATCATTTAATACAGATTCTGTCTTGGATACCACTACAAACAGTTCTCTTATCATATACCCCTTTACAATGCAGAAAAAGTTTATCATTTGACAAACCATAATTTTGTTTTAAAAACTACCATAATACACAAGTTAAACAAAAATACTTCCCATTAAAATATTCAAGATTTCTGGTGAGATGTGCACATGCCCCACTTCCTTCTGCTCTACATGCTATAGCACAGAAGTGAGGAGAGCCATGTGAGCAAAATCTGGAATAATTCATGCACGTTTTGAAAACGATGAATTACACTGCAAAAAATAGACAAAGTTTTCCCACAGTTTGTGAAAAGCCTCACCGCAGAGGTGGGTTTTTCTTGATCCAGGTTCGTGGGTGTATTTATGTGTAGTAGTATTAAATGTACCAACTTCTGACAAAACTCTCGAACGTGAGAAAATACAGGGTTTATGCTTGCAGTGTGAATGGCTCAAGTATTTGTGTTTTGGTAACATCCGGATATAATTCCCTATTCTAATGTATCCTCGAGAGATAAAGATATCTACCAGACTGTAAAGCAGACTGTAAATATATCACAAGATTGTTGGATAATATAATCAGCAGACAGGGTGAACCCACATGCAGGGGGCACATGCAAGCCGCAAATTAGGTATCATGAATACAAAAGAATTCTCAAGACGCCTCAAAGAGGCGCGATGGCTCAATTAGAAAGAAATGTGAAGTTATGCTTTCATGTTAAGATACATACAGCAGGTTAACAAACTATGGAAATAGATTAAACTGATCAGCAAGCAGAACTTGTAACATACTGCATTAAATCCCCAAAAAGACTTACTACATCTATCACTATCAGAAGTTCCAAATTTCATAAGAAGTCAAACAAATTTTGCACAAAATGCAACTTTTAAAAATATATCAGTCCACCATTTTTTAACAAATTGTTTACCTGAGAACTGGAAGAAAACAGCTAGTACTTGCCTTCACCAAACAGCAAGCAGAACATGAAACAGAATTTGCCAATAAATCCAAAAAAGGAGTTTGTGCATCTATCGCTATAAAAATTCCAACTTTAATAACAAGTCAAGCAAATTTTTCACAAAATGCAGCTGAAAGAAATATGCGAGTCCACTTTTTTCCACCTTTTCTCCAAAAAAATATCACATTCCTCTGTACAGAACTACATTGTGTAAGTGACTCACAGATGGACCACGTACTGTGGGAGCTAAAAGAAGGTAACATATTGTTTGGGAGGACAGGATATGCATTTCTATTGTCTGCGGCTTAACCGAGCGTGAAACGAGGTTGTACTTGATAATAAAGCATACACCCTAACTAATAGAGAGGCAGGGACCATCCCGTGCCGACCCAGCCCATTTGACAAATCAGTGCAACCCTACGGTTGTAAACTGGCAATGCAGGGTATAATGCCTGTCCAGTGTCCATGATGGCAAAGTACATATGAACTTGTGTATTTTTACTGTGAAAGATGAATAATAGGATGAATATTGGAGCATGTGAGTTTGTGGCTTTTCAGAATATTTGAGTTTAGTTACGCTCTAAGACTACAATGAATATTATTCTTTTATTTCGCGAAAGAGGACCTCAAGGTACATGTATGAAATATCAATAACTGGTGCCCCTCAGGTTATCAAATTTCATGACAGACATGCCACTAACATAAATCCATTAGGAAACATGTATCATACTACTTTCCTACATAGGTTCTGAAATTGCTATACAAAGTATGCTCACAATATTTATTAATATAACTTGCATTTACATATAATTGTAAACCTCTTGAATAGTTGTGTTAAAAAGGTGAAGTTCCTACTTTAAAACCCCTCTGCACTAGTTTGGCCAGGAGGGATTAGAGGGATTAGCGTGGTCACCGACAGGTGGTTATCTCATCAACTCAGCTCTCAATTAACATAAGAAAAAGAGGATCATGGGGGACCAACGAGCACCACTTTGGCATTTTTTTCTATATAGAGGGAGCAAGTAGCTTCAAGTAGTACAGTGGGGCTTTAAGCAATGATTTAAAATATGCATAGTAATTATATGATCATAATCACCTTGATCTCTATATAATCACAGCTAATAGCAATATTTCCCTCACTCGATTATGGAAAGAAATATTCCTCACTCAGGTATTGGTCGTGATATTATTAAAAATCAAATTTCCGGAACACTAGAACTTTTGACCTCCATGGTGTTACCTGTACAATGAATTTTCAGTAATTTAACGGTGGGAAAAACAGAAAGATAACCCCCTTGACCTAAGGTTTTCCTTTTCAAAAAGTATTATTATCAATTTATCATTATAATAGCAATTGGAAGAGCGTGTAACAGACTTTAAAGATGATATCAAGGCTGGTTCATGAAAAATAGATGGTAACAAAATCCAAAGGGAGTCCAATACTATGTTTGGTGATATATTTATTTTAAGAATGGTGTCTTTCATATTATTTAGTAATATTTACATCATATAAATGTGCAATCCTAAAGTTGTTTTGCTTTCAGTTTTCACACAGATATGATTGATTCCATAAATGGATAATAGATATCTGTTTATTATACATTGCACTGTCTGTGGTTAATTTCAGGACTTTTCTTTCAACCTTTTTCCTCATCTAAACATCTTCATAAAATGATTGATGGGTCTTTGAACATCAAAGTCAGATAAGCATGGCATGCTCTTACCAAAAGATCTTAAATGAAGAATATGTTACAAGTATCTCCTGAAAATATGGCTCACTAATACTTCTCGCAGTAGCCTTTAATTTTAAACCAGAAATCACTAGAAATGGGTCCACTAGTCTTTTTACAAAACATGCCTAACCACAATAGTTATCTTCATTTCCCTACCTCACTTTATAAACCAGTGAAAGAGATGATTGGATTGTATTGACCCCAGTGCCTACACCCCCAGCCCATTCAGATTATTGACATTCATTGTATAGCCAATCAAGAAAATCATTCAGTTGTACAATATATTTCTCTAATCTGAATGTAGTATAATAAAATGTTGTTACATCATATAGCCAAATCCACACTTGAGCATCGTTTGGAATGAACATTCAATGAAGAATCCAGGTCCCATTCTTATCTTAATGTCATATTAAATATGTTGTTGTTATCAAGTGTAAATGCCAATTTCAATATATGGTGACGCCTTATACAACGTTTCTTTATACGATTTTCCATTCAATTTTCTCTAGACTAAAAAGGTGAATAGTGTGAACGTCATATTGTACATACAAATCACGTGAACTGAGCTGGGTTTATCATAATCATGGATTGATAATCAGTACAGTCATCCAGTAACATAATCTTATTCAAATAAACATTATAATGCCAGCTGACCTCTCCAAAATCCTTTTTCTTTAAACCATATGTGATGTCAACGATTTATTTTCGAGTGTCTTATACTAACCCTGTCACCATAGAATATTTCTTCATAGTTTTTATTGCTAAATGAACTACATGTATAATTCTTTCTACATGACGTTTCTTTATACAAGATTTGTGTAAATTTTCTTTTGTGTGAACAGGCTGGGACAGATTTAGAATGGGAATCCTACATTCAACAACTGAAAAGGCTTCTTTGCAAGTCCCTGAACCGATTCTCACCGCAAATACCTGTATCTACAATTCACATATTTTCATTTGACCGCATTTTTATCCTGCAAGGGACACACATCCTATTTCTACACTTGTGAAAAATTTAATGAATGCTCTAGTTTTCTATACATTTGAATTCTTTGGTGAGGTTTTTAATTGTTTTGGTTAGAAGGAAATGCAGTAAATAGTCAAATGGAGTAGAAAATGAGGGATACAGTCTCGTTTATTCCCCAATGAGAATGATAGAATTTCTTGCCATCTCTCACACCAATTGCCATTTTTCGTAATTTAATCGAATTTAATGCATAAATCTTTTGTTAAAGATAAAGACCAGTTCTGGTCATGCGATTGCATTGTGAAAGAAACGTTGTGGAATTGATCAGAAAAGGTTGATCATCTAGGATATAAGTATTGGTGTGTACTGCAAGGTTCTGGAATCATCAAAATGATAACAAATTTGGCCCAGTCTTGGTAAAGGTACAAGCACTGTACACAGAAAGATGTATATGGGACTACGCGACCACGTGCGCGATATCTATTTGGTCCCAACAGATATAATAATTTACCAAATATATCAATTAGTAGGCGGTTTCCCGACTTTCCCGGCAAAATTTGTATCATCACGTACTAGTCACAACATATTCTTTCACATGATTGGTAAGGGTTGTTTTACAATCAGGGTACACAATAGAAAAACTCACTTTGATGGCCGTTAAAAAAAAAACAATGAACAGCCAAGGAAAATCTTCCTTGGTCAACTATTTGGCACCGTTAGATCAACCTACAACAGCGAAGAAATTGTTTGAAACAAGCAACTACTTTTCAAAATATGTAATTATATGCCATTTTTTCACATTTTCGCTGTCTCGTTTCATTTTTGCAAAGTTTGAACATGTGCGTATCTGACATACGTACTTAAAAACATTATCAACTATCAGAATTAACTCTTCCCATGGGTCTATGTAAGATCTGAATTGGGTGTAATATTTTGGCAAATCTACAAATTTTGACTTTGCACCAAAATGAGGTGCAAAGGGGTCAAAAATGTCCTCTCCGAAACCAGTGTAATAATTTTAAGTAAGACTGCACTCCATGAATTATTTTTCCCCCTTGAAAAGAGTCACTAATATCCTACCAAATTATGATATTAACTTTTCCCAGACTTACTCAGTTTTTGGTAAATGCGCGTTTCAAATTTGTTTGTCAGGGCGGGTCAAAAAGTGTCCTCTCCGAAAAGTGACATTTGTTATCAGCACTCCTTCAAGAAGAGCCACATTTTGAAACCAACTTATGTTATTAGTAGACCAAACATTGTTTTAACATGTGCAATAGATAATGTTTCTTTTGTTTAATATTCACACTGATTTTGTAGGTGTCAAACAAAATGTCCTCTCCGACCCATAATCAGTAGATGGATAAATTACTGTAATAACAGTCTACAAAGTGCATGGATTTACAAAAACTAGTCTGATTTTAATTCATCATGAGGTGGGTATTACAGTCTAACATCTTCCTGTTATTTAATGGGAGGTTTTGAATTCTTTCCATTCACAACCTACTTTCACCCCCTATAATTCCATGATGTAATGTATATCTGGAAGAATTAAGACTTTCCATCCATTTAATTTAATTTATTGTGTGTTTTTATACCTTTCCACGTTATCAGAACTGTTAATCAACTATGCAATGATGAAATGATACTATGATTACCATCTATATACATAGTCTCTTTGGTTTTGGAGAGGACAGTAGTTTTTTGACATATTTACATACTTCCATCAAAAGTCTTCATATTCAGGTTAATCACATAGAACAAGTGGGTAATTTGTTGCTGTTATACTATTGGGTGTGGGGATGCTTTGTCCTAGTCTATAAACATTTCTGGTGGAAGAGATTTCGTGGTGGAAGAGATTGATAAAACCAAGTGAAGATGCAGTGATATCTGGTCCACTTTACATCATCAAGTTCATAAAGCCCTGCTGTGGTGACACACCCAGCCGCTTTGCCTGGCCCATGGACCAAACAGAAAGTGATAGTCTACCCAGAGAACAGATCTTGACTGTCATTGGCGAACCACCAAAGCCCACAACCCGTAGATATTACTGCTTTAATGACGATGTTTATGATACAGTTCAGCAAGTGTTCCAGAGCTTGTAGTTGCTTTACCTATATACACTCACTATAATGAAGGTTGAGTTTTCCTGTTGTAGTTTCCTTCTGAACAGTGATAGGGTGTTTTCTTTAATATTAAAGTGTGAATACACACATTGTTGACTGTACAAGATTGTTCTAGGAATCTCTTGTAGTTGATACATTTCATGAGATTGTTCAGGTTCTCACTAGTTGTGTTTTAATGTATTAGCCTAAAAGTTACATAACTTCTAAGGTAGTATTGTTGACATTCTGTTGTATGTTAAATTTGACTGCTAGCATCGAATGATGCATTGTTGTTGTGTTACAGCAGGTTTGTCATGAGTAAAATCACTGTCTCATGCAATAGTCTTACCAATCCACTTTACCAAAGCTCAAAATTACTTGTCATTCATAAGCTTCAAAGGTATAAAGAAAGTGGCTTCTTTCAAAAAACAAGCAACAGTTGTTTAATTTGTTTCTTAACTAAAGTTGTATTCATTGTGCAAATGATTTCCAAAAACAAAGATAGAACATGGTAATGACACATTATTTCATTCCAATACAATGATTGCAATGGACTTTCAGTAAGTCCTCTATTGCATTTAGAGAAAACTAATTTGAAGAGAACATTGTAGGCCTTGTATATCGTATGGCATATATCTGCCAGTTTAGATGTTTAGTTGGCAGAGTGATATGAGGGGCATGCCCAAAACTTACATGTTAATATGTATGTTCATGAGACATAAAACTTCTGTCTAAGATTCTACATAAGTTGCACACACAGTATTGTTGTGTTTATAAGGAAAGATGGATTACGAGCATAAACCAATCATATGTCAAAAATAATGTCCTCTCCGAACGTTAGTGTAAAGCATGTAAAATCTCCAAAACACTGATATATGGTTAACTATTCCTAAAAACTTGTAACTGTAGAATCACAGTATTGTCCAGGTACCTTCTGACAATAATTAGTTCAATGTGAATCCAGTTTTTAGTACTGGTCAGTCTTTAAATGAGGGAGAAGATAATTTCTCTACGATGGGTGATTGAAGGTCTATAAATGTATATGCAGATCATAAATGGGTGCTAACAGGGATAAAATATATTCTAATACACCTTACATATATCCAGTTTCATTTATGCCATGAAATAATGAATCATAAGTGTATCAGGCAGTTAAAACTGCATGTCAAAAATAATGTCCTCTCCGAACTAAAAATTGTCCTCTCCGAACAATTTTTGACGCCACATATCTCAAGAACCATTTATCCTTTTATTCTGGAGGTTGGTATGCAAAAGCACCCTTACCATGTGTAGCTGTGCAGTACAAAATATAGAGTCAAACTGCTCTGTGTTTTTTTATCAGTAACTTCATGCTGTCAGTCCAGCATTTTGTGGTATGAAAAGATGCAAAACTGAATTTTACATGAATAAAACCATTTTGCACTTGAAAAATTGAGTTGTATTCTGATTCCATATCATCAAGTTATCAAACTATGTCATTCACATTCACCCAAAGAAACAATAAATATTTTCTTTCTGCATAATGTCATCAGGTGACACTTGACCCTATTTTTTTCATTAAGGACATGTTTCATGCTTGAAAAAAAAAAGTTTGACACTTGTAGCTCTGAAATTTTACAGACTTTACCAGTAACTTGTATACAACACACAAACAAAAATTCAGAAGAATCAAAGGAACTTTTTTTTTCACCCCAAGTGAGACAAAGTGTGTACCCTGATTGTAAAACAACCCGTAATGAGAGCTTCCATTTCATTTTTTTGAGGGAGGGGCGTTTCCAAAACTGGTCTTTACCTTTAAGTGCCTCGTTACAAATTATTTCATTCACCTGCTACAAATAATTGTACTTCAAAAGTCGGAAAGCGTATAGCATACATTCTGTGTTGCTAGGTAGGATATGTCATAATGTTTGTCCTACCCATCAACAATTAATGATGCAATTCGCATTCTGACTATTGAAATACAATTATTTGTAACAGGTGAATGAAATAATTTATAACATCGGCATTTAACAAAGATTGATGCATTAAATTTGATTATATTACAAATGGTCATTTCAGTTCTTTCTGTACACATAGACCTGTATACATGTAACACTAGAGCACATGTACAGTGCAACCTGCATATAAAGACCACTCAAGGGAAACATGCAAAGTGGTCTTTATAGACAGGTGGTCTTTATGTACAGGTTGCTTTAGTACACATTTCAATGAAAAACCATATTCAAGGGAATCCTCAAAAAGTGGTCTTTACAGACAGGTGGTCTTTTTTATACAGGTGGTCCCTTATATAAGCAGGTTTGACAATTGATGTATGTCTGTGTGTGTAGGCCAACACCAATTCAGTTATGTTTGTATACAAAGACCTACATGTTACACTAGAGCACATACATGTATATAGAAAAACCTACTTTTATTGACCACCTGTATAGAAAGACCACATTTTTCGTTTCCCCTGAATAAGGTTTCTCATTGAAACCTGTACTAAACGAACCTGTACATAAAGACCACCTGCCTGTAAAGACCACTTTTCATGCTTCCCTTGAGAGGTCTTTATATACAGGTTTCACTGTAAGTCTATGTGTGTAGGCCTACACCAACAATGACTATACATGGTCAGACCACCTTAGTACATAAAACGCACAGTTATATGCAAATGAGCTGTGCTTAGCCAAAGCCACTACAGCAGACAAACATTGGTATGCAAAGCTCCGCATTCACAGAAGAAAAGGCGATTATTAAAGATCTTTTGTAAAGAGCTTTCCTAGAGGCCTAAACCTTCCTCTCAGCTTCAAATCAGTGCACCTCCTTCTTATTCCCCTCGCTAGAACTGTGCGGAGGAAACTACCGCAGGTGTCTCATTTTATTCACTGTCAACCATAGAAACCTTATTAACTCTTGGATATTCCAAGGTTAGATTGTGGTTAAAACCCTTTCTAAAGGTCTACAAAGGCCTGTCTTCATCAGCTCGAGTTTGCCAAATAACCTGCTATTTTAAAGTGCGGGTTCAAAGAAAATCACAAATATGGCAAATAACATATTACTAGAAACTGGTAAGCTAATAGATGGCCATCGTACAAGTTGTAGGTCAACTTCAAATCGGATGATTTATAAAAATACAAATAAAACCACCTCCATAGCATCTGGGATATGCGAGAGATTCGCCAGAAAAATAACGATGTTTTAATGCCGTCACAATATGAACTAATCCTGCCCAAGCAGACGACATCCCATAAAGAATGAACATAATTGCAATGCTATTATTTCTCAAATTATAATGAGTTTAGTGTATATAAATGTGATGGAATTTTACACCATTCAAAAGGGATATGACCCGATTCTGATAACTAAATTCTTTTGTTTGTAAATACACAGGATAGGGGTTAATGAACAATCAAAGAAACCACACTTTCAAATTTAAACCCCCTGGAATGAAAGCATGGACGCATTTGTTCCCTCTTGAAACGCCGAACATACCGCGGTGTATGCAGCTGAAAATACAATGGCGTCTTATTTTGTTTACAAGCGACGGATTCCTTTATTTTTTATCGCTGCATTTTTCATCAAAATAATACCATGCGCGGGGTTTAGAGTGAGGCAATAGATTAAACATTTAGTCTGACGGTAGTGAAGTAAGAGAAATAACTGAAGAGAAGATGACGAAACAGGCACTGAAAATGTGTGAGATGTCATGGGACATCGTCTGCTTGTGCAAATCATGTTCAACATGTGACGTCACACATCTCAGCAGCGATCGGAGAGCATTTCAGGTGCTATGTCGGGGCTGTATTTAAGAGTTTTGTAATTGATAATAATCATTACTTCGAATGTTTCCGAGCATGGAATTTTGATAACCTTGTCAAATCAAAGTGTTACCTTTGCAATAATGACAATAAAGTTAGTTTTTAAAATCAATGAACCTGATCTTTAACTAGCCCGATCTCAAAGTAGCCAGTTTGTTTGTGTCTTCATCAGCCCGCAATTGCAAATAGCGGGTTATTTTGTCGAGAAATATCGAGAGAAATCTTGGTCTTGTTTCCAAAATAGCCTGCCATTTGCGTAATAGCGGGTTAATTTGCACCCGTCTTCATCATACTGAAGTAGGGAGTCAACTTCTCGATCCCACCATGCACAACGATTTCCGATTTTCCGTGTTTGTAAATAAACTGTACATGTGTGTACAATCGGACGCGTAGCACATGCGGTCTGCCGTCGACGGCTGTACTTGTACACGTTTTACAGCGCGGGTAAAATCTTAAATCCCCGCGCTAATCGTACAGTCGGTCTCTGAAGTGTGCATGCGCCAATCTCTGGTTTATTTTTTGAGCTTGTTTGTGATGAGTGTATCGGTCTGTTGAAGACGCAATTTCGAACATCGGGGAAAATATCCTGAGTCTGACAATAGCAAGTTATATGGCAAACTCGAGCTGATGAAAGCAGGCCTCAAGAATCAACTTTTTTTCAAATTGGAAAAATTATTTTCACTTTCCTTTCTTAATAATAGATAACTTAGGCTTCTAGAGCGTATTTCATCTTCAGAGAATGTGCTTTAAAATAATAAATCAATAAAGTTACAGATAAACTCTAATTCACGAACTAAAGAAATATCAAAATAACAACAAGATTAATCACAACACTTATCACTCTTTCATAGTTAGAACAAAAAAATGTATATTTCAAATGAGACAGTTTCAATGAAAGTTACGAAATATCAACAAGAAATTGCCAATGTGCAAAACAAAAATAGTGATTATAAATGTCACACTGCAATGCAAATTTAGAGGCTTCAGTGATCATTTTCAATTGAATCTCTTCCATTCATGAATGGCACAATGTACTGCAACAGAAATGGACTCCACTTTTCTAGTGATTTTTGCACTATCTGCTCATAATGTACAATTTGTAATTCAGAGAATTCTGGATCAAAAGAATAAAATAAAACTTACAAACTCAAAGGTTACACTAAACTGCTATGGATTCACGCCTCTCTAAAGTGTTGGGAGCGAACAATTTTCTGGCCAAATTTCTCTTCAATTGTACAATGAAGTGAAAGAGGGTGACATTTAACACTGATTTCTGCAAGGACTCTCAAAATAAACTTGTTTGAAGACTACAAAAATTAGGTTTTCTGCGTACAACACAAAACCTAAATTCTGTATTCTTATATTAATATTCGGCTTCAAACACATTTATTTTGAAAATCCTTGCAGAATTGTGTGTTAAATAACATCCTCTTTCACATTATTCTAACATTTAAGTGAAATGTTGTCATTAACTGTTTGTGCGACTTTTGGGGCCCCCAACACTTTACGAGGGGCTTTAACAGAAAGACATAGAAATACAATTTTAGAGCCCTGGTCCTGTTCTAATCAAACATGTAACAAATGTATATAATTGCAATGATTTCATTTCAGAAGGGCTTCTCTTAAATACTAGTAGTAACAATGGCAATATTCCTACATTGCACACATCTTTCTCTAGAGATACCTAAAAATGATTTTCCATTTAATGTCCCAAAGGAATTCGTATAGACAGTGTATGTCAATGAAGTTACAGTAGAGCTCTGAAAATGAAAAATTGTAGGCAGTTATAGCATAACATTTGAGAAGGTGAATTTTTAGTCTAGTTTTGAAAGTTTGAAGGTTATTAATACACAATAAAGTCTGATAGTAAGTAGTAGACTTACATGCATGACTGAGGAAATGATAGAAGGGAGAGAGAAGGAGGGAGAGAGAAGGAGGGAGAGATGGAGGGAGAGAGGGAGAGATGGAGGGAGAGAGAGAGAGAGATGGAGAGATAGAGATAGAGAGATGAGAGATGAGAGATAGAGAGGGAGAGGGAGGGAGAGAGGGAGAGGGAGGGAGAGAGAGATATGGAGGGAGATAACAGTTTGCACATAAACTTTATACCTGTCCTCATCCACATACATGCACTCTTAGCATTTCTTTCTTTTTGTTCACTCTCAGCTTGACAGTACTCCCTCTGTATCCCCCCACACCATTGTCCTAGCTGCATACCTCGGAACAATGGGGGCTCTCTTCGCATCAATAGGATTCGCCCCCAAGAGTCAGCGCAGATTTAAATCTTCAACTGACTGTGAAGTATTGTTTTCCAACACTTGCCAAACGCATGCATGTATTGTGTGCGAGTGCTTCCTGGCTAAAGATAATCCCATCTGCAACAATCTGGTCATTCTATACTGTCAGTTTCTTTCTCCCTTTCTCTGTCCCTCTCTGTCTCTGTGTCTCTCTCTCTGTCTGTCTCTCTCTCTCTGAAGCACTGTCCATATATGTATTTGCCATCTATCCGTTTATAGCTGCAAAAGTATATGCTACCAACTGCAGTACATGTAGATCTCTCTTTCTCTCTCTCTCTCTCTCTTCCTACATTTTCACCCTGTTCATATTGGCCATCCTAATCGTAAAACAGCCTAAGTTGTGGCTATTATTACAGGTACATTGCCACAGTTCCGACCTGACAGCAAACACTTCCCCAATCAATAGATAGATCAGCTAAAACATTAAAGAAGTCTGCTGCAATGTTGAGTCTAAGTCTAGGCTTGGTAAAAAGCAAAATCTGGAAATATTGGGGCATTCCTGCACATGTATAAACGGGGGAACAGAGCATAGTATACAGAAAGATAATTCAATATCATGGTATTATTTTGGTATGACATCCCTATTATAAACATGAACTGCGAAGGAAAATTACTTAATGAAGCATATCAAAATAGTTCGGTTGTGTAGATATGAACTTCGCTATTCTTAGCATTTGTATTCTTTTCCTCTTTCTCTGTATCTCTAGGGCTCTCTCCCCCTCTCTCCCTCTCTCTCTCTCTCTCTCTCTTTACTGTTCTCACGTGCATTCTGTTTGTGTTTCGTTTCCGTTTTCAAGGCTTGCACCTACTGTGAAGGCATTTTGCAACACTGAACATACGCCATGTAGTCTCCCCTTTTTTCTATTGCATGAAAAAGGCAGGAATTTAGATGACATCACTGCTGTGTAATGTTCCGAAAATATATTGTTCCATAACAATTAAACATGTCTACCCGTCTAGAGCAATATACAGCAAAGGGCTACTGTAGATTTCAGGGACTGGAGTTATACGTATATTTATATAATAGTCTGCAAAGAGAGGCCCCTGTTTTGGGGGTTCCCATGCCTTCTGTAAAATGTGAACATGGAATTATGTGCTTTACAGTATAATTGGTATCATTGGACATAATACAGTATACAGTGAACACCTAAATTTTTTATACTCTTACCAAATTTTGTAATTGTTCAAGTATGTGAAAAATAGATTTGTCCTGATTTATGTTTCTTGATAATGTCACATGTAAAAGCTTACATATAAAAGTATTTAACAAATTAGGCCCTGATTTAACCAGTCCATCGTTAATTCTTGAATTATGAAGGGAAAACAAAAAAATCAAATTTACAAGGGGTATGAATAATTTAGATGTTAACTGCAACTTCAAGAAAAGGTACATGTACATTGATGTCAGAATGTTAACAGGACAAAAGTCAGAAAAAGCATAAATGGGTGTCCATACTCAAAGCCAGAAAGTAGTTTGTAATATAATAATGTAATGGTCGAGTGACAGACATGTCTGAAACAGTAGGGGTGTTCACACCTACAGAAAAAATCTTTGCATTGCGATCCAATTCTCACTAAATTGACATGTGTGAACGGTAGAAGAAAAAAATAGATCTTTGCATCGCAATCCAAATCGCACTAATTGTTATGTGTGAACGGGCCTAGTGATTCAAACTGCATGAAGGATAGAAGCTTTGGTGCCTAAAGCCCCCATCTCTTTCACAACGAGGCGTGAATGTATTCATGGCATCCAGGGATAAATTAGCCAGTATTCATTGTAAGGGGGCTTAGATTTATTGCAAATACAGTGGACGTGTATACAGATCAGAGAAAAGAGCAAGGAAGGGAGGGAGAGAGAGAGGGGGGACAGAAAGAGAGAGGGGGGACAGAGAGAGAGAGGGACAGAGAGAGAGAGTTAGAGCTACATGTACAGAAAGAAGAGATGGAGGGTATCAGAGAGAAAAGGTAGTACATTGTAGAGTTCAAGCTATACAGAATACATGTACATACAGAATAGGTTAAAAGGAGGGAGAGAGAGTGTGAGAGAGAGAGAGAGAGAGAAAGAGACAGAGTTAGAACAAGAGAGGGAGGGTAAGAGAGAAAAAGATAATACAGTGTAGTTTGAGAGTTTGAGCTACAGGTATACAGACTGCATGTACATACAGAAGAGGGATGGAGAGAGAGAGAGAGAAAGAGAGCTACAGACAGAATGACACATTTAAATTACAGGCAGACAGGACCCATAGCAGACATACTGCAGAGTTAATGATACGCTGAAGGCTAAAGTTATATACATACATGTATGTTTTCAGATCTTCTCTAGATAACATGCTATGAGACTGGAGTTTCTCACACTCTCCTTCTATCTGGTTGTCTGTATCTCTGTCTCTGTCTCTCTTTGTCTTGTTCCCTCCTCCCTTTCTTCACCTCTTCACCTCTTCTCTCTCTCTCTCTCTATTTCCCTCTCTCCCTCCCTCTCTCCCTCCCTCTCTCCCTCTTTATCTCTCTCTCTCTCCTCTCCCCATTTATATCTCACTCTCTCACTCTGCCCTTCCTCTACATCCTCCCTCCCTTCCTCTCTCCATATTATATTAGATTATTGTCTGCATATTTCACAACTGGGTTTTTTATTCTTTTCATTGTTCTCAATGATGTTTCAATAGTACGTAAGTCGTTTTTTCCCCATCCGTCCACAACCACTCAACGCAATGCCATCTACATGCCGTATGTTGATGTGTCCATATGTACATTTCACCATCAAAGATAGGGGATGAATGAACTTGAAATATTTGGAATATTTGCCGGCGATCAAAGGGACTTCACTGCACACAAGTACCAACCAGTTTGCGTGTTCTTCACGATACACTAAGCTAAACTGGTTAGTTTTTTTGCGTCCAATCATTAGCTACGTCATAAGTAGGTGGGGGGCATTGGAGCCCACAGAGGTGGGTTAGAAATGTTTTCATAACTCTTCGTCCATTTCCCTGTCAAAAATCCATCAAATTCATTGACGATCAGCATTCAATATGCTTGACTCATTGTTACGCCTCCCTAATAACAATAATTCTATCATCACTGAAGCATGGTTCCTTAAAGCCCCTCTGTACTAGTTTACCCAGGAGGGATTAGAGGGATTACCTAGCATGGCCACTGACAGGTGGTTATCTCATCAACTCAGCTCTCAATTAACATAAGAAATAGAAGATCATGGGGGACCAACAGACACCGCTTAGGCATTGTTTTCTATATAGAGGGAGCAAGTAGCTACAAGTAGTACAGTGTGGCTTTAATAAAAACATCGGAAGCTACCAGTATGAATACATATGTACAAATACACATACATGTACAGGGAATGAACATAATTTGATATCAAGGGGAATATGAAGTAGAGAGGGAGCAAGAGAAAGAGAGAGAGAGGGAGGGAGGGAGGGAGAGAGAGAGAGAGAGAGAGAGAAAGAGAAAGACATAGATAAGGAGAGGGAGAGAGAGAGATATTAAGCTCAGACAGCCAACGTGGGCAGGATATTATCAGACAGTCTAATGTTACAGAAAAATGTTAAGAAAAAATGTCACTAATATATCCATTTTTGTAATAATGTCTGTTTCTGCTGCTTTAATTAAATCGATGACATAGCGACATCCTATATGTAATCAAAACTGTATTAGTCACACTTTGGTGCCCCTTCAAATTACTATATTATATTTTGATATCAGCAGATTACATACATGTACACAAGCTCCTACATGCAGACAAGATAGTTTGTTTCAACCTCCAGTGTGTTTGTGCTTAATAACACCTCTAAGAATTTAGCACAAGAACGAAAAGAGAGACAGAAACAGACAGAACATGTACTTCTGAAAATGCATACATGTACATGTATTGATGAAACATTAGCAAATATACTGTAATTAATAGTGCAATAACATTTACCTTAATAGTATATAAATTCTTTGAATTCGATCCTCTAGTCCCATTTATGATGCAACAATGTAGGTTTCTCCTTCCAAATTATTGATATTCTTCTTTAAATATTTGACAAATATATTTACTTTATGAATCTCTGTTTATTCCCGGTTCATTTTTTTAAAGGTTATTTTTCAACATTCTAAGCACAATTTATAAACAATTCAAACAGTCCCAATCATGTAAAACAAAATTGTCAACATTACTTTTAATGTTGTATTTTCTTTTTAAAAAGAGAAATGTCTTTAAAAACTAGAAGCTACATGTAAATAACGTCAGACTCCGTCATATGCACTGCATAAAACAGCCGGGCCAAATTAACATGTAATTGAGCTTTCAAATACATGTAGGCCTACCGTAATTATGTATATTTGTATTTTAAATTACACAGATAATGAAGGAAGTGCTATAACTTTGTTACATGCACAGCGCTGCAGCTATTTACATTAACTGTTTCCAGTGCAAGATTAATCTATAACAGTGTTAAAAGGGTTGGCATATGGAGGTACTGTAATCAAGACCGAAAATGTTTAATTTCCCAAAGCTGTTGTGTTGTACAAAGCAGTCCTTATATCACTTACTACCTACTGTTTTGTGCAAAAGTGCACGCATGGCAAACAAGCAACCATGCAGAGAGGCAGAGAGGCAAAAAAAGCAATAAAAGTGTTTTTTTTAACTGTCCCAGCTTAAGATGTCACATGAGACTCTCGGAGAGCAAGCCTCAACCTTCGCGTTTAATCTGATAGCTTTGTATTGAAAGGAGGGAAAATCCACACGGGGGCTTCAAACCTACCAGGGTAAGGAGATTGATTTGAAAAAAGATAGAATTGAGGTGGAAATGACAGGTGGAAACTGGAAATCCTCACAAAAGACTAAGAGAAAAATAAGATTTATCAGCCTACTTAAAAGTTGAGTTCTGATCATGCGATAACGCTATGAAAAGAAATGCCTAGGAGCAATTGGGATAGGTTGAGTATGTGCTGCCTCAGAATTGGTGAATTTACTGTCAGGTTTCGGAGTTATCAAAATGATAGGAAATTGATTCCGTCATGCTATAAATCACATGCACTGCACATAGAAATGGGTACATGGAACTACACAAATCTTGAAAGACCACAGCTGTTTCACGTCATATACAGGTAGAAAATGAATATAAAGGCTAACAGTTGTATTAACTATGAAAGGTTAGTGTGATTGAAGTCTTGTCAACTCAGTAGGACTATTATATGTATAAGGGTTGAAATAACAATTGATTTCTGGTATTTAAAGTCTTTGTATGAAATTCAAACTAGAATACATGTACTAGTTTTGAAAGAAATTCCATAAAATACTTGTACCATGACAAAAGGAATGCAGGAACTTCACAATAATTCAACATACTGCAAATTAATCCAGGAACTTTTTATGCCATGAAAGATTCTCGAATTGTTAGTAATGGTCCACATTTGTATGGCTTGCATATTGCAAAATAACTGAAATCCCACTCTGATTTATTTGGTTGGTTCTCACAAAAGATGTGTGTCCCGCAAATAGACCATTATTAGCTTTTTCCAAAGATTAAGATTGTGATTTGTCTCCTTTTGAAGTATATCATGTCACCTGTTAACCCTAAATTAAATAATAAGTAGACTAATAAAACACAAACCTGTGAAATCACATGTGCGCTGAGACGATCATAGTGTGACCATCAAGACTAGAGATATCCTGCCAAAAAAGAACAAATGAGAAAGAGAAACAAGGGATATATGTTATTCTAAAAATCGATGGATAGTTTGATATCAATTTAAATGGTAGTCGTGACTTCTGGCAATTATTTTAAATTATTACCAGAACTACATGTATTCATACCCCTTGTAAATTTGATGTTTTTGTTTTTTCGTAACTCAAGAATGACAGGTGGACTGTTTAAATAGGACATTTCTTGAATACTTTTAAATGTAAGCTTGAATATGTCACATTCTTAAGAAACATAACTCTGTACAAATCAATGTTTCACACATTTGAATATTAAAAAACTTAGTAAGGGTATGAATAGTTAAGTTGTTAACCCTGATAAAAACCCAAAGCTACCCCTTACACTGAATTTTCAAGAATAATGATGCATAAATTGATAGATCTACTTGGTGACATTGTTTAGTTTTTCTTAAGTTTATTAGATGAGGAAAGAAAAAACGATAACCAGATCAAAATACATAGTAATCGTTTCTGCCTTTCTCACACCAAAGCATTCATATGTTATTTAGTAAATGGCATGTGAAGCAGATTTTATGTAATTAAGGTTTTATTTGACTGGGCCAAAAAACTAGACCTACCCTATTGCATGAAAAGCAATGTAGAAAAATGTACTTATGCCAAGTAATAGCCATTTAATTCTCAAGATTGCAGTATATCTAGAAATGTACAATGATGTCAGGATGTGAATCGGACATACTCGATCAAGCCCGAAAGTACAATGTAGCTCTTGGATCCTGGTCAAAACAACCCATTAACTGTTTCATACCCAAATTAGACAGGGTAAGCTCCTCACAATTGCCTTTCAATTCTATGCCAGCCAGAGCTCTCAAGATTACAGTCTGTCTGTCTATCTTTAAATTGTCATTAATACTGAGCTTAATCCGTTTTCTTTTTTTTATCTTCTTGGTCAAAACAACACATCAATTGCATAACATTCACAGCAAGCTGCTCTCAAAAACTATTCAATTCCACACAAGAGAGGAAGATGATCGTTAAATTGTTGTAAAAACTAAACTTGATCCTTTTTTTTCTTGGTCAAAACAACTCATTAACTGGATAAGACTCACATAGTCGCAGCAAGTTTCTCTCAAAAATTATTCAATTCTACACAAAAAGTGAAGATGACCTTTGAGTTGTCATTGAAACTGAACTTGATCCTTTTTTCTTTTCTTGGTCAGAACAACCCATTAACTGGATAAAACTAACATAATGTAGTCACAGCAAGTTTCTCTCAAAAACTACTCAATTCTACACAAGGTGGAGATGGTCTTTTAAACTGCTGTTAAAACTGAAGTCAAAACTTTACATTTTTCTTGGTCTAAACAATCCATCAACTGCATAATGAACAAATTACTCCAAGCAAGCTTCCCTCAAAGGCAAATGCCATTCAATGCTATGCCAGATCTCACAATTACTGTATATTTACATTTATAAACTGTTGCTACAACTGAAATCAATAGTATTCTTTCTAAAATCTCACACTTCTGAAAAGTACTTCGCAACCTCCAGCACAACTAATAGTTTTCACATAACTGCCAAGGTAAAACTAGTCCCTGACAACAACATACCTAGCAAGGACTTGGCTGAATTTCAAAATAAACTTAAGACCGAAGAATTCAAAGGTGCAGCTATTCCAGTCCAACAATGGTTGTGTACACAGTCAAATGTTTTCTGTAATAATCTAGCGCTGGAAATGTGGGTGTAACAGATCAAAGAAGTCGTGGTACTCCGGTCCCACTATGTACAGAGAGTCTTGGGAATGGACCCTCTACGCATGATGCAATCCATAACTTTTGAAAAGTTGTTCAAGTATTACAGGTCTGTGTCCCTTCATGCACCCAGAAATGGTAATCCAGAATTTCCTCAATATAATCAGAGTGGTTTTTAACTATTTTTGTGTGTTTTGTTGCTTTCATTTTGGTACACAGAATCGACTACCGGTAACTCACATGGGAGATGGAAGCTGGTCTAGTGGTGCGTCCACTTGCATGGTCAGCTCTACAAATTGACTCAGGTGGACCCTGGTTCGATACCAGGGCATGTCTGTCGGATGGTGACGTTAAAAGTTGGTAAAAAAATCATATCTGAATGATACACGTCTGTAAAAACCCAATTACACACACTCACACACACATGCTTAAAACCCCACTGCACTACTTATAGCTACTTGCACCCTCTATATAGCAAACAATGCCTAAGCGGTGACCGTTGGTCCCCCATGGTCCCCTTTTTCTTATGTTAATTGAGAGCTGATTTGATGAGATAACCACCTGTCAGTGACCATGCAGGGAGGTCTAATCCCTCCAGGCCAAACTAGTGCAGATATGTTTTAAAGTCCCTTTAGCACCAATAAAGTAAACAAACAAAAAAATCCTCCTGAAGAGGCAAGGTAACAAGTATGTAAACGGATGAATGCATGGTCTTACGTTCATGTATTGATTTGAGCAAGGCCTATCTCATTCCATGGCCAACCTTGCAGGTCATCTTCTAACGAGTACGCATCATGACAATACAATTTTCCAATGTAAAGCTTAGATCTCTATTAAGTGGAGCTTGACTGCTTGGATATAAGGAATTCTCCATCTATTCAGAATCAGGCATGCATTGCCATTGTTATACTATCTTCTGGTCGATAGAAAGCTCTGATGCCTGTGTGTTACACTGGTGTACAATCAAGACAGTGCCATGGTACTTCATAGCACTATTGTAGAAGACTTAGAGGTAATCTTAAGATCAAGTAGTAATAGGGAATAAGCCAGTTCATAGTTGCAGTCTGAGCATGAGCGGATAAAGGCCATTGCAGACCAAATTGTGAAATACACAGAGACCAAATATGGTCTCATATTCTTGCAGTTGTTTTTAAAAGAATTACATATAAATTTGTAAAGGTCCATGTTTTGTGAGGAATGTTAGGGGACATGTACAGGGGTGAACATATCTAAAAGAAATTACAAATATTTTCTTTACTCTACTTCATTACATGTACAGTACATCGCTGTTTTCAAATGCATACCACACTTAAATAGGTTACAAACAACCAATGTTTTCAGTTTTCAATCCTACAGAATAAAAGGGATTTCCCCCTTTATCCCTTAATCACTTTTCTCTTCAAGACCACCATAGTGACCATACCATAACTAGGCGTTGTGGCGTGCGCCTGTAATCCAGCTAACAGTGGAAGTTACAAACTGATTCAGCCGAGGACGCAGGTTCGAAACTGAATCGCGTCTTTCGGATGGTGACGTTAAAGGTCGGTCCCCAGACGTAAATAATCATATCTGATTGATACACGTCTGTAAAAACCCAATACACACACACACCAACAGAGATTATCAGAAGAACCAAAAGCAAAAAGCACCTTTCATCACAACATATAGCTGTACTTTCTTTTCATAACACAACCTTCCAGAAATCTAATGGAGCATTATCGAGGCTTGTAAAGACATAAATCAATGGCTTTATCATTACAGGATTGTGCCGAAACTTGCTAGAAAATTCATGCATTTTTCTTTGGTATGATTGAAAGACAATCCATAATGTCAATGTGTGTGTGTGTATGTGTGTGGGTGTTTGGGGTGGGGGGAGAAGGTCATTTCAGACAAATGTATCGGTATGTGACTTATTGTACTTGAAAGATAAGGTTAAAGGAATCCTCACCCCAAGAAATAACTTTATTTATTCCGAGGAATAATATTCTTGCCCATTAATCTACAGGATTCCCCACCAAAGTGTATGAGAGAGGCATAAACCAAGAATAATGTAGTATCTCAGCACGACATGGGCATCACCATTTTCTTGGCAACGTGACGTACTACAAATGTACATGTATGTGAAGTAGTTTATCAAGTAAATGTATACAAATTTATGGACGCTTCCTTCCCAGGTGTGTGTGGTGATGAAGCATTTCATTCACCTGCCATCATCCTTTGTACTAAAAATGCGAGAATGTAAATTGCATTTATAAATAAATTGGCCCATTTCTGGAGTGAAGGTATCTCATAAATGAAATAAAATTTGTCAACTGCTATATTTTACTATTTTTAAATGAATTTGTTACAATTGTTCCCATGTTATACATGTATACTTTTCAGTTTTCACCAAATATAATTTCTATCTTCTCAGCTATGATTTTTCCTCATTGAAAAGTAAAGGTTTTGTTATTGATTTAAAAAGTCTTTCCAACCAAAGCTTGGTGTATGATCCATGTACATGTACAACTTCAACTAGTACGTCACATTTTCAAGAAAATGGTTGTGCCCACATCATGCTAAAAGGCATCACATCATGCCAAGAATATCTTCATTTATATCTCTTGTACATTTTCATAAGGAATATTGTACATCAAAGGGCAGGAATACATCTTGTTTTATCAGAATACCTACACTTATTCTTTGGGTGAGGTTTGGGTGAGGTTTTCTACTAGGGTTGAAACAGTTTTTGAGCTTTCTCAATGTTATTGTTGTTTTACAAGTATATCAGTGAAAAACAATATAATGATAGAAATTAGCATGCACAAAAAAGAAACCCTCTCCAAAGGCCTTCATATTTGAAATACATGTACAGTGAAAAATATTTGAAGGTTTGGACCAAATTGCCACATAATTTATGTGTGTAGTCCCAACTACCAATTTCTGTGAGGCAGAGCATGTGACTTTCACCTACATGTAGATTGGGTCATTGTTTGTTTATTGCTATCATTCCTCAAAATTAATCAACCTATCCAAATAGACCTGCTTACTAACATATTCAAATTTTATGTATACTTTTTAACAAAGGTTGTTCTTGAAAACATGAAAGCTTGCCGAGGCTTGCCCAACAAAGCAATACGTAATGTATGCAGACTGAATTTCAAGTACTGTAGTTCATTCGTTAATAACAGGTTAATGGAATAACTTGTCACTACATGTAGTTCGATCCTCAGGAAAGAACCATCCATACATTTGAATGTTAATAAATTGGAATTAATTGGTTTCCTTGCTTCCACACAGTTTCGAACACAACATCATCACTAGGCCTGTCTTCATCAGCTCGAGATTGCCAAATATGCCGCTATTTTAACTATCCCGATCGCAAACTATCCAGCTAATTTGCGTCTTCATCAGCCCGCAGTTGCAATTAGCGGGATATTTGGTCGAGATAGTCATCCCAAGATATCTTGGGCTAGTTTGCAAACTATCCCGCTATTTGGCAAAATATCCCGCTAATTGTCGGTGCGTCTTCACCAGCCCGAAGACTCGCACTATGCGCGAACGCTTAGCAAAATATCTCGAGCTAATTTTTCAAGCTCGAGATTCATGAATCTCGAGCTGATGAAGACGCGATTTGTAACTTCGGGCTTATTTCCCAAATCAGAAATAGCGGGCTATTTGGCAATCTCGAGTTGATGAAGACACACCTACATGTACTTAGCCAGAATCCAACTTGAAAAACAACCACGCTGCAATAATGACATACACTGTCTAATTAGCCTGGTCTCCGTTACAGTAATCATCAGTGCCATTGGAAAAATGTGACAGACAAATTACGAACACATTAACTGCGGTCTCATTAAACTGATTAACAATAAATCACAAAGGCAATGATTGGAATGTGAGGGTCAAATTCTGTTCATTTTGTCAATTTAAGTAGCTCTTGATATTGATTACCGGTACTTCCTGGGGCTATGTATGTCAATTTGTCCATGGAGAGCTGGAGCAGTGATCAATGGCAGCACTATTCAGAACCGGTGAGAGATCAATTATACCCCTCATTCCAGGCTATTATATAAACTCGCCTATGGAACTATGAACAAATTGTGTGAAGCTGAGAAGTTGTGATGAATCTCAAGTATATATATAGATTCTACAGTGGTGTCTAAAAAAAAAAGTGTCAATGGTGTTACACCTCCAGGGATTGGCTTTAAGCTTCGATGTCCAGAGTTCATTGCAGCGAAGAAAACAAAATACATGGAGCAGTGAGTGAATTAGTTCTAGAGGTGATCAGAGAAGAACTCTGGTAAACCCCAAAAGACATCCTTTTTTTAAATAAAATAACAATAAAACTTTTTTCCAAACTTCAGATATATTTTTGTTTTCAGAGATCTTACGTATTATTTGAACAATGTAGCAATAAATGGAAATATCATTGTTGCCAATTAGAAGAAAAAAATATGCCAGCAATTGATCAATTTAGCCCTGGATATAAATCCTATCCTGAAAGTGTTGAAAAGCTCCGGTTAAAATTTACTGGGTAAATAATATTTTTTTAATAGCCCTCTAGAGTAAAAAAAAATAAGATGAAATAGATAACAAAATCTCTGTTGGGTACCTGCCATAGATATGCATAATGTGTTTGATGTATCCACAAAATTTGAGTCATAAAATGAAACCCTATTTACATAAAATATCCACAAAATATGGTTAAGAATAAAACAAAGGTGTCGGTATAATCTATTATAATTTGTGGGGATCATGAATTTTCAGTGAGCCATCTGCCCTTCAGACCAATTCTAAATTAATTATCAAAATACTGTAGGATAATTATGACTAACAAGAACATGAAAATTGCAGACATATGGTGGATGTTATTTGTACTATTAGTATTATGATATATTTCATAAGCAACATCTCCATGTAGATGCATTTGAATAACACAGTTTGTCTTCATGTACATTGTACACTGTAACTGTCAATGTTGTGTGCTATGGTGGATGTTATTTGTACTATTATGATATATATTCTAATTTCATAAGCAACATCTCCATGTAGATGCATGTGAATAACACAGTTTGTCTTCATGTACATTGTACACTGTAACTTTCAATGTTGTGTGCTATGGTGGATGTTATTTGCACTATTATGATATATTCTAATTTCATAAGCAGCATCTCCATGTAGATGCATTTGAATAACACAGTTTGTCTTCATGTACAATGTACACTGTAACTTTCAATGTTGTGTGATATGGTGGATGTTATTTGCACTATTATGATATATTCTAATTTCATAAGCAACATCTCCATGTAGATGCATTTGAATAACACAGTTTATCTTCATGTACATTGTACACTGTAACTTTCAATGTTGTGTGCTATGGTGGATGTTATTTGTACTATTATGATATATATATTCTAATTTCATAAGCAACATCTCCATGTAGATGCATTTGAATAACACAGTTTATCTTCATGTACATTGTACACTGTAACTTTCAATGTTGTGTGCTATGGTGGATGTTATTTGTACTATTATGATATATTCTAATTTCATAAGCAACATCTCCATGTAGATGCATTTGAATAACTCAGTTTGTCTTCATGTACATTGTACACTGTAACTTTCAATGTTGTGTGTGGCAAAGTGGACACAAAAGGTGTCACAAACATAAAACTTTGTATACATTTTACATGACTTAAAGGCACTATGTCCCATTTGCAGGCCCCAAAAATGAAAAGGTTAAATTCCAACGGCATTTGAAAGACAATACTCATTTTGAACTTCCCTAAAAAGAAGAGGGCTTGAAAATGTCTTTAAGTGGGAAAATAACGACTATTAGTTGTCGAATCGACTTAGGAGCTATAGAGCCAGTAAGTAATAGTCTGATTTTTCAGACCATTGTACCGAATGGTCGTACGTTTTATGCTGCGCAAAGATTCAATCAGTTTAATTTTGGCCATTACAAGAAGTGGGTTATTGATGTAGACAAATGCTCATGTACCCTTTACAGCTCATTTTATGTATGTTATTACCAAAGATGAAAAAAGCCAGTCAGTCACTCAATAGTGTCTGACAGTGAAGTCTAGCAAGTAAACGGGTTTCCTTGCATAATTTGAATATTAGGACACTGCTAACGTTTAAATTTCACAGATAGGACATACATGACATATTCATAATCCCTGCAAAGTTCTACAGAATTTGATGTTGGCTGCAAAAGGGACATAGTATCTTTAAATCCATAAATCAATAATATAATAAAAAGTACATGACAGAATGCCTGACACATCGCATACAGCCATTGTCTTGCAAAACAATACCTGTCGATCGTGCAATACTTAATACATGCTCGTTTCATTCATGTTTTCTTACGGCCCGAATGTTTGTCCATCCTAATTCCTAAGACATAAATATTTTACTCCAGCACAATGGAAAAGCCTCACTGAACATGTTTTGTTTACAAATGGGATTGCTCGCGAAACACAAAGAAAATGTTCCAGGGATAAAATATTCATCTCTCATGTCTCGGGCCATATAAGTCCATAGGCATAAATCAATATAATATTATAAAAAATGCTTGACAGAAAGCCCGACACATCGCATACAGCCATTGTCTTGCAAAACAATACCTGTCTATCGCACGATACTTAAAGCATGCTCATTTCATTCATGTTTTCTTACGGCCCGAATGTTTGTCCATCGTAAGACCTAAATATTTCACCCCAGCACAATGGAAAAGCCTTACTGAACATGTTTACAAATGGGATTACTCGCGAAACATAAAAGAAAATGTTTCAGGGATGAAAAATCATTCTCTTAAGTCTCACGAAGCAATTGTTGCGTTAGCTCCGTGTGGGTTGCGTGACAAGCCTGCCCGCCGGCAAAAATCAATGCCCTTTACACTTGGAATCTAACGTTATAGATCGGCACGCCTTTTTATAGAGGGCAGCGGAATGGGCCCATTGTGGCCCATAGATGTGTATTGATTGGGAGATGTTGTTTTTTAACTGGAATTAGATGGCCCCTCATGCCCCCATATCTTAAATATGGGACTTTAAGTTTAATTAAGGGCCTTCTTACTATCTATTTGGTGTCAGATGGATCCGTGGGGTACGTGTAACAAAGTTTTACGATAATAAAGCCATTAATACAGTGATTTGCCGTTTGGTCTACATCCAGTTTGTCTACTTCCCAGTTAGTCTATTCCTATATGGTCTATACCTACCCTGTCTACTATCCAAATGGTATAATAATCATATCGTCTTCTTATCGTTTGGTCCAATTACCATTTAGTCTAATTTCCAGTTGGTCCAACTCCCAGAGTTTCTCTGCTGGACATTACATGTGCATTATATAACATGTGGACATGTACATGTACACACATGTTCTTCATCAAACATTTAGAAAATGTAGCTCCAAATTAGGTTTTGTATAAAAATTGTTGAATCTGGTCTAGGGTTGAAATTAGAAACTACATGTACATTTACAAGGCCCCCCTCCCCCACCCCCTGGTGAATTTACACTACATGTAGATCAAAATGCTTTAGAAAATCAAGATTGGGATCAATCAAGTTGCCCTTGGCTTAGATCTGATAAAATCTGATAAAAAGTAAGAATATGATTTAAATACAAATATTTTCAAGGATAATACATAATTATCGCTAAAAAATAATAGAAACCTGGCCTTCCCGAAACCGAACCCTCAAATATAGAGAAATCTCCTTTCGGTATAAGGACCACTTTTATGATTTCACTCCCCTGACCTTTTTTGTATGTATCTATTTTTAGGATTCTGGAGAGAATAGGAATCAGAAAAGTACTTTTCAAGATAGAGTGCCAACTTTGCTTGATCCATTGAGTACACAGAATTAGTGACAGTTATTTCTACATGGACAGTTACGTAAATAAACTGGGCCACAAAATATGTGCATAATCTATGCATCAATGCACGCACTGGTGTTACATTGCATGTGCACTTGATACAGGAATGCACTCTACAGGACAGATACATGCACCATATATATATATGTACATTTTGAGGTAAATTTACATGTACCTGTAATGTGAAATCTAACTTTAATGGCAAACAACTCTAAAAGCTTTAGAAAAGATATGTGTTCAAGTAAATGTATCTGAGGGTTCCAGACAGTTGGTCTATGAGACTCAAAAATCAAAAATAGGCAATGTCAAAGAACTGCTGACAAGTTTTCCGAGAGTGTGATGAGATGCTTTTTAAAACGAGACTGATGAGATCAACTAAGACCCGTTCTCACTCACTTTGAAAGTGGTCTTAGTTAGACCGCTCCACAGGAATGGGTCTTCAGGAACGGTTTGCGAGCGTTCACACTCCGAGCAGTTTTTTTATGGCTCGAACCGCTCCACGAGTCAAAGTGGTCTTGTTGCTATGGCAGCTCAGGTCAGCGGGTCAATTTTTTCACGCGCGGAATACAAACTGTATGTACCGTACTACATGTTTCGTGCGGAACGTCACTAGCTCACTTCCGTTCAAAGTACGCTTCCGTTCACATTACACTTTAGAGCGCTCTTAATAAGACCTGTTCCTCAAGACCACCTCCCGAGGTGGTCTTCTGGAGCGGTCCAGAAGTCCACTTCCTGGACCACTTTGACCGTTCTTACTCACCTAAGAATCGCTCCAGAGGAACGGGTCTTAGTTAAACCGCTCCAACGAAGTGAATGAGAACGGGGTCTACGTCACGGTAAAGGGCCCTCTGAAAAACTGTCTAAAGTTTCAAAACTGATGCCCCAAGAGTCATGATACTAACAAATCAGGTGTTGCTGGCCATTCGACAACTTTTCTGAAGTATTTTTAAACTTTTTTTTAAAGACACTTAGCACTCATGACACCAACAGAGTCACTATAACAGGCCCTCTCAAAAACTGTCTGGAGTTTAGAAACTGATACCCCATGAGTCATGACACCAACGAATTCGGTGTCACTGGCCTTCCGACAATTTTTTTATTTTTTTAATGACACTGAGCACCAATGACCCCAACAAAGTACACCCTGTAACTTTAGCAGGCCCTCTGTAAAAAGGTCTGAATTTTCTAGACTGATGCCCCATGACACCAACAAAGTCAATATCGCTGTCTTTCTGAAAGTTTTAAAACGACACTCATTCCAATGGCCCATGAAACCAACATGTAGTCACTGTACCTGGCCTTCTGAAAAAGTTTTAGCCCATGAGACCGACTAAGTCGGTGTCGAAGATCTGCTGAAAAGATTGTTGAGGTTTCACGAGACTGATAAAAGTGATGGCCTATGAAACCAACAAAGTTGGTAATTATCGCAGCCCTTCTGAAAAGGTTTCTGAGGGTTCATGAGACTGATGACACCAAATACCGTAAATCTCTGTGTATAAGGCGCACCTGTGTATAAGGCGCACCCCTATTTTTGAGATTAAAAAAAAATAATAATAAAAATAAAAAAATCTTTTTTTTTTCCTTTTGGGTTTGCTTTTTTGCCGACACCATCTCAGATTCGTCTCTTATTTCAGCGTGCGGTCCCGTTCGGAAACCCAAGCCATGATGGAGGGAATTGGGAAGGATTTTTTTTTATTACGACTTTACAGTCAAAAAGTCAAAGTAAAAAAGAATAGTAACAATGTTGTTTTTAAAACTAAAGATGACAGAAAATTTTCCTCCCGAGTCCAAACCGAACTTTGGACAGGCTAGATTTCGAGTGGTGAGTCGATATCCCCCGTGTAAGTGAGCTGCAGGATACAGGTGAGTGAGCTGGAGACGGAGAGCTTCGGCCGGCAAAGTGCTTTGTGAAGGGGTATAATTTATCGAGACAGAAAAAAAAACCAAAAAAATACTGAAAAAAAAAAAAACTCTCTTCCCTTCAAATTAGGAACGTAGTTTAACTTCAAATAGTAGATCCTATTCTTTATTTGCAATTTTCCATTATGTAATTCATCTTGAGACACAGAGATTTTCGGAAACCACTAAAAAGTAGCATTTTGAGGACTCAAAATATCCTGTACCTGTGTATTAGGCGCATCCCCGACTTTTGATATTTCCCGACGGATAAAAAGTGCGCCTTATACACAGAGATTTACGATAAGTCAGTTTTGAATGCCTTTTAACAAGTTAGTCTGTAAGCAGGTAATGAAACAAAGAAAATGACATTTCATTGCAGCGCATGATCTAAAAAACGTGAATACACACATCATTGAATAAGAATCTTCCTGATACCTACATGTACATGTATGTAGTCGCATTATATGCAGACTCTTTAATAAAGATAGGACAAAGTAATCAATGTTATGTTTATTATCATACCATTGCATTTGCTACATGTAGATGTCAACTTTATCCTTGGCAAAAAGGTGGCACTACATGTATTGTATTTGTAGGTGCTTTACTTAAAGCCCCACTGCACTACTTGTAGCTACTTGCGCCCTCTATATAGAAAACAATGCCTAAGGGGTACCCATTGGTCCCCCATGATCCTTTTCTTATGTTAATTGAGAGCCGAGTTGATGAGATAACCACCTGTCAGTGACCACGCTAATAATAATAATAATAATAATATGGATATTTATATAGCGCCGGTATCCGCCAGGCTCTGACGCTCATGGCGCTGTACATATTACAATCTCAAACATATCACTTTCTTAACTAAAGTACAGGTAAACTAAAACAACACAAATTACACAAAAATTATAACTGTCCTAATTAAATAGCACTGTTTAGAAAGAGATGGGTTTTTAGAGCAACTTTGAAGTCATGGAGGGCTGTTAAATTACGAATAATAAGTGGTAGATTATTCCAAAGGGACGGACCAGAATGAGAAAAGGCTCTATCCCCCCAGGAACTGCGCGTCTTAGGGACAACTAATAATGAGGATTGAGATGAACGAAGATGTCTTGTAGGCTTATACTTAACAATCAATTTCATATTGTAGGAAGGAGCAGAGTCATACAAGGAATGGAAAACTAGCAACAACAACTTAAAAATGATTCGGTCACATACTGGGAGCCAGTGAAGAGTTTTGAGGATTGGGGTGATGTGAGTTCTACGAGAAGAAAGTGTGACAATACGTGCAGCAGTATTTTGCAGTTTCTGGAGTCGAACAAGTTGTGTGTTAGGAGCAGATAGAGAATGGAATTACAAAATCTAAGCGTGATGAAATAAGAGCATGAACAAGTTTCTCTGTGGATGAACGATTTAAGTATTTCCTAATAAAACCTAGATTTCTCAGTTGATATCTGACTGACTTACAAATACTGGACACATGAGTTGACAAGGACATAGAGGAGTTTAACATGACACCAAGGTTACGACAATGTGAGGAAGGACTGATTACAGAATCTGATATGGATATATTAAACGATTGTATCTTAGCGAGGTTTGATTTCGAGCCAAATAAAATTAGTTCAGTTTTACTGTCATTCAGTTTGAGTGAGTTTGAGTTCATCCAAGTTTGCACATCTTTGACGCAAGCTTCGAGTAGTTTGACAGTCCGACTTGCGTCATTTTGATTGGGAGGAACGATGCATAGATCTGGATGTCATCTGCATAGCAATGATACTTGACATCATGCTGCTGTAAAACTTGCTTGAGCCTAGTGATGTACACGGAGAACAACAATGGCCCTCCGACTGACCCTGTGGGACACCACACCTGAGCTGGACAGGATCAGATCTTTCATGATTTACACATACCAATTGCTGCCGTTCATCCAAATAGGACATGAACCATTGAAGTGCGCTGTCACGAATTCCAATGGATGATAATACATTGACAAGAATACGATGGTCCACGGTATCAAATGCTGCCGACAGGTCTAATAACACAACTGCTGTGATTCTACCAACATCCATTTCTGTCAGGATGTTGTTAGACAGGTTGACGAGCAGGGTCTCAACACTGTGGTTTGCACGATAGGCCGACTGGTGACTGTCGAGTAGATCATTCTCCTGTAGGTAATCATACAATCTAGAGAAGGCTACCCGCTCCAGAAGTTTCGACAAGTAAGGTAGATTCGAGACTGGACTAATCCCTCTAATCCCTCCTGGCCAAACTAGTGCAGAGGGGCTTTAATGTAAGTTGGCAATGGGCATGGGTTAATTATAAATTACAATCTACATACATGTACATGTACATGTATATGAGTTCCCTTCCAAAATCTTTCAAATCAGAATAAGGGTCTGTTTCTTTAGACCATACTCTATAGCCTACCTGCTTGAGCAAATCGACATAAGATTTCAAAGTCCTATTGTAATTTGGGGCTTTTTATTTGAAATCCCTGACTATCCTTTCGTTAGCCTGTTTGGTATGGACCATTTACTTTGAAGTTGTGGGGCCATAAAATGGGGAATGCCAAATGGATTGACAAAAACCCAGAGATTTCGACTGAGAATTGAGGAGATGTGAGTTATGAATTAAAATCTATGCATACTATCATTATGAGGGCCTCGCAATACACTACATGTATAAATGATGTAATAACAACAATATTGATGATAATAATAATAATGTTATATAACTACCGGTATGTAATGTTTGTAAAAGTACTTTTGCTTGGGAATTATTAAATCTTTCTAAAGTTATAACAAGATTATAAATGACTGGAATTGTCCTTTTGAAAACAAATCACCTTCGGAGTTGAGAACTACCACATCATTGGACAATTTAAATTTCAAATTGAATTTCACCCTTTTCAGCAAGTCTTGACATGAGAATGTGGCGTTCACAATGTACCTGTATGTATTTGGACTCTTATTTCGAAATTTACCTTTTACGCCACAACTTGCAACTACTTGCATGTCTTCGCTGAGCTCTGAGTTATTAGAAACATAAATTAGACCAGTATTAGACTTTATGTCATCATGGTTTTGCCACGGCATATATATCTGAACGAGTGGAGATGGTGCATATTGTGTGTGAATGAAACTGATGACTGGGGTAATGACATCATCCGTAAAGCGCTCAGAGCCGGCATTTTGTATCAAGTGCTATACAACTCCAGATTATTAATAAAGTTGAAACTGATTTGATTTGGTTTACACTCACTATATTTCTTCTCCATGTTCAAGTTACAAATCAAAACCATTGTATTTGTAACCTTTCCTCTTGGCTCTAGCCCCTTTTCTCCTCCCTCCTCCCCTCACCTGTACTCCTACCCACCCCCTCACCCCTTCACTGCCTTATCATTCTAATACAATACAAAAACCAATACAACTCTCACCATTCTCTTTAATCACATGCCTAGGAATTAAGAGGACCAGGGTCATCTTCTTCCAAACCATTTGAAATCTCCATGGAAGAAAGGATCGCATCAGTTTCACAATAGGGGGGAGGGGATTAATAGAAGGTGGTCTTTGTTCCTCCTACTGGTCAAGAGGGGGGCTTCGAAGGGGATTTGAATGGGAGGGGGGGCATCATAGGGATATTAAGGGGGTATAGAAGGGGTATTAAATGGGACATCATAAAGGCATCAAACAGGTCATAAATAGGCTTTCCCTACAGCCTTCTTAATGAATGGATAGCAGTTGGCAGCATAGATACAATGTGAGAATAGAGACCATCAGACTGGATTGGAGATTAGCTTTGGTGGTCTATTTTTTACCCCTAGAATGTCTATCTGTAGTTAAGAAAACTGTAGCTCAAAACCAGAAGCAAAACCATTCAAAAACTTGATTGCCAGACAGGTTCCGAGCTCGACCAGACGCAAACCAGACTAAAAAACAAATTGCAACTCAATAACAGGGGTTTGGTGGCAAATAATTTTTTAAAACCCAATCATTTGTTACTTCATCAGTGTTCCATGCCCCCCAAGAAATGGCCCACACGGTTCTAACTTCTACTACATTGTGTATGTGTCTTGAGGCCTGTACGAAAACGTGTAAAAGGGATAGTTTTTTTCATTGGCAGGCACATACCACGTGGATTGCATTAAGGGTATTAACAACTTGACAAATCCAGAAAAGGTTAACAAATTCTCCCTACCTCATATACATCATTACATGTAGCTGAAAACAAGCCTTTCTGTAAGTGGCACTCTATTTTTACTAGCGAATTTGTCTGGATTTCGCAGTCACATGAGCGTCCCACCAAAATGGGCCACACAGTATTGGACTCACACTTCACTGTCAATCGGACTAAGAATAAGAAGAATTTTGTTTGGCCTAAATCTCTCATGATGTAATTTATTCAGAATGTAGACATTCGGTATCTTCACGCTCTTAAAACTTACTGACAGTAGCGCACACAATCATGGCTTGGGAAAAGAAGCCATTTGTGTTGCAGCATGCCAAGTTTTGAGAGAGAATTTCTCCAAGGGCTGGTGTTTGCCAATGCTGAGATATCGGAGGCGCAATGCATTATGGGAATGTATATTGCTTTATGCAGTAGCGAGAATTCACCAGTGATAATTAAGAAGATAGGCGGAAAAGGTAGGAAATTTGATAGGCCTAGTCGGGAGCAGTGGAAATACATGATGAAAGGAAAGATTTAGCCCAAAAAAGTTAATGAAGAAGCGATCCTTCAATATGGTGTAAAATACCATGCAGGATATCTTTATTTGGTTGGTATCAAAAACTACTGTAAACTTTCGATCCTTGTTTAGGGTGCTTTTCAGAAAGTGATGCTGTGCAGTGCTCAACATAACATACAATGAATTTTTATTTTCTAAATTCCTATTTGCATATATATATGAATAGCCCTTTACTTTCAGTGGGCCACTCGGAGAGATAGGGTGCGTTTATCGTGTCTTGCCACTAGATATGAACATATCGAACCCCACTATACGAACGTGATTTTCGGGATGTCGCATTTATCGTCTCTTCACGATTCAAAATAAAAGCCTTGTCTCTGCGCAGCTGCTTTGCGCCGTTTGACCCAGGAAGCAGATTAGCCTGGGAAGGTCCATAGAGCTATATGGGAAGGTCCTATTTGTATGTGGGGTTCAAAACAGCTTTGCGTTTATCGTGTCTCAGAAACGTGATTCTGGCTGTATGTCACATTCAAAACACACTTTTTTCAGCATTACAATATGCCCATATCTAAAGACGTTTAAAAAAGGCTTTGCATTTATCGCCTTAAAAATTTGCCTGAAAGACATTTGAAAACGCCGATTCTAGGCAAAAATTTGGTCGATAAACGCAACCATAGAGATAGTTCAGCCTGGGTAGGGCAGTGTTGATTTAACAAGGTGTCACCAAAAGTAAGGCACACATCGAAGGACGAAATCAAAAGGAACAGTCACGTATGACATGGGTAGCATGCCAGTGATTAGATCTCGTGTCAACTTTAGGCCCCATTTACACTGCTGTAAACGTAATTTGAAAAACCATCTACCAGTATTTATAAAGTTCCATTTACACTACTAGAAAACAACTGTTCATAAGTAGGTGTCACTGTGTCAGAGTAAAAGGCTCTTTATTCCAACTGAGAAATGTAATCATTATTTTTACACAAGAATGAGGAAACCCTGGAATAGTTTAAAGCCCCACTGCACTACTTGTAGCTACTTGTTGTCTCTATATAGAACACAATGCCTAAGCGGTGCCCGTTGGTTCCCCATAATCCTCTTTTTCTTACCGGTATGTTAATTGAGAGCTGAGTTGATGAGATAACCACCTGTCAGTGACCACGCTGGGAGGTCTAATCCCTCCTGGCCAAACTAGTGCAGACAGGCTTTAAATGAAGATTTATTTAATGCACTCAGTGTCTACAGTTTTGAAAACGATTTGGACAAGTCATAGAGAAGTGAACCTGTCAAGTACAACTTGTATTTTGGTTTTCCTTTTACACAAGTGCAGTACTATCAATGTCCTAATCTCTGTATATGTAGGTTTGGGCTGATGAGAGTGGACTTTCCATACTTTCTTTCTCTCTCCTTTCTCTCTTCTTCTTTCCCTCTTTTCCTTCTCTTCCTTCCTTTTTCTGCCTCTTTTATTTTCTTTCCCTATCATCTCCGTATTAAAGTCTAACACTTTTTTGCTTATCTTTCCTTTTCCACATTTTCAATACTTTATACCGATATTTGTATTAATGTTGTATTCTTATTATCAGTAGTAGCAGCAGTAGTAGTAGTAGTAGTGGTGGTAGTAGTAGTAGTAGTAGCAGTAGTAGTAGTGGTGGTGGTAATAGTAGTGGTAGTAGTGGTGTAGTGTAGTGGTAGCGGCGGTGGCAGTAGCAGCAGTAGTAGCGGTGGCAGTGGCGGTAGTAGCGGTGGTAGTGGTAGCGGTGGTGGTGGTAGCAGCAGCGGCGGTGGTGGTGGTGGTGGCGGTGGTAGCGGTGGCGGCAGCAGCGGCGGTGGCAGTGGCAGCGGTGGTGGCGGTGGCGGTGGCGGTGGTAGCGGTGGTGGTGGTAGCGGTGGTAGCGGTGGCAGCGGCGGCGGTGGTGGTGGTGGCGGTGGTGATGGTGGCAGCAGCGGCGGCGGTAGCAGTGGCGGCGGTGGTGGCGGTGGCGGTGGCGGTGGTAGCGGTGGTGGTGGTAGCGGTGGTGGTGGTGGCGGCAGCGGCGGTGGTGGTAGTAGTGGTAGCGGTGGTGGTAGCAGCAGCGGTGGTGGTAGCAGCAGCGGTGGTAGTAGCGCAGTAGTAGTAGTAGCAGTAGTAGTAGCAGCAGTAGTAGTAGTAGCAGCAGTAGTAGTAGACCGAAAGCTTCAGTCTCTGATATCGACGGTTGTTCCGCTGAGATTGCATCTGGCTCTTCTGACCGCCTCTATACATAGACTGAAGTACGTCAATGGGATACTGTGGGAGCGAATGGTTCGGTTCGGCGGACCGCGATGAATGAGATATGCAACGAGTTTTTCACTCTTTACGTCTTCATATATCCACTTTGGCTGCAATATTACACTGAATCTAAATAGCCATAAGAATGACCGGAAATATATACTTTGACTTACGATAGCTTGCTCATTTAGATCCTATATTAATGATTAATCCGAGAAAGTCTTGTAGTCAACAAGATTTGTTGTCAGCCATCTTGGTTTAAGTTGATGAATATTCATTTTTCTTTTCGAACGTCCAATAGCTACGTATGAGTCAGCCCGGCTTGAGCTGGTGATGTTTGAATATTCATAAGCCCAATATCAAACACGTGCTCTGATTGGCCATTGGGCTTGTTTTGGTCGGTTGACCGGAAATATATCGGGCGGGTCATGTCATAGATTACCAGTTCGAATGCATGAACGTACCGTTTCCTTGGTTCTGAGATAAAAATGGATAACTCATATACGTAAGTCTGTAAATTTCGCATTTAGAAATAAGTCATAAAAAATTGATAACTGTACATAGGAGAAAAATAGACATAGTATTTTTGTATCTGATTTATAAATCAGAAAATTAGATCTAAATCTAGGCGTTGTGGCGTGCGCCTGTAATCCAGCTAACAGTGGAAGTTACAAACTGATTCAGCCGAGGACGCAGGTTCGAAACTGAGTCACGTCTTTCGGATGGTGACGTTAAAGGTCGGTCCCCAGACGTAAATAATCATATCTGATTGATACACGTCTGTAAAAACCAAATACACACACTAAATAAAGAAAATTGTGGAGAAAGTTTTGGGACCAAAGCGGGCCTGTCGGCTCAATCTCTCCCGTGGTGCGAGCGTGGGTACCGTCTGTGTATGGGGAATGTCAACAAATGTCAGTTTTATTAAAGAATGACCCATACCAGACGGTTATTTCTGTCTACAGTAGTAGTAGTGGTGATAGTAGTAGTAGTAGTAGTAGTACTGGAAGTTATGGAATCTACATCTACAAAGTGTCAAAGTCCTCAAGCAGGTTCATCCGGATACCGGCACCTCCAGTCGAGCCATGATGATCATGAACAGCTTCGTCAACGACTCCACTAGTGGTGGTGGTGGTGTTGGTAGTAGTAGTAGTAATATTATAATCATTACTATCATTATTACTATTATTATTATCATTACCATTATTTCACATGCATTATCATCATCATCATCATTTCTCTTTCTTCGAGTCTTGAAAGTTGCAATACAAGTTGTTCATGAAATGATTCATCTTCATTTTACTTACTCACATCTTAGTCTTTAGAATTCTATCTACATTTAAACTACGATATACCTTACAAGTTACACCGCAGTGCATCAATACACACTTTGCAACAAGATCGGGGGCCTACAATACAAACAGCTATAATCATAAAACTCCAGGTATCAACATATTATTCCGGCTACCGCGCGGCGCCCGAGTTCGCACGCCGTAGATCACCGTACGTCACCATCATAACATCCGCAATACCGCATCGCTACGATCTCAATGTACACACACACTACTGCATAGTCATAGTCATAGGCACAAAATGTCACCAAATAAACCACGATTTCATGATTTTAGAATAAGAGAAATCTTACCAGTGTCGCGGATATAGCAATCTCTGTTACCTTTGATTCCGACTGTCAGATCGTTTAACCAGGACAGTTCACAGGATGCTCAAAAATTCGCAAAATATATAAGCCGCACAGTCAGACTTTCCGTTAGAAATCGGCTTCTATCATTCACTGGGAAGTCAATCGCGAGAGTGGAGGGCGTGAATAGAAGTCGCTTGTTGACAATCCCATGCGCTGTTCTGTTCACCAAATTTACTCCCTAAAATAAGCCGTTTTTATGTTATGCTGTTATCGACTAATCATTCATTAACAGTTTTTTCAAAGTTTTAATTTGCTTTATTCTATATTAGAATTAAATATTTTCCAAAAAATAATGTTTGCCTTGCTGTCAGAGCGTAAAAAAAGTTCCTTTAATCGATTAAAATTTTGAAAAGCCGTGTTTCCAAGGGGCGGGGTGGGCGATATTACTACGTAAGGTTGTCTGAAAGGTGTATACAATTGGTTTTATTGGCTATTTCCCGAGATTGGAAAGGTATATCTAATCATTATTTGCCTCTTAAACGATGGTTCCAATTCCCTTTACTTCTTAAGAGAATACAAGTCATAGCATTGAATAATGACTAGCTTTGGGGACTGTCACTATGGATCCGGATCCGGTTACGTGATACGTTTGTCATAAAGATCTACTTGTAAATAAAATGCTTTTATTTCAGTTTAAATCTACTATTTCTATTTGAAGAAGAAAAAAAGGTGGATACCAGATTTCAAATATCATTCCGTGCGAATAGCAACGAGCCTCCTGATCTCCTCCAACATATAAAATTACGTAATCAAGAAGAACGGAGGTCTACAGCTGACGAAAGAGGGCGGCATGATGCTTTCAAGAAAGTGTGAATTAGGTATAGGTTGGTTTCGAAGTTTTTTTTTCGAATATAGAACTTCAGAAAAAGAAAAGGCCATCTTGATATTTGATAAATTTCGAATAAAATTTAGGATAAGTCAGAAATATAGCAACAAGGATCCCCAACACCCCCGAATCGAATGGTGCAAAAGAAAATGGGGAGAGGGAGAGTGAAGGAAGAGGGGAAAGAAGGGAAGAGAGAGAGAGAGAGACACCCAGACAGACATAGACTGAAATAGACACACACATAGACAGGCAGAGGCAGTCGAGATAGACAGACAGGCGGCTCAAAAGTAAATGGAAAAGGGAACACAACGTAAAAAAAATAGTTACGCACCCCATGCCCAACCTGCCCTTATACTGAACGATTTCACTTGCGTTTTACCCTCATCATAATTTACGGTGCTTTATCTTTCCTTCCAAATATGATTTACTTGTCGACGAAAGTCGTTGGTGGCGCTAAACATGTATAGAACACTAGAACCTTCCGAGCTAACACAGACTTTAGCTTACTTCAATCGGCCACGTTTATATTATGCCCAACTTGAACCGGCGCAACGGATCAAGGATTTTGCAAGGGGGAGGGCGATTCAGAACCTTAAGCGATAAAAAGTCTAATCTATGCCTTGAAATTTGCACGTTCCCTATTGTTTTATTTTTTCTTTGGAATTCACTTTTTTCTCTAACACACTTTTTTTTCAATAGTTTTTTTATTGATTCCAAACAATACAAATCAATCTTAGAAATAAAATACAATTGTTTTTTCTTAACATGATTTCAAATTTTTTTCATAACATAAATTGTATGATTGATGAAAACAAAAATGAAATCAATTGTAACATAAAACAAATGACCCCATCGAACCAAACACACTACTAAACCCCCTCCCTCCCCACCATGCGACACACACCCCATCCGACCATACTTCCACACATATACGCACACTGTTCCTAGCCCCCTCAGAATATCCCAAAATCGGAGCGACAGAAAAACAGAAACAATCTGTTTACAAAAACAACACAAATTTTTAAAAATCATTTCACAAACACACACACTCTCTCTCTCTCTCTCTCACACACACACACACCCTCTCGATTCGGCCCCACCTTGATCCGCCACTGATGCGGACTGTGTTCTTTTTCTACATCGTCATTTGAAAATTCGATGAAGCTTTCGATTTTTATATTTTCCAAATCAGTTATAAATAAACTTGAGTCAGGAGTTGCAGACGCACCGAGACAACTTTAAACGCAGCCAGGAGGATATTTTCGTCTTCTCCATGACGTAGTGGGGGAGGTGGTGTGATAAGATTTCTGGTTTACATTGTCTACAAATTTGGGGTTTACACTTATGAAGAATCTGATTCTTATGTTATTTCATCGATTCATTGTCAAGAAGGGCGCCCCCTGGGCCACCATTTTGGTAATTCAAAAATGGCCGCTATTTGAGCTTGTGATAAGATTTCTATAGTTATGTGGTTTACAGGTATAAAGTATCTGATGTTGATGTTATCCCATCCATTTGATGTCTAGGAGGGCGCCCCCTGACTAGAACATGCATTTATGGGATGTCCTACGTGGCTACCTAGTGATGGCCCTTCTTTTAGACCTGTATGGGATCTTCAGGTTAGGATTCTTACAAAAGGCAAAATGATTGCCCTATTTCTGTAGCCAATTCCATATTTGTTTTTAAACTACACCAAGCCAAAAGCCTTTAGAGGCTGCCGTACATATTGTTGAAATTTAATAGGACCACCATCCTAGATAGTAATGTAGTACGAAATAAAAGGTTCAGAATACTGTACTAATGCTATGTCATGGTTGTCGATGTCAGGGAACATAATACTAATGTTCTTTCACATACTTGATGTCAACACCGCTTCTGAAGGACATCCTAAAACTTACTTTGGCAACCAATTCGACAGAGAGATATACATGAAGCTCTTCCTCCTCCTATAAAGGAGGGTCCCGTCCTATTCAGGTTCCTATATACAGCCTGAGAAAGTGAAGGCACCAATGAAGAAGCTAAATAATGACTGGGCCTGTTGCTATGGCTCCCCGCCTGCTGAAATATGGTGCAGATCGACATACTTAACTAGCTAGTTCAATCCAAAGCTGACATATTGACCAGGCATCACCAAACCTGTATTAGTTGTGGTATCATCATACCGTTGAAGAAGCCAGCGATCGAAGCCTCAACATTTTCTGTTAAAGACATGTTAAAGACAAGCTTGCGTTCTGGTCAGTGGCGTAGATCCTTACTTAATAACTATTTTTCAGGGGGGTGTGAATGAACAGACTATCCCCTGAACAATAGGTATTAAGTAAGGATCTAGGCCACTGGTTCTGGTAATGATAGGAAAACAACCCCTAGGGCAACTATCCTCTAGGACAGCTACCCCGGACAACTATCCTAGGGGGTAGTTGTCCGGTGGGTAGATGTCCTAGGGGGTTATTGACTGGGGGTGGTTATCCGGGGTGGATGTCCGGGGGTAGTTGTCATAGGGGTTAGTTGTCTGGGGTAGTTGTCCTAGGGGGTAGGTGTCCTATAGAACCATTCAATTCAATTCAATTGAAATAATTTTATTTCACTTACTCAATCAAAACAAAAGAAAATGCTTACATAAAACGAACCGTATCAGGACAATTATCCCCTGGAAAATCACCCCGAAAATTACCCCCAAGGACAACCACCCCGAGGAAATTCCCCCTCCGACGACAATTACCCCTCCCTTGAAAGTTACCCCTTGGACAAGTCCACTTAGATTATAAGTTGGTTTAATAAAATAAACAAAATTGGGGTAATTGTCCTCAGGGGGGGGGGGTAGAGGGGGTTGATTGTCAAAGGGGTTAATTTTCAGGGGGTGGGGTAATTGTCCACAGGGGTAATAATTATTGTCCTATGGGATGATTTTCCGGGGGGTTATTGTCCTCGGAGGGTAATTTT
Source organism: Mesocentrotus franciscanus (assembly GCA_037976565.1). Taxonomy (NCBI): domain Eukaryota; kingdom Metazoa; phylum Echinodermata; class Echinoidea; order Camarodonta; family Strongylocentrotidae; genus Mesocentrotus; species Mesocentrotus franciscanus. The sequence continues at coordinate 25,257,569 of CP137670.1, read as the reverse complement.
CCAGGGGGTTAATTGTCCTTGGGGGTTAATTGTCCCGCTTGTAATTAGCCGGGGGTGATTGCCCAGGGGGGAATTGTCCTAGAACCAAAATGAACATCAAATGACGATTGCAATACAACATATAAAGTGACATTTGTTCGTAATTACACCATCGTAAAGGGTGACTAAATTACAAATTCATGTTTACTTCTGTTGATCTATAACAATGTTATACATGACATATCTTTTGATTTTTGATGTACATTACTACATTTATGTCATATATTTCATATTATTTTTTATATTACTTTTCTTCTACCTGCTAAGCTCCACCCCTAAAAAAACCTCCAAAAGCAAATGACTTCTGTGACATCATCATGGCAGTCATTCATCAGTCAACTAGATGAACAAAAGACAGTGGTATGTCCCTTACCGTCAACTGACCACCTGTTCACAAAAGCATTGCATGTTTCATACAATGCCCACTCACAAAATTCAATTACACTTTAAGCAGTTGCTATGTCAGAAATCCCCAAGCAACACCATTAAAAGGAGGGTTTCAATTGGCTATTATATGAAAACACACAATGCTAATACAATAAGGTACTCAGTGGGTGAGGACATACCACTGACTTTGGAAGACAGCTTCAACTGACTAGTTGAAGGAACTTCTGAAGTCCTATTTATTTTGCTACAGAACAATGGGTTGTATTTGCTAAACAGGTTTTTTCAAGTGATATCTTATTGTTCTAGTGGCTCTAGTTATCACGTGGATCGATATGTGCAGCCCTTTGTAACTGCAAAGAAAAAGGGCGAACAAGGGCTAGTCCTTAATCAAATTGGCCTACCTTTAAATTAAATTGGATTGGATTCATGAGCGCTACTGTTAATCTACTGAATTAAAATGGCCATAGCTAGCTCTGACGTGTGGTCTTGGGGCAATGTGCTTGTTGTTAGCAAGTTCGTGGTACTTTGTATTGATACTGGGATCGCAAAATCCTTTGGTGTTCTTATTCCTACAATGGTTGAGCGTGTTGAGTCAGATTATGCTACTGTAGGATTGATATGTAGCCTGCCTGCAACGCTTATGTACCTCTTATGTAAGTAACATTGTGATAAACACACATTTTTGGTAGGAGTTGTAGTAGTGGTAGCTATTAGTAGTTTGTTTGTTTTTTGTTTTTTTTACCTGACTGCTAAGAAACATTTTAATGAGGATTAATGATTTACCAATAAAGGGCACTATATAGCGCATCGACTTGGTTCGTCACCTCAGGGGCGGATCCAGCCGGCGGCAAGGGAGGGGGCCTAAAAAGGGGCCCACTTCGTGCGAAAATTTGAAAATCGTGCCGGTCGATTTTTCGCTCAGTGGGGGTAGTGAGCAAAAAAAAAAAATTTTGGCACCCGAAAAAAAAGAAGGGTAATTTTTTTTCTCCACCACCACCCCTTGGGCGCCAGGGTAGTGAGCACAATTTTTGGGGACACCCGAAAAATTTACCCTACGGGAAGGGTTAATTTTTTTTCCACCGCCACCCCTTGGGCGCCAGGAGGGGCCCAACTTTTTTTTTTAAAAAGGGTGTTTTACCTGTTGTTTTTTCTAGGGAGGGGCCCGGGGCCTGGGCCTCCCTGGATCCGCCACTGGCACCTCATATTCGGGCGGAAATGTGGTTTAATCGTATTTCATAGTAGTAGGCCTAGAATTCTGACATTAAGCGGAATTTCGTAAGGGTTTCAGAAAACGGTGAATATTTTATGTGTTTTCATATTTGTAATCATTAATTTATTATCTTTTCTAATTTTTTTTCAATATCGTAGGTCCTTTTGTAACTCTCGTTCTGCCGAAAACCAACCATCGTTTTGTCGCTATGTTAGGTGGAGGGTTGTGTGGATTATGTATTATTGCTTGCGCTTTCTTCAAAAACACAGCTACTGTAGGAGTCTGTCTCGCTTTATCAGGTTAGCTACATATCTTGTTATTTAGCCATTTAACCGACAATGTTATTCTTTAGCTCATGTTGTGCCCTAGCTGCCTGGTAGATACAAAGACATACATACTCAGAGATTGGCCAACTTGGTTTCACTTGGTCACAACATTCATTTGTTATTCATTTGTTTTGTGCCCCCCCCCCAAAAAAAAAAATGCAGTAGGTCCTATTCGCCTTATCGTGCCCAACTCGATATCGAACTGAGTAGGCAAAACTCTTCTTATCATTGTCTATGTGTAGGCACTGCAAAACAGCGCTATGTCACGACGTGAATGCTCATCGAAAAGACCCCCCCCCAAAAAAAAAAAAAAAAAATAATAATAATAATAATAATAATACATAAATAAATAAATACAAAAATAAATAAATAATAAAATAAATAAATATATTATACAAATATACACTGTCTTGAGAGGTTCTGGTTAAAACTATGCGCAAGAGGTGACTCCAATAGTACTATTTGCTGAGGGGCGCAGCCCCGAAGCAAATGGTACTTTTGGAGTCACCGAGGCCCATAGTTTTAACCAGTACCTCGAATAGAAGGCATGGTATATTTGTTTTATATCCTGCATCAAAAATTTATTTTATAAAAAAAAAAAAAAAAAAAAAAACATTTTTGGGACAAAAAAATTTAGAACAAAAAAAATGTCAATTTTTATCTAAAAAGATTTAGAATATTTCGTTTTCATTAAATTAAGATTTGAAGAAAAAAAAATTCAATTAAAAAAAAAAAAAAAAAATAGTACTCCCAAATAGTACTCTCATATAGTACTTTCTAAAAATAGTTCAAATATTTCTGGTCATGTGACGAGCTCTCAACCAATCAAAAGCCAACAAATTTTTGATGCAGGATATAAATATATATATATATATATATATATATATAAACACAATATTAATAATAATAAAAATAATAATAATAATAAATAAAATAAAATAAAATAAATAAATAAATCATAATAATACTACTACTACTAATAATAATAATGATAATAATAATACAAAATAAATATAAAAATGAAATAAAAATACAAATAAATAAATAACCGATTATAAAAAACGATGAAGGCTAGTCTAGCCTATCCATTTTCATCATGTTTGTGTATATTAATATAACTAGGATTTACAAGTGAACATCCACTCCAACTACTCTTCCACAATCGGCATTTGGTATACAAGGCGATGGTTGAAGCTCTTTGGATTAGCCCATTCCCATGTGGTCCAGTGTGATCCTTTGTATATATGTTTTAGTTTCTTGTATTTCAATTTGTTAATTTGCCTTTTGAAATAATGTCAATCCTATGTAAATTCTCAACCGCTACA
>CP137670.1:25226482-25253782 GCA_037976565.1 Mesocentrotus franciscanus | reverse complement strand
TATTGTTTTATTTTTCTTTGGAATTCACTTTTTCTCTCACACACTTTTTTTCAATAGTTTTTTATTGATTCCAAACAATACAAATCAATCTTAGAAATAAAATACAATTGTTTTTCTTAACATGATTTCAAATTTTTTCATAACATAAATTGTATGATTGATGAAAACAAAAATGAAATCAATTGTAACATAAAACAAATGACCCCATCGAACCAAACACACTACTAAACCCCTCCCTCCCCACCATGCGACACACACCCCATCCGACCATACTTCCACACATATACGCACACTGTTCCTAGCCCCCTCAGAATATCCCAAAATCGGAGCGACAGAAAAAAAGAAACAATCTGTTTACAAAAACAACACAAATTTTTAAAAATCATTTCACAAACACACTCTCTCTCTCTCACACACACACACACACCCTCTCGATTCGGCCCCACCTTGATCCGCCACTGATGCGGACTGTGTTCTTTTTCTACATCGTCATTTGAAAATTCGATGAAGCTTTCGATTTTTATATTTTCCAAATCAGTTATAAATAAACTTGAGTCAGGAGTTGCAGACGCACCGAGACAACTTTAAACGCAGCCAGGAGGATATTTTCGTCTTCTCCATGACGTAGTGGGGGAGGTGGTGTGATAAGATTTCTGGTTTACATTGTCTACAAATTTGGGGTTTACACTTATGAAGAATCTGATTCTTATGTTATTTCATCGATTCATTGTCAAGAAGGGCGCCCCCTGGGCCACCATTTTGGTAATTCAAAAATGGCCGCTATTTGAGCTTGTGATAAGATTTCTATAGTTATGTGGTTTACAGGTATAAAGTATCTGATGTTGATGTTATCCCATCCATTTGATGTCTAGGAGGGCGCCCCCTGACTAGAACATGCATTTATGGGATGTCCTACGTGGCTACCTAGTGATGGCCCTTCTTTTAGACCTGTATGGGATCTTCAGGTTAGGATTCTTACAAAAGGCAAAATGATTGCCCTATTTCTGTAGCCAATTCCATATTTGTTTTTAAACTACACCAAGCCAAAAGCCTTTAGAGGCTGCCGTACATATTGTTGAAATTTAATAGGACCACCATCCTAGATAGTAATGTAGTACGAAATAAAAGGTTCAGAATACTGTACTAATGCTATGTCATGGTTGTCGATGTCAGGGAACATAATACTAATGTTCTTTCACATACTTGATGTCAACACCGCTTCTGAAGGACATCCTAAAACTTACTTTGGCAACCAATTCGAGAGAGATATACATGAAGCTCTTCCTCCTCCTATAAAGGAGGGTCCCGTCCTATTCAGGTTCCTATATACAGCCTGAGAAAGTGAAGGCACCAATGAAGAAGCTAAATAATGACTGGGCCTGTTGCTATGGCTCCCCGCCTGCTGAAATATGGTGCAGATCGACATACTTAACTAGCTAGTTCAATCCAAAGCTGACATATTGACCAGGCATCACCAAACCTGTATTAGTTGTGGTATCATCATACCGTTGAAGAAGCCAGCGATCGAAGCCTCAACATTTTCTGTTAAAGACATGTTAAAGACAAGCTTGCGTTCTGGTCAGTGGCGTAGATCCTTACTTAATAACTATTTTTCAGGGGGGTGTGAATGAACAGACTATCCCCTGAACAATAGGTATTAAGTAAGGATCTAGGCCACTGGTTCTGGTAATGATAGGAAAACAACCCCTAGGGCAACTATCCTCTAGGACAGCTACCCCGGACAACTATCCTAGGGGGTAGTTGTCCGGTGGGTAGATGTCCTAGGGGGTTATTGACTGGGGGTGGTTATCCGAGGGTGGATGTCCGGGGGTAGTTGTCATAGGGGTTAGTTGTCTGGGGTAGTTGTCCTAGGGGGTAGGTGTCCTATAGAACCATTCAATTCAATTCAATTGAAATAATTTTATTTCACTTACTCAATCAAAACAAAAGAAAATGCTTACATAAAACGAACCGTATCAGGACAATTAACCCCTGGACAATCACCCCGAAAATTACCCCCAAGGACAACCACCCCGAGGAAATTCCCCCTCCGACGACAATTACCCTCCCTTGAAAGTTACCCCCTTGGACAAGTCCACTTAGATTATAAGTTGGTTTTAATAAAATAAACAAAATTGGGGGTAATTGTCCTCAGGGAGAGGGGGTAGAGGGGGTTGATTGTCAAAGGGGTTAATTTTCAGGGGGTGAGGTAATTGTCCACAGGGGTAATAATTATTGTCCTATGGGATGATTTTCCGGGGGGCTATTGTCCTCGGAGGGTAATTTTCCAGGGGGTTAATTGTCCTTGGGGGTTAATTGTCCCGCTTGTTATTGGCCGGGGGTGATTGCCCAGGGGGGAATTGTCCTAGAACCAAAATGAACATCAAATGACAATTGCAATACAACATATAAAGTGACATTTGTTCGTAATTACACCATCGTAAAGGGTGACTAAATTACAAATTCATGTTTACTTCTGTTGATCTATAACAATGTTATACATCACATATCTTTTGATTTTTGATGTACATTACTACATTTATGTCATATATTTCATATTATTTTTTATATTACTTTTCTTCTACCTGCTAAGCTCCACCCTAAAAAAACCTCCAAAAGCAAATGACTTCTGTGACATCATCATGGCAGTCATTCATCAGTCAGCTAGATGAACAAAAGACAGTGGTATGTCCCTTACCGTCAACTGACCACCTGTTCACAAAAGCATTGCATGTTTCATACAATGCCCACTCACAAAATTCAATTACACTTTAAGCAGTTGCTATGTCAGAAATCCCCAAGCAACACCATTAAAAGGAGGGTTTCAATTGGCTATTATATGAAAACACACAATGCTAATACAATAAGGTACTCAGTGGGTGAGGACATACCACTGACTTTGGAAGACAGCTTCAACTGACTAGTTGAAGGAACTTCTGAAGTCCTATTTATTTTGCTACAGAACAATGGGTTGTATTTGCTAAACAGGTTTTTTCAAGTGATATCTTATTGTTCTAGTGGCTCTAGTTATCACGTGGATCGATATGTGCAGCCCTTTGTAACTGCAAAGAAAAAGGGCGAACAAGGGCTAGTCCTTAATCAAATTGGCCTACCTTTAAATTAAATTGGATTGGATTCATGAGCGCTACTGTTAATCTACTGAATTAAAATGGCCATAGCTAGCTCTGACGTGTGGTCTTGGGGCAATGTGCTTGTTGTTAGCAAGTTCGTGGTACTTTGTATTGATACTGGGATCGCAAAATCCTTTGGTGTTCTTATTCCTACAATGGTTGAGCGTGTTGAGTCAGATTATGCTACTGTAGGATTGATATGTAGCCTGCCTGCAACGCTTATGTACCTCTTATGTAAGTAACATTGTGATAAACACACATTTTTGGTAGGAGTTGTAGTAGTGGTAGCTAGTAGTAGTTTGTTTGTTTTTTGTTTTTTTTACCTGACTGCTAAGAAACATTTTAATGAGGATTAATGATTTACCAATAAAGGGCACTATATAGCGCATCGACTTGGTTCGTCACCTCAGGGGCGGATCCAGCCGGCGGCAAGGGAGGGGGCCTAAAAAGGGGCCCACTTCGTGCGAAAATTTGAAAATCGTGCCGGTCGATTTTTCGCTCAGTGGGGTAGTGAGCAAAAAAAAATTTGGCACCCGAAAAAAATTCTCCGAAGGGTAATTTTTCCACCACCACCCCTTGGGCGCCAGGGAGTGAGCACAATTTTTTTGGGACACCCGAAAAATTTACCCTACGGGAAGGGTTAATTTTTTCCACCGCCACCCCTTGGGCGCCAGGAGGGCCCAACTTTTTTTTCAAAAAAAGGGTGTTTTTACCTGTTGTTTTTTCTAGGGAGGGGCCCGGGGCCCCGGCCCCCTCCCTGGATCCGCCACTGGCACCTCATATTCGGGCGGAAATGTGGTTTAATCGTATTTCATAGTAGTAGGCCTAGAATTCTGACATTAAGCGGAATTTCGTAAGGGTTTCAGAAAACGGTGAATATTTTATGTGTTTTCATATTTGTAATCATTAATTTATTATCTTTTCTAATTTTTTTTCAATATCGTAGGTCCTTTTGTAACACTCGTTCTGCCGAAAACCAACCATCGTTTTGTCGCTATGTTAGGTGGAGGGTTGTGTGGATCATGTATTATTGCTTGCGCTTTCTTCAAAAACACAGCTACTGTAGGAGTCTGTCTCGCTTTATCAGGTTAGCTACATATCTTGTTATTTAGCCATTTAACCGACAATGTTATTCTTTAGCTCATGTTGTGCCCTAGCTGCCTGGTAGATACAAAGACATACATACTCAGAGATTGGCCAACTTGGTTTCACTTGGTCACAACATGGCGCATATTCATTTGTTTTGTGCCCCCCAAAAAATGCAGTAGGTCCTATTCGCCTTATCGTGCCCAACTCGATATCGAACTGAGTAGGCAAAACTCTTCTTATCATTGTCTATGTGTAGGCACTGCAAAACAGCGCTATGTCACGACGTGAATGCTCATCGAAAAGACCCCCCCCCAAAAAAAAAAAAAATAATAATAATAATAATAATAATAATAATACATAAATAAATAAATACAAAAATAAATAAATAATAAAATAAATAAATATATTATACAAATATACACTGTCTTGAGAGGTTCTGGTTAAAACTATGCGCAAGAGGTGACTCCAATAGTACTATTTGCTGAGGGGCGCAGCCCCGAAGCAAATGGTACTTTGGAGTCACCGAGGCCCATAGTTTTAACCAGTACCTCGAATAGAAGGCATGGTATATTTGTTTTATATCCTGCATCAAAAATTTATTTTATAAAAAAAAAAAAAAAAAAAAAAAAAAACATTTTTGGGACAAAAAAATTTAGAACAAAAAAAATGTCAATTTTTATCTAAAAGATTTAGAATATTTTGTTTTCATTAAATTAAGATTTGAAAAAAAAAATTCAATTAAAAAAAAAAACTCCCAAATAGTACTCCCAAATAGTACTCTCATATAGTACTTTCTAAAAATAGTTCAAATATTTCTGGTCATGTGACGAGCTCTCAACCAATCAAAAGCCAACAAATTTTTGATGCAGGATATAAATATATATATATATATATATATAAACACAATATTAATAATAATAAAAATAATAATAATAATAAATAAAATAAAATAAAATAAATAAATAAATCATAATAATACTACTACTACTAATAATAATAATGATAATAATAATACAAAATAAATATAAAAAATGAAATAAAAAATACAAATAAATAAATAACCGATTATAAAAAAAAAAACGATGAAGGCTAGTCTACCCTATCCATTTTCATCATGTTTGTGTATATTAATATAACTACTAGCAGGGCCCGTGGAAAATCCACGGGATTCTAGGGAGGGTGGGAGGGGGTTGTAAATACTTTTAAATAGATATGTGCTATCGATTTTTTTTTTTTTTTTTTTTTGATTTTTTTTAAATAATTTTTTAATTATAATTTTCATTATATATTAAAAAAAAAAATATTTCTGTGCTAGATGATATTATTTTTCTTCATTGTATATGCCTACTTTTTATCATTTTATAATTTTTCTTCTTCTTTTCATTAATATTTTACTCGTTAGAATACCAACCTTTTGTTTGCTGTCCCATCATGTATCGTTTTGAATTTTTAATTTTTATCTGAATTATGTAATAAAACTTGAAAACTGGAAGAAAACAGTGAAATCAATAATTTGTAATCAAAATTGATGCAGATATTTTAGACTTTACCTTCGTTTTCACTTTCGTTATTTACGATTATTGTCGTCACTTCGTTCCTATTATTCTCACTATCCCTTTCCCGGATCCTCACTCTCGTTATCTATACGAATCAAGGGCGTCATTGCAATCCGAGTTTGAGCATGGGGGACACAATTACATGTCACTCTCTCTCTAGTTACGCTGTTTCACGGCATGTACTTTCATTGGTGACCGGTTCATTTATTGTCTTTTTCATCTTTGACGTTTCATTACATTTTTAGAGAAAGAAGACGATTGGTTGTACGGTTCTCGACTCTTAATCTTTGTCTGAATTCAGTTTCCACCTCCCGCGCGAAGCGCATAAGTTTTGACGTTTCATAATTATTAGAGAAAGAAGACGTTTCATAGTACCGTTCTCGACTGTTTGAATAAAGTTCCCCCGCGCGAAGTCAACAGAGAGAGAAAGAGAAAGAAAGAAAACAGGAAAGATTTTAACCCCAAATCGTGGGGGGGGGGACGTGTCCCCCCGTGCCCCAGGATAATGGATTGACGCCCCTGATAGGCCTACGAATATTGTTCTCAGCATGCACTTCACTCCCATTATCATTTTGGTTTTTTCACACATTGCTAAGTTAATTTAGTCCTACAATGAAAATAATATACAAATATACAATGACACTCGAAGGATAATGGATTGACGCCCCTGATAGGCCTACGAATATTGTTCTCATGCACTTCACTCCCATTATCATTTTGGTTATTTTCACACATTACTAAGTTAATTTAGTCCTACAATGAAAATAATATACAAATATACAAATATACAATGACACTCGAAGTGACTCGAGGATCTAGCTAAAACTATTCGCATCGAAGGAACATCAAATCGTATTATATTATCCCGAGGGCCATCGATCGCGGCCCCAGAGAGAACAGTACTGTTCCCGAGTGCGAATAGTTTTAGCTTGTTCCGAGAATGAGTCATTGTATAATTGTTTTATATCCCTTCCACCTGTAGGCCTATCATTCCTTGGACACTTCTGTAATAGCATGTACCGTACTCACATTCACATCACATTCAATAAAGAAATAAAAGAAAACAACAATTCATTGCACGGCTCAAACACGAAACATTGAAGAATCTAAAGACACGCTATACAGCCAGTATTACAGGTACAGCAGTAGAGTGCTGCAGTTACCGCACAGGGTACAGTAAATTGCATGGCGTGAGCGCCGTGACTGGCACCGCGGGAGTTGCCCGTGCGGAGGCATTTGATATTACGTGAGCTCGCTGAATTTACCTTCTCGTCAGTTATATGGTCTCGATAATTACAATCTATTTGCGTTATTGTTGTTGTGATTTTAATGTAGTTTTCATGAAAAGACCAATAAAGCAGAAGCTTGGACTATGATTATGTTGACATGGTTCACAGAATATGTATAAATATTTTCAAAGTAAAGATTTTACGCGAAAAATCGGACGGTTTGTGCCATATATCGCAGCTGTCGCACGAATTAACTCAACTGTGTGTGTGTGTGGCCTGGGCGTAGAACCAACATAATACGTTCTCGATCGTCAGTTTGGCTGCTGCAAAGGCCTATATATAGCAAGATGCCTAACACCGGACAGGCCCAACCCGTTGCGCCTTGTACTTGCTACGCCACATGACTTGAGTGGATTGTCGTATGCTGTGTATTTCTCTGGCATGCCCGTAAAGTGCCTACAAAGCATATCATAAGCAAGATGCCTAACACGGGTAGGCCCGCTCTGTTGCAGCGTGTATCTGCTACAACACATTATAGAGTGGATCGTCTCTAAAAGTGTATCTCCTTGATTAGACAGAGGGCGGGTGCACGCCTTGCTGCCTCACTCTCGCGGGTTCGTCGCCTTCTTGCACGGACAACGACGGCCGTGCTCTCGTCCGCTCGTCCTCCCGGGACCCCGAAACCACCTTTAACGACATCGACGGCGACCGCGGGGTCGACGTGGCACGCGGGATACGGGAGACATGCCTCGTATAATTGTGTCGCCGTTCCCGCGCCTCGGCGAAGGGGGGCGCGGTCGAGGAAAGACGTTTTTCATGAACCGTTTTTACCCCCCGCGACGATTTTGCGTATTAATATATAGAAGGATTTACAAGTGAACATCCACTCCAACTACTCTTCCACAATCGGCATTTGGTATACAAGGCGATGGTTGAAGTTTGGATTAGCCCATTCCCATGTGGTCCAGTGTGATCCTTTGTATATATGTTTTCTTAGTTTCTTGTATTTCAATTTGTTAATTTGCCTTTTTGAAATAATGTCAATCCTATGTAAATTCTCAACCGCTACATTGCATGTTTACTGTATATTAACCAGTTGTGGGACGTCAACAAATAGGCCACTTTCGTAATGCAATTAAACTTAATGCCAACATCTTTGTTAAGTGCCTCTTTACAAATTATTTCGTTCATCTGATTGATTGAAAAGGTTTTATTATAATTGCACTTCGCAGCCAAATGGCTGAATCATGTACAATTTACATTGGCAATAATGCATACAAATATGGTTTGATATTCTCACAAAGTATAACATACAGTAATATAATAAAATTCACAACCAATATGACTAAGGCAATAACAGACAAAATTAAGTTAGGTTTAAAATATATTTTGTGAGGTGACACAAGAGTGGATCAAAGGATGAGCAAGCAGGCGCTTTGCTCTTACACACTCTCAGACACGTTCTTAACAAACTGCTCTCATATTCGCCTCCCCCGCACACACATCACTACAATGAAAACTCATATTCTTACTCCTGTACCATGCTGGACACTCTCATAAACACTCACGTTCACACTCTCATACAGTCATACACACTCTTATACACACTCCCATTCACACTCCCATACCCTAGTTAAAGGCAAAGACCAGTTTTGGAAACGCCCCTCTCTCAAAAAAAAATGAAATGGAAGCTCTCATTACCAATCATGCGAAAGAATATGTTTTGACTAATACGTGATGATACAAATTTTGCTGGGAAAGTCGGGAAACCACCTACTAATTGATATATTTGGTAAACTATTATATCTATTGGGACCAAATAGATATCGCGCACGTGGTCGCGTAGTCCCATATACATCTTTCTGTGTACAGTGCTTGTAACTTGACCAAGACTGAGCCAAATTTCTTATCATTTTGATGATTCCAGAACCTTGCAGTACATACCAATACTTATATGCTAGATGATCAACCTTTTCTGATCGATTCCACAACGTTTCTTTCACAATGCAATCGCATGACCAGAACTGGTCTTTCTCTTTAAGGCCTGCTCGCCCATCCCTGGACTTCTCCTGTGTCAAGAAGTGTTGGGTATTTCAAAATGTAAACAAACAACAAGAAGCTCCCTCCCAACCTTCGTACATTGGAGCAAAATAAGTACATGAATTAAAACCTTGGACACCATCTGATCTGAATTGCAATGTCATGATTGCTACAAAACCTTATCACTAATTCCATATACAGTTCGTCCAAGAAAGAACGAAACCGAGAAGTATCGATGTTTTATCATAACTTAGTCACAACTATAATTAATAAATGACACATATTTGTAAAGCTTAGAGTCTCCTCTTTCATTTGATGCTACTCAAGTGATGCATATTTTACGCATGAGTGATTAAAAGCATTTTGAAGGAAGGAAACCAAAAATTCATTTGGCGGACGGTATCTGAATTTCGAAGAAAAATTCACATTTCTAGAAAGTTTTCTGCCCTTTCATATGACACCTCAATCAGGAAAAATGAGCCAGGAATAACAAAGTTCTGTTTGATTAAAGTAATGCTTGCATTTACATAATATGATTAAACGTAATCGTTTTCAATGGCTGCCTGCCGTAGCAACAAAGAGAGGTTTCAAAAGTCTTCATGCATGGCTGATCAGCATGAAGACTTTCGTCTTCTTTCTGCTGGCTTTCAGTCTGTGCCCCTTATGTGTTTGTTTAAACACCGAACGACTGGCATCTCAATCTCGTCAGTGTGACTTCGTCATTGTTATTTTTCGGATGTTGTTGTTGTTGGAGTTATTGCCTAATCGTACAGGTAATGCAAATTCGTACAGGTAACGCAAATTCATTCGAGTGATGTAAATATGCTACGTTATTATAATGAAAGTGACTCTAACATTACTCTTTTGGGGATGCGAATTTTATTGTTGTGATTAATATTAATTGTTCGTACCCTCTATTTTTAAAGACCATTATAATAGTAACTACCCTACGGGGCCTATGACTCACAAGCATAGCTTTCACCACAGGCCCCACTCAATATTTCACTCTTTTGTTTGTTTGGGGGGGGGGGGTTAGTTCCTCTTTTAATTCAATACATTCGAATAAATTGATATGAGGTGCTCACTTTCTGTTTTTGTTTCTGCTAAAAGTATCCACGTTTTTTTTGGTACCATTTACTTTCAGAATTCATTGCAAAATGTTAAATATATGTGAAATATTAAACAATAAACTGAAACTAATTACTATTAGACGTATTGTTATTATTATCATTATTGTTTGTTTTTATTTCCAACAGGTGTTGGCTTGTCAATGACCTACATGCCCACAATCCTTGCACTGAATGATTTCTTCCGAGAAAAATTCGTTTTGATGAACACAATCACGTTGTACGGCTACACCACCGGATCCATGCTGCTCCCTGTTATATTGGAAAGGTCCTTCGAAGCGTATGGCTAAGGAGGGGCGTTTATTGTCCTTGGCGGTATCGCTCTTAACCTTGTCGTGTGCGGTGCAACGATACGCAAGGCACCAAGCGAATTGAATGAGAAACAGGAGTGTCATTCTGAAGGAGTATCATCAACGCAAACAGAATACGTCCATTGTCAAGAGGAGAAGATAGATAGTGAGGAGGGCATCTGGGAGCAAAGACTTTTGATTCAAACCGAGGGACGTAGCGTAAGTAATCATGAAACATCACCGAATGCACCCACAACTTGGACAAGATCCGTCTTTCAAACCTGCAAACGGTCCTGCGGATTATTAAACGAACCGCTGTTTCTCTTCACCATCCCGAATCACTTTTTGGTATATTACACCATTTATGCGTGGATGCTGTTTCTTGTCCCCCACGCTGAACACCTGGGCATCCCTTCTTCCAAAGCAATCTTCCTCTCCACGATTGGTGGCGTAGGTGGCATCATCGGTCGCACCATCTTCATCATCCTCGTCGGCAATGGGAACAACGTTTATGTTTTCTACATTGCCATATACGTCTCATATGCACGTTATCCTTTCTGTTAGACTTCACCAGTTCTGCTTACGCGGTGCTACCTTGGCATTTGTCAAAGGTTTCTCCTTCTTCACCGAGGATGCAATTGGGTCCAGTTTATGCAAGGATGCAGTCTTTGATGATAGGAATTTTGACACGGCCCTTGCTCTCAGTGAATTCTCGGGAGGACTAGGGGTGACATGTGCAAGAGCATTTGCGTCATTAATAGTCCATTTGTTCTTTTCAAAGATGATCGCTAAAACCTTTGAGAAATCAACTTAGGGAAACTACACCCATTGATTTGTATGTTGTGCCATTATATTTATTTTTAAAAACGGGTTATTGATTTACAACATCAATGAGTGGATTGGATTGCTTTTTAAGCGTCTAAGTAAAACAGCTGAAGACAAAAAGTTATGGAGAAACCAGTGTCTCAAGTTCAATTTCCTTGTCTCCCGGCGGTCTCCAAATTAAGGGACAGAGATAGAATATCTTATTAGGGCCTATACTCATACATATCAAAAGATGACGCATGGGGCTAGTTAAATTGTCTTAGTTTGAGATTTTGAACGTCTTTGAAATTATACCATCAGATTGACTTTTCTTAAACCCATGTTGAGTGGTATTATTTATATACACTATTACTCAGTCGACAGGCAAATTGTATCGCGCTATGACTTTCGTGAGTTTTAGGTGACGGCGCTTTTGTATGCGAGTCATATCTATAGTTGAGAGAAAGATGCGTCAATTAAAGTTGCTCCTGTTTAGTCAGGCAACTCATAGTTCCACAGATAGTTCGAATCCTGTCACAAAGATCTATCTGGAAGGAAACTATTAGGATTTTCATGATTTAAGCTATGATCGCGCCCCCATACGCATGTCTACATAGTGTTTGGCCCAAATTGTATCTTAGTACGCTTTTCCATTTAACATTACAAATTCCTGAAAAATACTCGTAATTCTCTTATGATAATTTCCTAGGTTATCTGTTTGATGTCACCCAGTCATTTACGAAGGTCTTCATCATCGTCGGCTTCATGCACGCCGTCATGGTCGTCCATCTCATCTTCGTAGCGATCCTCATCAAGAGACGACGATAAGATTTTATCTTGACCACTGAGGATTTAGAGGAAAAGGCAGAAACGTCCCCTATCCTCCTTCCTTTTGAAATCTTTCAGGGAGGTGCCCTGAAAACGTTGATACCGAACAACCTTTTTATATCATGACATTGGTAACTAATGGCTAATAGTAATAACTAACTGCATTTCCATGATTTTAAACCATCTATTGTCATGTTTTTTTAGTATACATATTTAAAATTACCCTAGTTTATATAGGCCTTGTATAAATCAGGAGCTAACCTTTTAATTACATCCAAACTTATACTAAAGTTTTCTGTACTTCGCCATGTTATTGAACTACTTTGTATGTAAACGTTTGATTTAATTGAAACGACTAATTACCCTTTACAATAAACAATAAAAAAAAACTTGGTCGTCATGTCATTGTTTTAGAAAATCTACGACGAACGAGAGTTCACCAAATTGTTACCAAATAAATAACGCATAGGTTTTGGTCATTAATATGTAATAGTTTGGAACAGGTTGTGACTGGCTGCCTGCCTGACGTGGCAATTGCCTAATTTTTTGTTTAGGTCGGGCCGATCTATTTTCATGCTGACCTTACGCCTGGGCGTGGCTTAGTGGTTGGTTAGAAATGGCTAATAGTAATAACTAACTATAATTATTTCCATGAATCTAAACCATCAGTTTGTCATATTTTGTATTATGGACATGAAAAATGACCCTGGAAAATGGCATTGTTTAAAATCGGGAGTTTCCTCTAAATTACTTTAAAACTTATACTAAAGACCATTTGATTAGATCAGGACAGGAACCTATATGGGCAGCCAAACTTATTTAATATATAATCAGAAATAAATCAATTATAACAGCCACATAATGAAAGGAATCTTTTTTTAAGGCATAAAATGAAATGCGTTAAGTGTAAATATGTATAATGTAAAGAACGTGTATGTCTTTTGTGAAACGTGTTCTTTACGTTCTTGCTTATGTATGTGCATGTGCAAGTGTATGTGCGAGTGCTTATTCAATTATGATTTGTATGCTAATGAAAATTAAACTTCATGGCAGCCTTGAAAGAATTCAGTTTCAGTTTCAGTTTTATTTTTTATTTCCCACAGAACAGTAATTTTGACTAGAAATCAGTATACAATTCAATATCCAATAATATAATACATTCTACATGGTTTAGAGTTGTGAAATAGAAAGTATACATAAATATCCAGTATATGGGTTATTTTTTTTAAATTTTCAAGATTACCCTGTGGAAATGGAGGGTTCCACTGAAAAGCAGATCTTGTAAAATGTGGATCCCTCAAAATAATGACAAACATAATTTTTGTAACATGTAAATATATTGACTTGAAAGAAAAAAAGAAAAAAAGATATATACATAGATTACCAAAAGTAGCAGAATAATAATACAATTATAAATCCGTAATTTGAAACACTTGTTTTAAAGATACACATGTAGTTTACTAAACAAGCCCACAAGTGTTTCGCCTCATTGATAAATCTTATATAATGAGTAGGTTAAAATTATTATGAAAAACCATATGTACACACGGGTACACTAGCGCCTCCTCGTCTATGCATGAGTTACCTATAGGCTTGACCGAAAGTCGGGGCAACGTACCGCGCTGACAGGTACGATTGCATCTGAGAAAGGGCAGGGCAAGCGCAGCTGAAACTGTGCGGGGGATAGCAGTTGTCTTGTCTATATAACTAATCATCAATTCAGATAGAGAGAGAGGGGGGATAGAATGATAATAATAAAGTCATCATGGTAACAATAATCAAGTATGATTAACTGCCATCAATTACAACAACAGAAGTAGAAGAGACCGCATCTTTGAAAGGGGGTTGTTGGGGCTTGTATTAATTCACTGAGTTCATTTAGTTCCCCCAATCTTAATCCTTTGTTTACTTTTTATAAGATGAGTCAGACACGGATAATGTGTATCATTTATATTTTGGAAAATACTTTGCACTTTTAGGTAAATTGTATGTACATTCTAGTTAGTAAGATAACAAGTAGATGAATAGAGTGGTGAAGTGTGACGTCAAAAAAAAAATCTGTTTTTGGAATTTCTCAATTTTTTCTTCATTTTTCGAAAGAGCATCAAAAGTAATGTCCAAATGTCGAAAACCAATACGTGCCTTCACGGTTGTTTCAACGCAAAGCATGCCGGGACAGATTTTGAGTACGGCAGTAGATTTTCACCTTCGCCGCGATCAGCTTTCCATTGCCAACAACGGGATTTTTATCCCGTCGAATCAACATCATAATCTTGTACAGGATGCGTTATTCTGCAGTGATTTTCTTTCATTCCAGTATCATTTGTACAGTAAGAAGCCAAAGTTTGTGATTGTGTATTGTTATGACGATCCTTCAAAAATAAAGCTGATAATACGAAGTAAAGTGGGCTAATGAGAGTGGGTTCCTTGGTATGAATATGTAGTCCCATATGTTCAAATGTGTGTGTGTGAAGTTTGGGTCGGTAGTTTGCCTTTTAAGCTGCTAAACATTCGTGTTTTAGGTTGAAGGATCGTCATAAAAATACATAATCACAGACTTTGGTTTATTACCGTACAAATGATACTGGAATGAAAGAAAATCACTGCAGAATAACGGATCCTGTACAAGATTATGATGTCATGTTGATTCGACAGGATAACAATCCCGTTGTTGGCAATGGAACAGCTGATCGCGGCGAAGGTGAAATCTACTGCCGTACTCAAAATCTGTCCCGGCATGCTTTGCGTTGAAACAACCGTGAAGGCACGTATTGAATAGGTTAAGTATTGGCTGAGATATGACCATCTGAATAAAAAGATTGCCTATGGGAACTCAGTGTTATATTGCTCTGGCTCCTAATGTTATGAGCAGGCGATGCATCTGGCATCTGCATCTATTAGACTTACATATATAATTTCCTGATTCTTTTCCCCTTTTTTTCGGCAGAAGAAGAGGGGAGAGAGAGAGTTGACAAGTCACGCATGCACAGCGGTGTTGACATTCACACTCTCACCAGTATTCTACGATAAACTCCTATTTTATCACAAAATCGAAGAGTCCTGTACCCTGGTGTTACGCTCTAGTGCACTCGAATGTTCGTCGTCTGTGTGGGAGGTACACAAATGACTCGTTGATCTTTGAATGGCTCTGTGTAAACAATTTTTCGTACTACTGTGACACGAGACTGTGTGCTGCGAAAATACAACGGAAGAACCGTCCAAATGATACTATTTCACTTTTCCCCTGCGTACTACTGTTTCGAAAAAGGAACGCGTTTCTCTTCTGTGTACACACTGAATAGTTATAGTAACGTAAACCAAGTTTTTGGAATAATCGTCGGTTCGAAAATCATCTTTGGCGGACGTTTGTACGCAGGAGAATGATCTCTCGGTTGGTGTAAAGTTGTGGAACGAGCTTTATACATCTTTGGAAGTCAGCTTCAACTGTCTAGTTCAAGAAATATCTGAAGCCTTATCTATTTTGCTGGACAACACTGGATTGTATTGACCAAATTTGCCCTGTTTAAGTGATATCTTATTATAGTGACCCTATCATGTGAAGCGATATGTGCAGCGCTTTGTAATTGCAAAGTAAAAGGGGCGCCAGGCCTGAATCAATTACTTTTTGGATTGGATTGGAGTAATCACACTTCTGCTTTGAGGGTAAAATGGCTCTAGCAAACTTAAGTAAGTGGTATTGGGGCTACGCGATCGTTGTTAGCAAATTTGTGGTAGTTTTTATTGAATCTGGCATCGCGAAATCTTTCGGTGTTATTATTCCTACAATGGTCGAGCGTCTGGAGTCAGATTATGCTACTGTCGGATTGATATATAGCTTGCCTGCAACGCTTATGTACGTCGTATGTAAGTAAATGTGATATATACAAACTGTTGGTAGTAGTAGTAATGGTAGTTAGCATTATACGTAGAAGTAATGATGGTAACTATAATTATACAACTACTACTGATGATGATGAGATGATTACGATCATCTCATCATCGTCTGCATAATAATATTAATAATATCAGTAATAGTAATAATGATAATAATGTCAGTGATAATTAGGATAATAAAATGATAAAACCGATGATAATACTAACAACTACAACAAGTACAATATTAATCGTGATAATAACAATCATCATTATAATCATCATCGTCATCATTGGTCAACAGCAGTAGTAGTTACTATCGCTGTTCTCGTTGAACATTAGTGGTACGTAGGCCTGTAATAATGAATTAAAATGGTTCTTGCAAGTAATAGGAAACATGACGAATTGATTTTTTTCTAATTCATTAACTACAGGGAACCCACTAATTTTACCATGGTAGAAAGTGGCAAATGTAAATTAATATCTTGCCAAAGGGACATTACCTGGGGTAATTCAGGGAGTAAGAGGTGCACCCCACCCCAACTAGCTCGGTGTCAAAATGTCAGAGGTAAAAATGTCAGAGGTAAAAATGTCAGACGTAAAATGTCAGACATAAAATTGTCAGAGGTAAAAATGTCAGAGGTAAACATGTCAAAGAAAATAATGTCAGAGGTAAAAAAAAAAGGTCAGAGGTAAACATGTCAGAGGTAATTATGTCAGAGGTAAACATGTCAGAGGTAAACATGTCAGAGGTAATAATGTCAGAGGTAAAAATGTCAGAGGTAAACATGTCAGAGGTAATAATGTCAGAGGTAAACATGTCAGAGGTAATAATGTCAGAGGTAAACATGTCAGAGGTAATAATGTCAGAGGTAAACATGTCAGAGGTAATAATGTCAAAGGTAAACATGTCAGAGGTAAAAATGTCAGAGGTTATAATGTCAGAGGTAAAAATGTCAGAGGTAAAAATGTCAGACGTAAAAAATGTCAGACATAAAATTGTCAGAGGTAAAAATGTCAGAGGTAAACATGTCAAAGAAAATAATGTCAGAGGTAAAAAAAGGTCAGAGGTAAACATGTCAGAGGTAATAATGTCAAAGGTAAACATGTCAGAGGTAAAAATGTCAGAGGTTATAATGTCAGAGGTAAAAATGTCAGAGGTAAAAATGTCAGACGTAAAAAATGTCAGACATAAAATTGTCAGAGGTAAAAATGTCAGAGGTAAACATGTCAAAGAAAATAATGTCAGAGGTAAAAAAAGGTCAGAGGTAAACATGTCAGAGGTAATTATGTCAGAGGTAAACATGTCAGAGGTAATAATGTCAGAGGTAAAAATGTCAGAGGTAAAAATGTCAGAGGTAAACATGTCAGAGGTAATAATGTCAAAACAAAAGCATGTTACAGGTTAAATATTAATATTGGTTGTATATTAGGCTTATCGAAAAAGAATAATAATGTCAGAGGTAAACATGTCAGAGGTAATAATTTCAGAGGTAAACATGTCAGAGGTAATAATGTCAAAGCTAAAAATGTCAGAGGTAAACATGTCAGAGGTAATAATGTCAGAGGTAAAAATGTCAGAGGTAAACATGTCAGAGGTAATAATGTCAGAGGTAAACATGTCAGAGGTAATAATGTCAGAGGTAAACATGTCAGAGGTAATAATGTCAGAGGTAAACATGTCAGAGGTAATAATGTCAAAGGTAAACATGTCAGAGGTAAAAATGTCAGAGGTTATAATGTCAGAGGTAAAAATGTCAGAGGTAAAAATGTCAGACGTAAAAAATGTCAGACATAAAATTGTCAGAGGTAAAAATGTCAGAGGTAAACATGTCAAAGAAAATAATGTCAGAGGTAAAAAAAGGTCAGAGGTAAACATGTCAGAGGTAATAATGTCAAAGGTAAACATGTCAGAGGTAAAATGTCAGAGGTTATAATGTCAGAGGTAAAAATGTCAGAGGTAAAAATGTCAGACGTAAAAAATGTCAGACATAAAATTGTCAGAGGTAAAAATGTCAGAGGTAAACATGTCGAAGAAAATAATGTCAGAGGTAAAAAAAGGTCAGAGGTAAACATGTCAGAGGTAATTATGTCAGAGGTAAACATGTCAGAGGTAATAATGTCAGAGGTAAAAATGTCAGAGGTAAAAATGTCAGAGGTAAACATGTCAGAGGTAATAATGTCAAAACAAAAGCATGTTACAGGTTAAATATTAATATTGGTTGTATATTAGGCTTATCGAAAAAGAATAATAATGTCAGAGGTAAACATGTCAGAGGTAATAATTTCAGAGGTAAACATGTCAGAGGTAATAATGTCAAAGCTAAAAATGTCAGAGGTAAACATGTCAGAGGTAATAATGTCAGAGGTAATAATGTCAAAACAAAAGCATGTTACAGGTTAAATATTAATATTGGTTCTATATTAGGCTTATCGAAAAAGAATAACGAAGGATTCTCTGTCATCATTTCAGCGCTGCTTTATTTTCTTCTTTCTTTAGCTTTTATTTAGCTTTTACCTTCGGCTCAAAATTGTGACTTTTTGCCCGATTATTGCCGAGGTGTGTGGGGGAGGGGGCTTCTCCTTCCCCCGGCTTGTACGCCAAGGCCATGAATCACAGAGTACATCTTTCGAGCCTCAAAAAATAAATACAATGTCTACCTCTGTTGCTCCTTCTTGCCCTACTTTTTTTACCCAAATACTACCATGATCATTTTTGATTAATTTTGAGCTCACCTGGCTCAACGCTCAAGGTGAGCTAACTGTCGCCGTCTCCGTCCGTCGTCCGTAAACCTTTTACAATTTCATCTTCTTACTAAGAACGCATG
This sequence comes from Mesocentrotus franciscanus, assembly GCA_037976565.1. Lineage (NCBI taxonomy): Eukaryota > Metazoa > Echinodermata > Echinoidea > Camarodonta > Strongylocentrotidae > Mesocentrotus > Mesocentrotus franciscanus. The sequence continues at coordinate 25,234,987 of CP137670.1, read as the reverse complement.
GTCAGATTCTAACCAAACTTGGCAGGAATCATCCTCAGGGGTAGGGAATCCAAAGTTGAACAAATGGTAAACGTGGCCCCCATGGGGACCAAGGGGGAGGGCCCGAAAGGGTCCAACCTATGTATATTTCAAACATCTTCTCCAGATTCAGCAGTACAACAGTCAAGGTATGATTCATGAATTTGGAAAAAAACGGTTGAATTTGAGGGACTTAAACTGTATTTCTCTCACGTTTTTTAATCGCAAACATGATGTCATTATAAAAAAAAAGTTACAATGTGTTATGTTTTACCCCCAAAATACAATAACTTCTACCTTTCGAAACGTACTGCATAAAAGTCGAAAGCACATGACAAAATACCTGGCTAGAAAATTATGTCTCAACGTTTACCAAATGTAGGCCTAGGCCTACTATCTGATATTCTTCAAGCGAAGCTTGGATATGGTTTGTTAAACTTTTGTAATAAAGTATTGATGAGGGGAAAAAAGCATCCATGTCTTTTTTAATGTTTTCTTGTCATAACAGTCTTTGCTGGGATGAACATGAAGATGGGTCTGATGACTGAATTTGTGGAATTTCTGTGCGATCTCATCTCATCTTTATCTCATTTAATCTTAATATTCTACGTACTTACTTCCTCAAAACCAAATAACATTAAAACATCGAAAAATGTTATAAAATCATATATGCAAACCTGATCACAAAATATAAGTTTCAAATTTATTTTCCACATTGTATTATCCTCAGGACATGTACGAAGTACAATACACAGTCATTTATAAAATATACATTATGATATGGAAGAAGGGAATACAAAAGATTAGCCCAGTAGCCTTACGTCTCGAACATTTTGTGTGATAAAGTGCTGAGATATTATGACGGCACTTGTTTTTACCCCGACATTTTTTGGGTACATCTGACATTTTTACCTCTGACATTATTACCTGGCACCCCCTAACCGACCCCCTATTCCTCTCGCTATTCGTCCTCATCGTCCTCCTTCTCCTCCACCTTGAATGGAATTCCTTATTTGGCTAACCGTCACCTCATATTCGGGCAGCAATATGGTGTAATCGTGTTTTCATGTAAGTATAACTCTGACATTTAGATGATGGAGAATTCATAAACGTTTCTGAAAACAGTGTTTAATTTGACACGTGATTACCTTATGTTTTTTTACATATTTATAAACTTTAATTTAGTATCTTTTCTCATTATTTGTCAACATATTAGGTCCTTTTGTAACACTTGTTCTGCAGAAGATCAACCATCATTTTGTCGCTATGTTAGGCGGAGTGTTGTGTGGATCAGGTATTATTGCCAGCGCCTTCTTCAAAAACTCAGTAACCGTAGGAGTCTGTCTCATTTTTTCAGGTAAGCTAAATATCTTGTAGTTTAGCTTTGTAAGCGAATTTTTCATTATGTAGCTCATTTTGTGCCCTGCATGGTAATATTGTAATATTCAATTTGTTTTATTTATTCTGTGTTCCCAAGCAGTGTTTTTTCATAGGTTAGAAGGTACCAGGCTCGATTAGCATTCATGCTAATTTATGGTCCCTTTTATTCTTTATGTTATTGTATACAACTGTTTATACCTAATTGTTGTGTGTTTATTATTGGATAATAAATTTCAAATTCAGATCAAGTTAAAAAAACCTTATGCACTCTTATTTGGTTCTCAAAAAATTTGCTGACATATTCGCATCGATTTTGTGAATTTAAAATGAAAATGTAAAAATTTCGGACTTAAGACAATGTTCATTTACAAGCACAATTTATTATATTCTTCTTGTTATGATCACACAATCTTGAATGTCTTTTTCATGAAAGTCTACTGTCAATATCTTTGTTAGTTTATCAGAGAGAACAGAGAGATCTTAGAAAATGAGACAAGATGTTAGTTGGCTGTTTAAAATAAATTTATGTCATCCTGTCCTTTGAAAGCTTAGATAAATTGGATCACTTCAAACAATGAAACAGAATTTAACTTTTAAAATGATATAATACCACAGTTAAACATAAATATGGCCTGACCCATATTCAGTGCATCTGCCCAAACTTGGTATGAGGTGATTTTGACATCACTTTTTCAAAACCCTGGTGCTCAGTCATCCGTGGCAGGAAAATTATGAACATGGTATCATTAGACAGAAAACAAGTCACTCTTTATCATGAAACAGGTTGCACTGTTACATTAATATTGACTTTGTATTTATAAGCTTCCAAAGTTGGGTATACCTATAAACAATACAAAACAAAAATATATCATTATTCAAGATTCAAGATTTTATTCTCCATATATAATACAGAAATTTGTTTTCCTTTGGTGTAACATGTAATTTGTGAAACATAAGACAAAAACATGGTGTCGTGTGCTGAAAGCCAGAAAGGTGTCAAGACCCTATAAAGAAAAAGTCTATAAGCAGGTACGGTCCTCCGGCTTTCAGCACAAAACATAACGACAATTATATGACTTATACACTTTCCACTATCCCGATCTTCATTCAAACACGTATTCATCCATAATTTTCAGCGAAGGATAACGATGGTAATGATAAGTCACTATACATTCAACGAGCAAACTTAATCCCTATACCTCCGATTGAAAGTTTTACCAAAATATGCACTTTTATTATGCGATCAATAAGGAATAAGACGACTGATTTCTCTGATTTTGTCACTGAAAATGACTTAGATATTGTAGCAGTGACTGAAACCTGGCTTAAAGATTGTGATGATGTTGTCATAGGAAAATTACCTCTGCCGGATATAGTTTTGAACACCGGCCGCGTCAAGGGAAGGCAGAAGGAGGGGTTGGACTGTTGTACAAATCTTCGCTCTCACTTACTACTAGGCTTGTAACTCCGTTCAGATCATTTGAATCGCTTCACGTTAGAATTTCAGGAAACTCTCGCTCAATCAGATTAGTCGTAGTATATCGACCTGAATCTGATGAGCATGGGCGTCATCTACCCTTCAGTGTTTTCGTGGAGGAGCTTGGTGAAATGTTGGACAGTTATCTTTCCACCCGTCAGAGATCTTGCTCGTGGGTGACTATAATATATGGGTTGACATCCAGGATGATTCAAAGGCCAGACAGTTTCTGAACCTATTATCGGCATATGGGATGAAACAGCATGTACGTGAGCCGATCCACGACCACGGACATACACTTGACTTATTGATCACACGGGAACATTAAAATGTTATATTAAATGTAATATTGCAACCTGGTCTCTCAGATCATTTTGCTATACTGTGCAACATCACATTGGAAAAACCTAAGCCTATTCGACAAAGTTTCTCAACCCGGAATTTAGAGTCTTTGGATAGGCAAAGATTCTGTAAAGGTCTCCATGTAGCTTTATCTGTTCCTGACTTACATTATGATGCTACATCTATGTGTATTAATTACGATAGTTCTCTTTATGACTTATTGGATCAACTAGCTCCCAGAAAAAACAAGAACTATAGTTGTCAAACCCAGGTGTCTTTGGATGACTGATGATATCCGAGAGGCAAAGTGCCTCAGACGGAGACTGGAGCGGCGTTGGAGAAGCATTAAAAACTGAATCCGATCGGTCTCTATTTATTAAGCAGAGACAAATAGTATCTCATCTCGCTAACCAGGCGCAAAAAAAACATCACTACACATCTGCTGTAGCAGACTGCAGTGGCGATCAGAAGCGGTTGTTTCAAATTATTAATAAACTCTTGAATAGAAAGAAAGATCAAATTCTTTCTAGTAATGTGTCTGATCAAGACTTAGCAAATCGTTTTTCTGATGTCTTTATGAATAAAGTTAGCAATATTCGTCGAATTTTTGACACTCGTGATAGTACAGGTTATCAATCAGTGTCAGAAAGTGCCATTCCCTATATGTCTGACTTTGTACCAGCCACAACTAGTGAGGTTCGGAGAGTCATTATGAATTCTCCACCATCTACATGTGAACTAGATCCTATTCCAACCTGTTTGATTTTTCTAATGAATTCATCCCATACATCACAGAGATTGTAAATTCATTTCTTCGTTCTGGCATCTTTCCTGATTGTCTGCAACATGCACTGATCAAACCTCACTTAAAGAAACCAAGCCTTGATAAACAAGAGCTTTAAAAAATCGTCCCGTTGCAAATTTAAAGTATCTTGGTAAGGTAGATTGAACGTATAGTATCTACGCGTCTTCAGTCTTGCATAAGTGACAAAAACCTTCAAAATCCTTATCAATCGGCCTACAAGGAAAGGCACAGTGTGGAAACAGCACTTCTTAAAGTTCAGAATGACATTTTGATAGAAATGGACACGGGAAAACTTACCGCATTGGTTTTGTTAGATCTCAGTTGCACTTTTGACAATGTTGACCACCATATTTTGATTGACAGATTGAAACAGGTTGGCATTGGTGGAACATGTATTCATTGGTTTCGTTCCTACCTTTCAAACAGATCTCAAGCGGTTAACCTTTATGATACAACTTCATCGGTTGTTGACCTTTAGTTTCCTGTGCCCCAAGGATCTGTTTAGGTCCCAATCTGTTTAATGTATATACCTTACCACTTCATGAGATAATCAGTAAACATAATATAAGCTATCATATGTATGCAGACGAGCTACAATTATATTTTCGTGTCTTCCTTTTCAGGAACAGGTAAAAAAAAAAGGTATTGAAGACCTTGAAAGTTGTATTCGTGATGTACGGAAATGGATGAATGATTGCTTTCTCAAACTAATTGACGATAAAACAGAACTTCTCTTGTTAGGCTTCAGACAACAACTTTCCAAGATTGTGATTACTCATATATGTGTTGATTTTGTGCACATTGCTCCTTCAGATAAGGCAAGAAATCTTGGTGTCATTTTCGATACAAGCATGTCTCTTGATGCATAAATTTCAATCTGGGTGAAAGCTGCCTATTATCATCTTCGTAATCTTCGCGCTATAAGGAAATTTTTAACCCTCCAAACCACTCAACAATTGATTCATGCTTTTGTAACATCTCATCTCGATAACTGTAACTCTCTCCTTAATGGACTTCCTTAATACCAAATTCACAGACTACAAACGGTTCAGAACGCAGCTGCCCGCCTTGTCACTAAATCTAAACGTTCGACCCATACTACTCAAATACTCAAGAACCTTCACTGACTTCCAATAGAACAGCGTATCAAATATAAAATTCTACTACTCACCTACCGGTCACTAAATGGATTTGTCCCTGAATACATTTCCTCTCTTCTTAGTATCTCTTCAAGTTCTCGTGCAGGTCTTCGTTCCTCCAATTCCACAAATTTAATACAATTAAGAACAAAAAGGAGTTGGGGGAACAGAGCTTTTATAGCTGCTGCACTCCGGTTATGGAACTCCCTACCCCCATTCAATCAAAAAGTCAGCCAATCAAAAATTGTTCCAGAAAAACTTGAAAACCCATCTAATGTCTGAATTCCTCAGTTAAGACGTAGTTTATTTCAAAATCCGATGTTGTTTAATTATATTTGATTAAGTTAAATTATTTTCGTTCTCTGTAACTTCTCATGTATTTCTTATGTTTAATGTATTTACCTTGTTAGGCGCCTTGAGCATCTCTTGGGGTGGATATGTGCGCATTATAAATGTTATTATTATTATTTTTATTCCTATAAAACAGAGAATTTAATACAAAATTATTTTATTAACATGGAAGGCAATGCATGGATATGCTCCTGTGTATATTTCAGACTTGTTGACTGTTTTAATATAACCCTCGAACTAATTTGCGATCTGCAGGTAAATACCTGCTTGAGAGTACTCGAACACGCTCTCTTCTAGGGGATCGATCATTTACTGCCTGTGCATCGAGATTGTGGAATAGTCTTCCCCAAATCCTTCGCTCTTGTCACCAGTTATCCACTTTCAGAACTCATTGCTTACAATTAGTCACTAGTTGTTTGTCTTTCCCAGTTCGAATCATGAACAGACATTTTTTGTATTTTTTCAGTCTCATCAGCGCCTTTGATTAGGCAACTAGATATTGGCGCTATATAAATACCTGGATTGGATTGGATCTAGATAATAGTATACATTCTCAGATTTTTATTGAATAATAATTTGCGAGTGTTTGTTTTGCGTAACTGCTAAAGCATGTGTGTGCTACTATGCTTATCAACTAGGGAATCTACGTCCGTAAATCATAACTGACAGTAATGAGGATTAATGCTTCACAAAAGGGCACTAATATAGCACATCGACATGGTTTTGATCCTGTAGCCTTACAGTTACGAGGCCATTGTTTTGCCACTGAATCATGACTGTACGCAGCGGGGGGCTAGGGTAGGGGGAAGCACCCACACAAAAAAAGAGAAATGCAATAAATGATCAATAGTTCATTGCATTTCCCCCCGGTCCCCGACAGGAAATATTCCTCTGTACGGCCATGCATTATGGTGCAAGGCATGGCCACACATTTTTTTAAATTAATTGTTCTGAATAATTTGACATAATATCAAAAGAATCATATCATAAAGTCAATGAAATCATATTATGAAGTCATTCATAGTTCCATACATTTTTTTTTTTTGTTAGGCTGGTGCGATACTAGAGCGGGAATAATGAATGATAGAAATAGCGCAAAAAAATACGAAAATGATGAGTAAGTACATAACGTACGGGTCTGCTACATAATTATATCTCCCGCGGTCCATAGGCCATTGTATTGCAAAGCGTAAGTTGAGCGGTGAGGTTGACGTATCATGACGTCATAGATCATATTTATTCATGACCGCCCAGCCTGGCACCTTCATTCGTATGGAGTTTGCCCAACAAAAGCCGTATTATCTATATTGAGCCCAACTACAACCGAGTTGGCTAAACTCTCCTAATCCATGGCTCTGTGCAGGTACTGCAAAGAGTGCCATCTCAATTAACAAAATCTTGGTAGTCCTATTCTGATTTTATCATGATAATTTTTATTATCATCATTATTGCTTTATATATTATATTTATTAGTAGCAGTAGTAGTAGTAGTAGTAGCAGTAGTAGAAGTAGTAGTAGTATAGTAGAAGTAGTGGATGTTGTAGCAGTATCAATACTACAAGACAAGACTCTTAAGAGCAGCATTGAATATCAGCTGGAGGGACCATAGTATGGAAAATATAGAGTTGCATAGAGACACAACGCCAGACTGAGAGAACGCTGCCTCCGTTTCAGTGGTCATTGCTAGAGGAGCAAGAGTGAAATGATTTCATAAATGCTCTTCTGGCAGCCTTCAAGGGACAAACGTGCCCTAGGTTGAACAGCAGTTAAGCTATGGTCACAACCCCAAAAAGTAGCCTGCTCGGCGGCCGGGCGGCGATTTTTTTAGCCAATTTCGCCCGGGCACCGAGCGGCGGCCGCCCGGGCACTGCTTGTTTTTAATAGGGCATCGTTCGGTCGCCGCTGAAGTTTTAGCGCGGAGTTAAAATTCTGGCGGCGCCTGCTCACTTTTCACTCGCCGCCCAAAATACGCTCGGTGCCGGGCGGTCGCCGCCCGGGCACCGACCTAATCGAGCGTTCGCCGTCGAGCAATTTAGGTCAAAAAATCGAAGCCGCTAGGTCAAAGGCTGACGCTGGGAGATCAGTCGGTCACTGCCGGGACGCCGCGGGGAGGAGCCCCGATTTCGCCCAGTTTTGACCTAAAATCGACTGGAGACCAACGGGAAATCGACAGGGCACCGCCCCTGGCATCACTGGGGCACTACAGCCTGCCCGACTTCTCCAAAAATCGTTGGGCGATGCCTAAATTCCAGCGGCGACCAAGCAGGCTAAAAATCGGTCGGTCGCCGCGCTGAGTTGTGACCATAGCTTTAGAGTAAAAAGGGAACTTTTCTACCTAGGGCAGGCCACTCTTAAAGATAATGGAGACTAGAACTGAATTGTAATGGAGAAATGCGAGAACGCTTCATTTTTAGTAATAGTCATTATTTTCATCATTTCATTTTTTCCGCAGGTGTTGGCTTGTCAATGACCTACATGCCCACAATCATTGCACTGAATGATTTCTTCAGAGAAAATTCGTTTTGGTGAATACAATCGCGTCATACGGCTACACCGCCGGGTCAATGCTGCTACCTGTTGTAATGGAAAGGTCATTCGAAGCATATGGCTTTGCAGGGGCGTTTATTATCCTTGGCGGTATCGCTCTTAACCTTGTCGTGCGGTGCAACGATCCGCAAGGCACCAACCAACGCCGCTAACAATGAAGGCGAACGTCTTGATGAAGTGAATGAGAAACAGAAGTGTCTCTCTGAAGGAGAATCCTCAAAGCATACAGAAGGCATCCATTATGAAGATGAGAAGAAAGATGAAGAAGAGGAGGAAGAGTATAGTGAAGAGTGCGTCTTGGAGAAAAGGCGTTTGATTCATACCGAGAGGCGTAACATAAGTAAGCAGGAAACATCACCGAAAGCGCGCTCATCTTGGACAAGCTCCGTCTTTAAAACCGGCAAACGGTCCTGTGGAATATTCAACGAACCACTCTATCTCTTCAC
>CP137670.1:25189870-25225982 GCA_037976565.1 Mesocentrotus franciscanus | reverse complement strand
TGTCAGAGGTAATAATTTCAGAGGTAAACATGTCAGGAGGTAATAATGTCAAAGCTAAAAATGTCAGAGGTAAACATGTCAGAGGTAATAATGTCAGAGGTAATAATGTCAAAACAAAAGCATGTTACAGGTTAAATATTAATATTGGTTCTATATTAGGCTTATCGAAAAAGAATAACGAAGGATTCTCTGTCATCATTTCAGCGCTGCTTTATTTTCTTCTTTCTTTAGCTTTTATTTATTTACCTTCGGCTCAAAATTGTGACTTTTGCCCGATTATTGCCGAGTGTGGGGAGGGGCTTCTCCTTCCGGCTTGTACGCCAAGGCCATGAATCACAGAGTACATCTTTCGAGCCTCAAAAAATAAATACAATGTCTACCTCTGTTGCTCCTTCTTGCCCTACTTTTTTTACCCAAATACTACCATGATCATTTTTGATTAATTTTGAGCTCACCTGGCTCAACGCTCAAGGTGAGCTAACTGTCGCCGTCTCCGTCCGTCGTCCGTAAACCTTTTACAATTTCATCTTCTTACTAAGAACGCATGGTCAGATTCTAACCAAACTTGGCAGGAATCATCCTCAGGGTAGGGAATCCAAAGTTGAACAAATGGTAAACGGGGCCCCCATGGGGACCAAGGGGGAGGGCCCGAAAGGGTCCAACCTATGTATATTTCAAACATCTTCTCCAGATTCAGCAGTACAACAGTCAAGGTATGATTCATGAATTTGGAAAAAAACGGTTGAATTTGAGGGACTTAAACTGTATTTCTCTCACGTTTTTTAATCGCAAACATGATGTCATTATAAAAAAAAAGTTACAATGTGTTATGTTTTACCCCCAAAATACAATAACTTCTACCTTTCGAAACGTACTGCATAAAAGTCGAAAGCACATGACAAAATACCTGGCTAGAAAATTATGTCTCAACGTTTACCAAATGTAGGCCTAGGCCTACTATCTGATATTCTTCAAGCGAAGCTTGGATATGGTTTGTTAAACTTTTGTAATAAAGTATTGATGAGGGGAAAAAAGCATCCATGTCTTTTTTAATGTTTTCTTGTCATAACAGTCTTTGCTGGGATGAACATGAAGATGGGTCTGATGACTGAATTTGTGGAATTTCTGTGCGATCTCATCTCATCTTTATCTCATTTAATCTTAATATTCTACGTACTTACTTCCTCAAAACCAAATAACATTAAAACATCGAAAAATGTTATAAAATCATATATGCAAACCTGATCACAAAATATAAGTTTCAAATTTATTTTCCACATTGTATTATCCTCAGGACATGTACGAAGTACAATACACAGTCATTTATAAAATATACATTATGATATGGAAGAAGGGAATACAAAAGATTAGCCCAGTAGCCTTACGTCTCGAACATTTTGTGTGATAAAGTGCTGAGATATTATGACGGCACTTGTTTTTACCCCGACATTTTTTGGGTACATCTGACATTTTTACCTCTGACATTATTACCTGGCACCCCCTAACCGACCCCCTATTCCTCTCGCTATTCGTCCTCATCGTCCTCCTTCTCCTCCACCTTGAATGGAATTCCTTATTTGGCTAACCGTCACCTCATATTCGGGCAGCAATATGGTGTAATCGTGTTTTCATGTAAGTATAACTCTGACATTTAGATGATGGAGAATTCATAAACGTTTCTGAAAACAGTGTTTAATTTGACACGTGATTACCTTATGTTTTTTTACATATTTATAAACTTTAATTTAGTATCTTTTCTCATTATTTGTCAACATATTAGGTCCTTTTGTAACACTTGTTCTGCAGAAGATCAACCATCATTTTGTCGCTATGTTAGGCGGAGTGTTGTGTGGATCAGGTATTATTGCCAGCGCCTTCTTCAAAAACTCAGTAACCGTAGGAGTCTGTCTCATTTTTTCAGGTAAGCTAAATATCTTGTAGTTTAGCTTTGTAAGCGAATTTTTCATTATGTAGCTCATTTTGTGCCCTGCATGGTAATATTGTAATATTCAATTTGTTTTATTTATTCTGTGTTCCCAAGCAGTGTTTTTTCATAGGTTAGAAGGTACCAGGCTCGATTAGCATTCATGCTAATTTATGGTCCCTTTTATTCTTTATGTTATTGTATACAACTGTTTATACCTAATTGTTGTGTGTTTATTATTGGATAATAAATTTCAAATTCAGATCAAGTTAAAAAAACCTTATGCACTCTTATTTGGTTCTCAAAAAATTTGCTGACATATTCGCATCGATTTTGTGAATTTAAAATGAAAATGTAAAAATTTCGGACTTAAGACAATGTTCATTTACAAGCACAATTTATTATATTCTTCTTGTTATGATCACACAATCTTGAATGTCTTTTTCATGAAAGTCTACTGTCAATATCTTTGTTAGTTTATCAGAGAGAACAGAGAGATCTTAGAAAATGAGACAAGATGTTAGTTGGCTGTTTAAAATAAATTTATGTCATCCTGTCCTTTGAAAGCTTAGATAAATTGGATCACTTCAAACAATGAAACAGAATTTAACTTTTAAAATGATATAATACCACAGTTAAACATAAATATGGCCTGACCCATATTCAGTGCATCTGCCCAAACTTGGTATGAGGTGATTTTGACATCACTTTTTCAAAACCCTGGTGCTCAGTCATCCGTGGCAGGAAAATTATGAACATGGTATCATTAGACAGAAAACAAGTCACTCTTTATCATGAAACAGGTTGCACTGTTACATTAATATTGACTTTGTATTTATAAGCTTCCAAAGTTGGGTATACCTATAAACAATACAAAACAAAAATATATCATTATTCAAGATTCAAGATTTTATTCTCCATATATAATACAGAAATTTGTTTTCCTTTGGTGTAACATGTAATTTGTGAAACATAAGACAAAAACATGGTGTCGTGTGCTGAAAGCCAGAAAGGTGTCAAGACCCTATAAAGAAAAAGTCTATAAGCAGGTACGGTCCTCCGGCTTTCAGCACAAAACATAACGACAATTATATGACTTATACACTTTCCACTATCCCGATCTTCATTCAAACACGTATTCATCCATAATTTTCAGCGAAGGATAACGATGGTAATGATAAGTCACTATACATTCAACGAGCAAACTTAATCCCTATACCTCCGATTGAAAGTTTTACCAAAATATGCACTTTTATTATGCGATCAATAAGGAATAAGACGACTGATTTCTCTGATTTTGTCACTGAAAATGACTTAGATATTGTAGCAGTGACTGAAACCTGGCTTAAAGATTGTGATGATGTTGTCATAGGAAAATTACCTCTGCCGGATATAGTTTTGAACACCGGCCGCGTCAAGGGAAGGCAGAAGGAGGGGTTGGACTGTTGTACAAATCTTCGCTCTCACTTACTACTAGGCTTGTAACTCCGTTCAGATCATTTGAATCGCTTCACGTTAGAATTTCAGGAAACTCTCGCTCAATCAGATTAGTCGTAGTATATCGACCTGAATCTGATGAGCATGGGCGTCATCTACCCTTCAGTGTTTTCGTGGAGGAGCTTGGTGAAATGTTGGACAGTTATCTTTTCCACCCGTCAGAGATCTTGCTCGTGGGTGACTATAATATATGGGTTGACATCCAGGATGATTCAAAGGCCAGACAGTTTCTGAACCTATTATCGGCATATGGGATGAAACAGCATGTACGTGAGCCGATCCACGACCACGGACATACACTTGACTTATTGATCACACGGGAACATTAAAATGTTATATTAAATGTAATATTGCAACCTGGTCTCTCAGATCATTTTGCTATACTGTGCAACATCACATTGGAAAAACCTAAGCCTATTCGACAAAGTTTCTCAACCCGGAATTTAGAGTCTTTGGATAGGCAAAGATTCTGTAAAGGTCTCCATGTAGCTTTATCTGTTCCTGACTTACATTATGATGCTACATCTATGTGTATTAATTACGATAGTTCTCTTTATGACTTATTGGATCAACTAGCTCCCAGAAAAAACAAGAACTATAGTTGTCAAACCCAGGTGTCTTTGGATGACTGATGATATCCGAGAGGCAAAGTGCCTCAGACGGAGACTGGAGCGGCGTTGGAGAAGCATTAAAAACTGAATCCGATCGGTCTCTATTTATTAAGCAGAGACAAATAGTATCTCATCTCGCTAACCAGGCGCAAAAAACATCACTACACATCTGCTGTAGCAGACTGCAGTGGCGATCAGAAGCGGTTGTTTCAAATTATTAATAAACTCTTGAATAGAAAGAAAGATCAAATTCTTTCTAGTAATGTGTCTGATCAAGACTTAGCAAATCGTTTTTCTGATGTCTTTATGAATAAAGTTAGCAATATTCGTCGAATTTTTGACACTCGTGATAGTACAGGTTATCAATCAGTGTCAGAAAGTGCCATTCCCTATATGTCTGACTTTGTACCAGCCACAACTAGTGAGGTTCGGAGAGTCATTATGAATTCTCCACCATCTACATGTGAACTAGATCCTATTCCAACCTGTTTGATTTTTCTAATGAATTCATCCCATACATCACAGAGATTGTAAATTCATTTCTTCGTTCTGGCATCTTTCCTGATTGTCTGCAACATGCACTGATCAAACCTCACTTAAAGAAACCAAGCCTTGATAAACAAGAGCTTTAAAAAATCGTCCCGTTGCAAATTTAAAGTATCTTGGTAAGGTAGATTGAACGTATAGTATCTACGCGTCTTCAGTCTTGCATAAGTGACAAAAACCTTCAAAATCCTTATCAATCGGCCTACAAGGAAAGGCACAGTGTGGAAACAGCACTTCTTAAAGTTCAGAATGACATTTTGATAGAAATGGACACGGGAAAACTTACCGCATTGGTTTTGTTAGATCTCAGTTGCACTTTTGACAATGTTGACCACCATATTTTGATTGACAGATTGAAACAGGTTGGCATTGGTGGAACATGTATTCATTGGTTTCGTTCCTACCTTTCAAACAGATCTCAAGCGGTTAACCTTTATGATACAACTTCATCGGTTGTTGACCTTTAGTTTCCTGTGCCCCAAGGATCTGTTTAGGTCCCAATCTGTTTAATGTATATACCTTACCACTTCATGAGATAATCAGTAAACATAATATAAGCTATCATATGTATGCAGACGAGCTACAATTATATTTTCGTGTCTTCCTTTTCAGGAACAGGTAAAAAAAAAAGGTATTGAAGACCTTGAAAGTTGTATTCGTGATGTACGGAAATGGATGAATGATTGCTTTCTCAAACTAATTGACGATAAAACAGAACTTCTCTTGTTAGGCTTCAGACAACAACTTTCCAAGATTGTGATTACTCATATATGTGTTGATTTTGTGCACATTGCTCCTTCAGATAAGGCAAGAAATCTTGGTGTCATTTTCGATACAAGCATGTCTCTTGATGCATAAATTTCAATCTGGGTGAAAGCTGCCTATTATCATCTTCGTAATCTTCGCGCTATAAGGAAATTTTTAACCCTCCAAACCACTCAACAATTGATTCATGCTTTTGTAACATCTCATCTCGATAACTGTAACTCTCTCCTTAATGGACTTCCTTAATACCAAATTCACAGACTACAAACGGTTCAGAACGCAGCTGCCCGCCTTGTCACTAAATCTAAACGTTCGACCCATACTACTCAAATACTCAAGAACCTTCACTGACTTCCAATAGAACAGCGTATCAAATATAAAATTCTACTACTCACCTACCGGTCACTAAATGGATTTGTCCCTGAATACATTTCCTCTCTTCTTAGTATCTCTTCAAGTTCTCGTGCAGGTCTTCGTTCCTCCAATTCCACAAATTTAATACAATTAAGAACAAAAAGGAGTTGGGGGAACAGAGCTTTTATAGCTGCTGCACTCCGGTTATGGAACTCCCTACCCCCATTCAATCAAAAAGTCAGCCAATCAAAAATTGTTCCAGAAAAAACTTGAAAACCCATCTAATGTCTGAATTCCTCAGTTAAGACGTAGTTTATTTCAAAATCCGATGTTGTTTAATTATATTTGATTAAGTTAAATTATTTTCGTTCTCTGTAACTTCTCATGTATTTCTTATGTTTAATGTATTTACCTTGTTAGGCGCCTTGAGCATCTCTTGGGGTGGATATGTGCGCATTATAAATGTTATTATTATTATTTTTATTCCTATAAAACAGAGAATTTAATACAAAATTATTTTATTAACATGGAAGGCAATGCATGGATATGCTCCTGTGTATATTTCAGACTTGTTGACTGTTTTAATATAACCCTCGAACTAATTTGCGATCTGCAGGTAAATACCTGCTTGAGAGTACTCGAACACGCTCTCTTCTAGGGGATCGATCATTTACTGCCTGTGCATCGAGATTGTGGAATAGTCTTCCCCAAATCCTTCGCTCTTGTCACCAGTTATCCACTTTCAGAACTCATTGCTTACAATTAGTCACTAGTTGTTTGTCTTTCCCAGTTCGAATCATGAACAGACATTTTTTGTATTTTTTCAGTCTCATCAGCGCCTTTGATTAGGCAACTAGATATTGGCGCTATATAAATACCTGGATTGGATTGGATCTAGATAATAGTATACATTCTCAGATTTTTATTGAATAATAATTTGCGAGTGTTTGTTTTGCGTAACTGCTAAAGCATGTGTGTGCTACTATGCTTATCAACTAGGGAATCTACGTCCGTAAATCATAACTGACAGTAATGAGGATTAATGCTTCACAAAAGGGCACTAATATAGCACATCGACATGGTTTTGATCCTGTAGCCTTACAGTTACGAGGCCATTGTTTTGCCACTGAATCATGACTGTACGCAGCGGGGGGCTAGGGTAGGGGGAAGCACCCACACAAAAAAAGAGAAACGCAATAAATGATCAATAGTTCATTGCATTTCCCCCCGGTCCCCGACAGGAAATATTCCTCTGTACGGCCATGCATTATGGTGCAAGGCATGGCCACACATTTTTTTAAATTAATTGTTCTGAATAATTTGACATAATATCAAAAGAATCATATCATAAAGTCAATGAAATCATATTATGAAGTCATTCATAGTTCCATACATTTTTTTTTTTTTGTTAGGCTGGTGCGATACTAGAGCGGGAATAATGAATGATAGAAATAGCGCAAAAAAATACGAAAATGATGAGTAAGTACATAACGTACGGGTCTGCTACATAATTATATCTCCCGCGGTCCATAGGCCATTGTATTGCAAAGCGTAAGTTGAGCGGTGAGGTTGACGTATCATGACGTCATAGATCATATTTATTCATGACCGCCCAGCCTGGCACCTTCATTCGTATGGAGTTTGCCCAACAAAAGCCGTATTATCTATATTGAGCCCAACTACAACCGAGTTGGCTAAACTCTCCTAATCCATGGCTCTGTGCAGGTACTGCAAAGAGTGCCATCTCAATTAACAAAATCTTGGTAGTCCTATTCTGATTTTATCATGATAATTTTTATTATCATCATTATTGCTTTATATATTATATTTATTAGTAGCAGTAGTAGTAGTAGTAGTAGCAGTAGTAGAAGTAGTAGTAGTATAGTAGAAGTAGTGGATGTTGTAGCAGTATCAATACTACAAGACAAGACTCTTAAGAGCAGCATTGAATATCAGCTGGAGGGACCATAGTATGGAAAATATAGAGTTGCATAGAGACACAACGCCAGACTGAGAGAACGCTGCCTCCGTTTCAGTGGTCATTGCTAGAGGAGCAAGAGTGAAATGATTTCATAAATGCTCTTCTGGCAGCCTTCAAGGGACAAACGTGCCCTAGGTTGAACAGCAGTTAAGCTATGGTCACAACCCCAAAAAGTAGCCTGCTCGGCGGCCGGGCGGCGATTTTTTTAGCCAATTTCGCCCGGGCACCGAGCGGCGGCCGCCCGGGCACTGCTTGTTTTTAATAGGGCATCGTTCGGTCGCCGCTGAAGTTTTAGCGCGGAGTTAAAATTCTGGCGGCGCCTGCTCACTTTTCACTCGCCGCCCAAAATACGCTCGGTGCCGGGCGGTCGCCGCCCGGGCACCGACCTAATCGAGCGTTCGCCGTCGAGCAATTTAGGTCAAAAAATCGAAGCCGCTAGGTCAAAGGCTGACGCTGGGAGATCAGTCGGTCACTGCCGGGACGCCGCGGGGAGGAGCTCCCCGATTTCGCCCAGTTTTGACCTAAAATCGACTGGAGACCAACGGGAAATCGACAGGGCACCGCCCCTGGCATCACTGGGGCACTACAGCCTGCCCGACTTCTCCAAAAATCGTTGGGCGATGCCTAAATTCCAGCGGCGACCAAGCAGGCTAAAAATCGGTCGGTCGCCGCGCTGAGTTGTGACCATAGCTTTAGAGTAAAAAGGGAACTTTTCTACCTAGGGCAGGCCACTCTTAAAGATAATGGAGACTAGAACTGAATTGTAATGGAGAAATGCGAGAACGCTTCATTTTTAGTAATAGTCATTATTTTCATCATTTCATTTTTTCCGCAGGTGTTGGCTTGTCAATGACCTACATGCCCACAATCATTGCACTGAATGATTTCTTCAGAGAAAAATTCGTTTTGGTGAATACAATCGCGTCATACGGCTACACCGCCGGGTCAATGCTGCTACCTGTTGTAATGGAAAGGTCATTCGAAGCATATGGCTTTGCAGGGGCGTTTATTATCCTTGGCGGTATCGCTCTTAACCTTGTCGTGTGCGGTGCAACGATCCGCAAGGCACCAACCAACGCCGCTAACAATGAAGGCGAACGTCTTGATGAAGTGAATGAGAAACAGAAGTGTCTCTCTGAAGGAGAATCCTCAAAGCATACAGAAGGCATCCATTATGAAGATGAGAAGAAAGATGAAGAAGAGGAGGAAGAGTATAGTGAAGAGTGCGTCTTGGAGAAAAGGCGTTTGATTCATACCGAGAGGCGTAACATAAGTAAGCAGGAAACATCACCGAAAGCGCGCTCATCTTGGACAAGCTCCGTCTTTAAAACCGGCAAACGGTCCTGTGGAATATTCAACGAACCACTCTATCTCTTCACTATCCCGATTCATGTCTTGGTATTGTTCACCATATATGCCTGGATGCTGTTCCTGGTCCCCCACGCTGAACACCTGGGAATCCCTCCTTCCAAAGCAATCTTCCTCTCCACAATCGGCGGTATAGGTGGCATCATCGGTCGGACCATATTCATCACCCTCGTCGGCAAAGGTATCAATGTCTATGTCGTCTACATCGTTATAGGTCTCATCGGCACGGGATCATTTCTGCTGGACTTCATCAGTTCTGCTTACGTGGTGCGTGCTACCTTGGCTTTTGTCCAAGGTTTCTCCTTATTCATCGAGGATGCTATTGTGTCGAGCTTATACAAAGATGCAGTCTTTGACGATCGGAATTTTAACATGGCCGTGGCTCTCAGTTTATTCGCGCAAGGACTAGGGGCGACATGTGCAGGAACATTTGCAGGTGCGTAATTCATAGCCAGCTTATTCTTTTCAAACATGATGAACCTTTGAGAAATCAACTTAAGTTCAATACTCCATTGAATGTATTGCCATTATAAATAATTTTTCAGATTATGGACTGACAACATCAATGCTTGGACTCGATTGCTTTTTGAGCAGCTAAATAGAAAGTCTGAAGGCAGAAAGTTATGGAGAAACCAGTTTATGAAGTTTAATTTCCTTTTCGCTCCACGGCCTCGAAGTTAAGAGACATAGATAGATTATCTAGTTAGTCCTATACTCACACATTTCAAAAGATGACGCACGAGTCTAGTTTAAATTGCCTTAGCCTGATTTTCTTGAAGGTCTTTGTAATCATGTGATCAGATTGATATTTCTTCAATCCATGTTAAGTGGTATTATTCAGTCACTGCCATTCAGTCAACATATGCAAATTGTATCGCGCTATGACTTTCGTGAGTTTTAGGTGACGAGATTTAGCTATCGACGGCGCTTCTGTATGCGAGTCATAGCTAGTTGAGAAAGAAAGATGCGTCTATGGAGGTTGCTCCTGCTTAGTCAGGCAATTCATGTAGCCCCAAATAGTTCGAACCCTTTAACAAAAATCTACCTGGGAGGAAACTTTAAGGAGTTTCATGATTTAAACTATGATCGCGCCCCCATACGCATGTCTGCATAGGTTATAGTCAAAACTGTGTCTTTGGACGCTTTGCAATTTTAACATTACAAATCCTTGACAAATACTTATAATTCTGGTATGATCATTTACTAGGTTATCTGTTTGATGTCACCCAGTCATTCACGAAGGTGTTCATCATTGTGGGCTTCATCCACGCCGTCGTGGTCGTCCATCTCTTCATCGTATCAATCCTCATCAAGAGACGACGACAAGATGTCAGAAGTGATTTTGACAGCTGAGGATTTAGAGGAAGCAGAAACGTCTCCCTATCCTCCTTCCTTTTGAAATCTTTCAAGGAAGTGCCCTGAACACGTTGATACCGAGCAACCTATTACTACCATGACATTGGTTAGTAAGGGCTAATAGTAATAACTAACTATATTTCCATGAGTTTAAACTATCTGTGTTAATTGTTTTTAGTATACATATTTTAAATAATTCTGGTTATTGGTCATGTTTGATTCAGGAGTTTACCTTCTTATTACTTCCAAACTTTTACTGAGGGTTTCTATGTTTATTGGAGCATTTGTATGTTAACCTTGGTTTCATTGGAGACGACTTATTAAATTTAACGGAAAAAAAGGAAAGAAGTTCGGAACAGATCGTGACTGGATGCCTGCCTGACACGGCAATGTCCTGATTTGTTTTGTTCAGGTTGGTCGGGCTATCGTCATGTTGACGTTACGCCTGGGCGCGGCTTAGTGGTTGGTTAGTAATGATTTATAATAGCTAACTGTATTCCAATGAATCTAAACCATACATTTGTCATTTTTTTAGTATTCATAATGAAAACGGCCCTGGATAAAGCCATTGTTGAAATGCATGCATTTGGATGCAACACAAATATTACAATTATTCAAAATTATTTGATTAGTAACTTCTACGTTGTCTGGATAAATAAAACTGAAATAAGCTTTCAACATTCCTTTATTCAACATACCATGTCTCAAAAACATGGTTTTCCCCAAGGTCACTTATTAAAATGTGCGAACATGACAATGACGTACTTCAAAACTGATTTCTATAGGATTGGTAAATATTTCGGTGTTCTTATTCCTATAATGGTTTAGCGTCTTGCGAGTCCGATTATGCTACTAACTTATTAATATGTAACATGCCTTCGATGCTTATCCACCTCTTATGTAAGCCAAATATGATATGTACAAACTTTTGGTGGTAGTGTGGTAGTGTTGATATTTCCTTTTAGATTGTAGACCAAGGTATTTAGAGGTACCATAGGTGTGAACATTTGTAAACATGTGGTCAGAGAGGTAGAAAATGTTAGGCATTACCTAATAGATTGTCCAATATATATTAGTGAAAGATCGATGCTCCTATCAGAAGTAAATGAATCCCAACCTAGGCAAATAATGGAGTATTTAAAGAAAAGAGACACAGTCATACAAAAGGCTATTGTACGTTGATAGCTGGATTTTCTTTTTTATGTAAATATATATATATATATATATATGTATCTCCAATAGAGGAGTATGTATATAGACCGAGACGAATTCGATGATTCACATATAAGATACACATGTAGTTTACTTAACAAGCCCACAAGTGTTTCGCCTCATTGATAAATCTTATATAATGAGTAGGTTAAAATTATTATGAAAAAACACATGTACGCACGGGTACACTAGCGCCTCCTCGTCCATGCATGAGTTACCTATAGGCTTGACCGAAAAGTCGGGGCAACGTACTGCGCTGACAGGTACGATTGCATCTGAGAAAGGGCAGGGCAAGCGCAGATGAAACTATGCGGGGGATAGCAGTTGTCTTGTCTATTGAACTAATCATCAATTCAGAGAGACAGAGACAGAGACAGAGGAAAAAGAATGAAAATAATAAAGTCATTGGTAACAATAATCAAGTATGACTAACTGCCATCAAATTATAACGAAAGAAGAAGAAGAGACCTCATCTTTGAAAGGGTCTTGTTGGTGCTAGTATTCATTCGCTGATTTCATTTAGTTCCCCCAATCTTAATCATTTGTTTACTTTTATCAGATGAGTCAGACACGGAAAATGTGTATTATTTTTATTGGAAAATACTTTGTACTTTCAGGTAAATTTTATGAACATTATATTTAGTAAGATAAAAAGTAGATGAATATGTAAGGCCTTGGTCAAGAGTGAGGGGTGGATAATACGAGATGATCATACTGAAGATGTCAGTACGAGGAAGGTCAGGGAGTCCTGAGCGTAGATGGGAATTGCAGTGAATTTACTGTATTTTCGAGGTATCAGTCAGACCGCAGCGCCCGCAAATTCGCACGTATTTATAAAATTCGTATGCATGAAATCTGGGTCATGAATGCGAAGTGCGAGAAAACACACCCAAACTTACAATCCCCTAATTCCGCGGAGAAAGGGTATATTGACATGAAACTTCAGGAAAAGTTAGATTAAATCATGATGATATGCACCATTAAAAAAAAGGTCAGATTTAGGTTCTAAAAATGTCTAATGACGAGGAATTATAAGGATGAAATTTCGGTAAATGTTGCTCGACTCATCGGCATGAAAATAATCCTGAACGTCTGATGATTCGATAAAAAAATTAGTTCATCATCTTCATCAACTCTTCTGCTTTCCAGTGGTACCTAAAACATATTATTTCAAGTTCAATACCAGTCAGGAGCTAGCAAAATACAACGAGTGTACCGAAAACACCAGCCAAGATATCTCCGCCTCGGACAGCCCATGGTTTTCGGTGGCTATAGACCGGGGGTACCCTCGCGATGCACTACTCGAGATCCCCCTTGTGTCAGCGATCGCAACAACTAACACGTGCGCAGCGCACGTTCTAATTTTTCAGTGTACGACGAAATGTATAGTGGTGGAACCCTTAAATGAGGTCACTCTGAGGTCAACGAAAGAAGTCTCTCTGAAGTCGCTATTCTATACTGTTGTCCCACTCGTCTGACTTCGTGTATGATCTGGATTAGATTATATTTAGCCCTCGTTCCATGAATTATTCTCAATGATGAGGCTATGCGCTCGTGTTTTGTTCTTCTTTTTGATGATTTATACAACACACAGTTCAAATAAATCAAATTATGCATTCATGATAATTGATATACTCTTTCCCTCTCTCTATTTATTTCACCTCTTCCTCTCTTCTCTTTCATCTCTCT
The DNA here is from genome assembly GCA_037976565.1 of Mesocentrotus franciscanus. Taxonomy (NCBI): domain Eukaryota; kingdom Metazoa; phylum Echinodermata; class Echinoidea; order Camarodonta; family Strongylocentrotidae; genus Mesocentrotus; species Mesocentrotus franciscanus. The sequence goes on along the minus strand of CP137670.1, from coordinate 25,212,679 downwards.
CTTCATCTCTCTATTTTTTAATTTCTTGCTGTTATTTCCTATGTGGAAATATTCAAATTATGCAATTTTATAGACGAAATTTATACTCTCGACCTCGCTTATTCTCTCTTCTTTGTCTGCCTTTCTTTCTTCTTTGCCAGTCTCTCTCTCACTCTATTTGAACTCTCCTTTCAATTGATTAACTCTCGTGTATTCTCTTGATCTCTCTCTCTCTCTCTTCTTCCTTTTCTTCTTCTCTCTTTAGCTAGTCTCTTTCTCTCTCCACCCCTATGCCAATCAGTCTATTTTTCATGATCTTCCTCTTTTTATTTTACGTTTCATCTATCTCAAATTAAATATATAATTAATATCTAAATTGAAATATATTCATCTCTGTCAGTCAATTTCTTGGACAAGAGGCTTATATCCATCCCAAATAACTTTGAGATACATTTCACTGGAATAGGATGATTTATGAGCTTCAATTAAGACATAACAAATAAACACACATTTAAATGACAAAAATACTGTTCCAAATGGCAAGAAACTTTTTTAATACTAAACAGCTGAAAAAGGTTAAAAATATATCTCGACAAAAACAACAATAAAATATGACTTGTGTAAATCACACACACATAAACAAATCTTTAACAAAACGATAAAATATATATATATATTTTCTACAGAAGACATCAAGATGTTCTTTAGTATTTAGTAAACATAATAATGACACGGTTCTTACATGCTACACTAGTAACAAAGTATTGATAATGTGAATGCAAAAGAACTGCTCATGGACAGACAACATTTATACCCTGACTTACACAAGCATTTAAAGTATGTTTTCTCCATTTTATTCACACACAAAAATCATTCCTTCCGATATAAAAGAATGGTACATATAATATATTAAATACACATGTTGTGGTATATTCCTTGCGCATCTTTGGTATACTACTTCCAGGTGAAGAAATATATAAATATATGGCTTCAGTGAATCACACATAATTTTGTTGTGTATACACCCTACAACAGAAAGTTTAGTTTCTCGAGTTTCTTCTTTCATTTCGTCACACACATAATCACACCATCCTAGGTAAAAGACTGGTGCTTCATCAAGTACTTAGCATTTACCCGTGTTTCTGATAAAAATACAAGTTTAAGCACTTTCTTTGGCAGGTTACTTAAGGGTACATGTTCATAACAGATCAAAAGAGACTTGTGCGAATCACAAACACCAATATCTATAAACATACACGGTAAAGATATATATATAAATTACGTTCTAGCATTATATCTATGTACATATTATAATACAAAAAGGTGGAAGAATTGAGGTTAAAGCCTCTTCCTGAGTCATAAGGCAAGATTTGAATACTATTTGTGGCTTGCACCAATTTCCACACTCATGAAAATAGGCAATTGCATGGCTGGATGTATATTCTATACAAAAATAAACAAACAATAATAATGCTCAAGATGTTGTACATTAAGATAAACAGACAATGAAACCAAACAATGGTTACAATCATAAATCCATATCTTCCACATCAAAATCTGTATCTGAATTTTCTCCATCAGGTCCAAGAGGGAAATTGAAATAATTATCTTCCATGTCACTGGAGATGTCTTCATTAGAAAATATGCTTTCATTACTAATGGAACTATAACTGTCATCATCAGACTCTGGTACTTCACCGTCAAGGAGTGGAGAAGAATCAGGAACATTTTGGCAGTTTTTACATCTACATCCAGGACCACACCTTTTATTATCCCTGACACATTTACAAAGCTTATTTGTGCATTTGCTCTTGGAGCAAGCACAACCTCGTGTAAGATGTATAACATTTGCTCTAATAAGATCAATGTTTTCTTTTGTATCCCAGATAAGACTTACCTTGTTTGTATCATCTTCTGTTGATACATTATATCCATAAAGAGATACATCTGGGTACAGAAAATATGGAGAGCACACATTATCCCAGACTGAAGATACCCAACAACTCCTTAACCAATGAAGTTTAAGTGCAGAACAAGAGGGTAGCAAGTCATCTTCATACTCACCCTTCCATGAAGCTGCACGTATTATGTCTAGGGCTTTGTGATGCTTTGTCATAGCATCTGGAACATCTATACTGTTGTATACATCAATAATAGAACTGAACTTGTGTAGGCAAGAACGATTAGCATGGTAATAAATGCACATAATTAGGCGATAAAAAGACATTAAGCCATTGTCAGAGTTCTCATTCAATTTTGTTTCTGACAAGTGACCTTGTGTGTTACTGTAACCCCCTGTTATAAAATGTGCATGTTGGAAAAATATCTTTAAAAATGTAGTCTTGCCGATATGTGCAAAATAGGACACAAAATCGCAGCCTGAACATATATACAATACCTGCAAAGTCTTCCTAGCGTTCAAATGCTTACTGACTAAACTTGCCAAATCTGAATCATGGTCACAAGCAGATTGCAATGAGTTAAGATCAAGATACTTCTCATCCCCAGCTCGAGCACTATATTGCACTGTGACATGTTTATTACCAAAATCTAAAGGAAGGCCAATCATGCCTATGTCTCTATCTATCGAATATATAAGAATTTTATTGCATGGCGTATCAAATACATGTAACCAAATTTGACTATCACTTTCTTCATGGTTATGGACAATATTGTGGTGATCAATACCATCCTCACTAACGGAAACCCCTGTCCATCGACTCGATGTCTCTATTCCTACATGAAACCCTCCTGAGGTTATGAAAACTTGGCCACTATTTATGACAATTTCACCTTTGACAAGATCAATAAACTTATTTGATAGAAAGCGGCATAAAGTATGTTTGTTTTGGCGAACCTTAAGAAAACTACTCCACTGGCTTGGAAGAGGAACGCCATCATCAATTGAATCATAACAATCACATTCTTCTTCTGTTCGATCCCTTCTGCTACGTTCTACATCTTTAGGTGAAATACCTTGTGTTCCAAGTTGATCAAAAAGGATCCTGACTTCTTGTACACCTTTCCTAAAAAAAGGCAACACCCACCTAGCAACCAGAAATTTGGCATATTCAGCAAATGTTTTCAGATTCTTTAAAGGAGAACTGTATATGATATTCATACCTTCTACAATAACACAAGTGCTGGATACAAATTTGAAAGAAGAGGAGACTATTTCATAACTTGATGAATACTTCTTGTTAAAGAAATCATATATGACCGACTTTGCACCTTTATGTGGTAAACCATCTTGATTACAAATAGCCCTTGGATATTCTGAAAATTGGCAAAGTTCAGAAATAGGAGTTTGAGTCTCTTGAGAATAAGCAATTGTCCTTTTGTAGCAACGAGCTATTAATTTTTTTTCCTTTTCAAGGTCAGTTACTTTTTTCCGACGCAATTTCTCTTTCGCGAATGTTTTCAATTGAAATTTTCTTTTCACAGGTTTCTTAACAGAGGTGTCATTAAGAATTTGGCTCTTGCAGTAAGATTCATATGAATCATTACCAAGTTCCCTATATGAAAGGAGACTCTTTTGTTGGACTGGAGTTGCCGTAACTTTTGAAACAACATGAATGAGATTGGGATCTTGTACAGGCTGAAACATAGATGTCTTGGAAACATTATCATAATATAACTTAACATTGTTGAACTCGGACTGAATTACTGACCATTGTAAATCCCTATGTAAATTTGTACTATTGTTAATTCCTAACTGATCCTCCAGTGTTCGTAATAACTGGGCTTGATACTCAATGGTACCTACTAATTGGTCCATATGCTTTGGTAGACAATGTGAAAGGGCCATTTTGCAATCTCTATTTATTAACATTTCATGTGCTTCATCTAGGGCCACAGAAGCATAATTAGTTCCCTTAATATTAGAAACGAAAGCTCCATTCTTAAAATGTTCTAAGACATAGGGGGGTAAAGCATTCAAAGTACTTATATGCAAAGGGATTAAACGAGAATAATTTTGCCGGTCAAAGGCATGAAAAGAGGGGCCATACTCTTGAGAGCAGCCATACGTAAATCCCAGTTTCTTTCTCTAATTGATACATACAAACTAATGTATGACAGTACATCTTCCCTAAAAATCGATTCCAAAATTTGAAGGTTTCAAATTTTTGGGACATATCATCACAGAATTTTGTGAATTCTTCCATCAGAGAAACCATTGTGATTTCTTTTATCTTATTCTGAACAACTATGAATTCTTCAATCCCATGGAATTCTCCTTTCTCAAAGGATAACTTTGAAACACATTCACGTATATTAGAAATGAACTGATCATTAGATATTTCCACTACCTTTCCAGCTCGATATTCAAAAAAGCAGGACAACTGACACATGAAGATTGCCTCATACACCTGTAGTAAAAACCTATGAGTTCTCTTAAAATTTGAACATGAACCTAAACTCTGTAATGTTAATTTTTTGTGGGATGCCTTCGCAAAGTCTTTTAATCCTGCCTCCCAAAATATCTTTAATATCACCTCTTGGAAATTTTTGAGAACATGCCAATCACCGAGAAACGGAATGACCCAGTCCAATGCTTCACCATATTCATGCTTAACATCATAGAGTAACTTCACAGTGGCCCCATCACCAGCCACAACTAAATGATTTGTTTTCTTGTGAATTCCAAATGTTTCATATAGAATTCCTAGTGATTGCTTGATAGTTGAAGGAGAGTCAGCTTTCTCATTTAGAATATACAAATATGAAAATTTAGATTGTTCTGTTGAGGTGACACCTTCCAAAGCTAATTTTAATTTAAAACTTGGAATTACTGTGCTCTCCCCTGTTTTAACAAAGAAATATCTTTGTGCAACATACAACACAAAGTCTAATAATACTTCCTTGGCAGATTTGCTTTCAGAATTTGAAAGAAAGAATATATCATCATGTAACTGGCTTCTTATATATGTTTTGAATTGAGGAATATTGAAATCACTTTTACAAGGAGTGTTGATATTTTGAAATGTTGGCAATCTTCTACGGACTTTTGGTTTTGTAATGGTTGAATCTTTTGTGACAGTCCCATCCACAACATTATTTGTAGTATCCCATACTTTTGACGAATTCAATTTTTCAGACAATGGTTTGGGCTGCTGGGCCATGATAGACGTACCATGCCAGCTACGGGATTGATCTGCTACAACTGCAGCAAATGGAGCCAAAACATCAATATTGTCTATGGATATACAAGTTAAAAATGAAAGATCAAGATCAGATAAAGTCCCTGATGTCTGTCTCACATCTTGGATTCTTTGCAAAAATCTTACTAAAGTGTCATCAGAGCATGATACCCCCAAACGGTTCATTATTTCTACTAACTTTGTAGAATGAGATAAACGCTTAATGACATTGGCAGTTATTACATGAAAAGGATAATTGTATTTTTCATTAAGAATAAACTGCAAAACAAAAACTACAGCAATTCGTCTATTTTTTCTTTTTCTACCAGCTGGAGTGGCATCACTAGGAAATTCAAAATGTTTATCAAGTGTCATATGAATTAATGAATTTTGAAATACTTTAATTCTTCAGAACTAGCAGTTAGTAGACAAACCATATTCCAAACAAATGGATTAAACATCATATATGCAGCCTGAAATTCAAAAGTTTTCAGCAAGAGAGGGTTTGAGATAAATCGTTCATTGATATCATTAGCTTGCTTACGGAGATGAGTATTAAAAGAAGTAACAACATTATAAAACTGTGAAATAATACTCTCATCTTGTGCCATCTCACATGGTTGGTCAAATGTAAAATCTGAGTGGCCTTCATATTTCTTAATTAAAACTCTTCTTTTTGCACATGAATCATGCCAGGACTCTAGCAAGTCCGTGACTGTTAAATTCTGAAGATACAAAAATGTCCCTTTCTTGCGCGCTATAAAGTTATGTATGCACAAAATGTCCGAAAATCTATCTAATATTTTTGTTAACAGCCATGATTTTGATTTAAATGCCCTATCATAATTAACTTGATTCTTACAAGATTTCCTTACTGCATCAATATAAAATTCAAATGCATCTAATAATAAAATACCCTTTTCACTTCTACATATTCTACTTATAAATATCAGAGTCTGATTCAAGCATTTTGAAATTGTATCTTTTACATCACTGTCTTCATCTTCTTCAAAGTCAATCAATGTTATTTTCAATTCGTTTTCTACGTCATCAAGTGATTTAATTTGAGGGCCATTACGGGATGAAAAGCAGTAGCATGAACTACAAATATATATATTTACTCCAACAGAAAAGTCTTCTTTTATTTTACGTAGCTTGGCAATGCATTCAGGAGATATGCATGTACTTGTATATTTTTTGTTTCTTAGCTGACAATCACAAACTGCACATTGATGTGTTCTTTTCTTAATTAAATAATTTGATATTTGTGTCCTATGAGTCTTACATAGTGATAGCACATCTGGTATGTTCTGCAGTTGCAATGAAAATATTTCATTAAAATCAGAGAGATCACACTGAGTTTGAACTACATCAACTGAATCACAATCCAAATAGAAAAATAGAAAACATGAAGAAGCCTGTGGTTTTTTTCTACTTTTTTCAGGAGTATATGACTCATCTTTCATCTTTTTTGAAAACTTTTGTCTGCAACTATTGCAAATGCAAGAAATATCTGAAATATTTTTTTTGAAACAATGAGACTTAATTAAAGCAGTAAGGGGTACAGATTTTAAAGAACTGATGTGAGTGTATTTATGGCTTGTCTTCAGACAAAGGCAACAAGGACCACATGAAACCTTTCCACAAGGCTGCTTGAATTTCACAGGTTTTGATTTTACCCCAGCAAAATATTTTTACTTGGTTTACCTGGCAATGATGGGTGGTTAACAAGAAGAGCGACTTCCTTAGGTTCCGGTGGAAGGAATAGCTTGGGTTTTGGTGGTGGACGGACATCAGGGTGATGAGTTGGAGCTGACGGTGGTGGACTGGCATCAGGGTGATGAGTTGGAGCTGACGGTGGTGGATGGACATGAGGGTGATGAGTTGGAGCTGACGGTGGTGGATGGACATGAGGGTGATGAGTTGGAGCTGACGGTGGTGGACGGGCATGAGGGTGATGAGTTGGAGCTGACGGTGGTGGACGGGCATGAGGGTGATTAGTTGGAGCTGACGGTGGTGGACGGGCATGAGGGTGATGAGTTGGAGCTGACGGTGGTGGACGGGCATGAGGGTGATTAGTTGGAGCTGACGGTGGTGGACGGGCATGAGGGTGATGAGTTGGAGCTGACGGTGGTGGACGGGCATGAGGGTGATTAGTTGGAGCTGACGGTGGTGGACGGGCATGAGGGTGATGAGTTGGAGCTGACGGTGGTGGACGGGCATGAGGGTGATGAGTTGGAGCTGACGGTGGTGGACGGACATGAGGGTAATGAGTTGGAGCTGACGGTGGTGGACGGGCGACTACCGGCGGTTCAACTTGAAGTTCTAGAATGCTGGATCTTCCACATTTGATCTGTCATTGATCAGATGTAAGAACAAAAATAGGGTATACCATCTTTTCAATTCACTACAATAATTTCTATTAAAACATGATAGCATAGACATGGAAAATTGTTCATGCTTATATGTTGCAAGTCCTTTCTATGTGTGCCACTAATACCACTAACATATTCTGTAAGCTCATGTAAACTATTCAAATAACATGCAGATTTGCATCATTTACATTTATGATATTGGCACACACACACAGAAAAAAAAAAATCATTGCTGTTTACATTACTTCTCCAGTCTAATTAATGAATAAAATGTAAAAATTAATTTTTACGAACAAGTAGCTGTCGACTCACTTACATCAACAAGTGAATCTAAAAGGAATTAAACAAAAAAAAATGGAAACAGCTGTGAAGAAGGAGTAGATATCATGTACTTCCATGAGTTAAGGTAATCTTATTTATCATCTTTAAACAAACAATTGTTACCTTTTTCCTCTTCCGTTTCCTCTTGATGCTGCGCCTCCTCCTCTTCTTCTCCTTTGCCTTCTTCCTTATCGAGATATATGGGGATGTTGGTTTTGGTAGTGGGACTTGGGAAACCTGTGCTCTCCATTGTGGACTTGAGCCCCCTACGGTTACATATGGGATGAGTGTCAGTGTTCCCGTCTCCGGCACATATTAGCGAGCTTTCGATTTAGGCACCCGACGTGGGCTACTACGAGTTACTGGAGCGTGGAGACGTTGCGCAGCTCACGTCCGTTCCCTTCGCGGAAGTGCTTTCGATTTTTCACGACGGGGCTTTCGTCGGTCACGTGACCAATTTTTGAGATCAGGTGCTTAAGTCAGGTACTAAATTCACAGTGCGCGAAAATCTGATACGAAGAATAACATAAGGATGAGAGAAAGAGATAGAATGATAAAAACAAAGACTAACATAAGAGAAGGTGATAGAAGGAAGAAACAAAGAATAACATAAGGAAAGACAGAAAGAGAAAGTGATAGAATGATAAAAATAAAGAATAACATAAGAGAAAGTGATAGAAGGAAGAAACAAAGAAAAACACAAGGAAAGACAGAAAGAGAAAGTGATAGAATGATAAAAACATAGAATAACATTAGAGAAGGTGATAGAAGGAAGAAACAAAGAATTACATAAGGCAAGACAGAAGGAGAAAGTGATAGAATGATAAAAATAAAGAATAACATAAGAGAAGGTGATAGAAGGAAGAAACAAAGAATAACATAAGGAAAGACAGAAAGAGAAAGTGATAGAATGATAAAAAATAAAGTCTAACATAAGAGAAGGTAATAGAAGGAAGAAACAAAGAATAACATAAGGAAAGACAGAAAGAGAAAGTGATAGAATGATAAAAATAAAGAATAACATATGAGAAAGTGATAGAAGGAAGAAACAAAGAAAAACATAAGGAAAGACAGAAAGAGAAAGTGATAGAATGTTAAAAACATAGAATAACATTAGAGAAGGTGATAGAAGGAAGAAACAAAGAATAACATAAGGAAAGAGAATGTGATAGAATGATAAAAACAAAGACTAACATAGGAGAAAGTGATAGAAGGAAGAAACAAAGAAAAACATAAGGAAATTAAGACAGAAAGAAAAAATGATAGAATGATAACAACAGGGATACCGAGGAAACTGCACCCACGTTGCCGTTTTCACGACGACGGGGATTCACGGAAATTGCCCCCGACTCCCGTCGTGTGATTTGGAAGGGAACGTGGGCCCAGAAGCTCGCACATGCGCAGTTGATAAATATGACGTCACGCGTCGTAGCCCACGTCGGGTGCCTAAATCGAAAGCTCGCTATTGCTTCTGGGGTGGAGGCAACAGCACATTATAACAAGTCTTTTTTACTTTTTTTTTCTTCGGCAAAGGTTTAACCGTTCTTCTATACGGCTTCCCATATTTTTCTCGTTTGATGTACCTTGCAAGGGCCCGATCCTTTTCAGTTAACTCTGGCTGTTGTGGTTGTTTTGGGGGGCGGCAACGACGGGGGGTCAAGATTTTTAGCTCTTTAGGGATTCTGGGGTTCGGATTGTGTTTGAAGTTTTGGTTATATATAATTTTACAGATCAAAAATGAAAATTGCTTAGCGAGTGTTGCTTTCCCTCTTGGTGTTAAATGGAGTCCATCATCGCAATAAAAATTGCAATTTGTTATGAAAAGTTCTGTGGCATCTAAAATGTAACAGTTATGAAAATGTTCAAAAAGTTTAAACAAATCATTATTGTAATATCGAGACTTAAGATACAGGTCGTCACAGTCCCACCTTGGAAGGATGAGGCTAAAAATAATGTCTGCAGATGGAAATTTCTCTCTCACCGTATAATAAAGTTTCAAGTACAATTTAGAGTCTATCTCCCATACACTGTTCTCGAGATTATTTGTACCGATATGAATAAGTATAATATTAGAAAATTGAAAATCGTCCTTAAACTCTAAAATATGATTCCGTAATGAAGATACTGTTGCTCCTGGGAAAAAATTGACGTCCCACTCAAGATGTAAATCAAGTTCTTCATAAAATGAATAAGAAGGAAGGTGCTCCTGTAACCCGCGAAAAAGAGAATCGCCAAAAGCTGTTATCTTCAAAAAAGAACACTGGGGTGACCTGAAACATGGAAACACAAAATACAAAAGTCATTAAGTAAAAAACTAAACCATCCTTTGCCAGGCATTTAAAAATCCAAAACATTAATGTCTTGCTTTTAGTTTTATTTTAACAAAAAATTTCTGAACACAATAATTAAACCAATGTAGGCCTAGATCTAGATCTACATGTACATGTAGCTTGATACCACATTTGATGACTTCAAAAAAAGTATTTACATGTACCCTCTTTTCTTCAAAGTGTGACCTACATGTATTTGCAAAGCCAGTATTATTAGTAGTAATCATATTGTGTAAGTCGATCACACCTACATATTACTAATGCCTGTAATTGTAATGGCCTTAAATGCATCATACAGTCAATCTGGTAAGTGGAACCGACGGCGACGTATATTAGCCTAGGCCTAATTTTAAAAAATAAATGCATCGGATATGAATCCACTATTAAGAGTAAAGTGACATTTTATTTTTAGTCCAAAACTAAGTTTGGCCCGAATCCGAATTTGGTGGCTCGATCTCTTCACCGAGTTTGCAGAGCTGAGCAGTCAGACTCAGAGCAGACCCTATGCCTATGCCTGGTCTGCTTCTGTCTCTAAAGAGAGGAGCTGACCCTACCCAAATCAGAGGCTAACGAACGAAAGAGACAGAAATTTTCGGTCTACATTCAGCTCAGCTCGGCTTTTCCTCACCGAGCAACTCACTCAAAGTCAAAGTCTGAATGAACAACACAGACCCGAGCACACGGGACTACAGTACGAGTCGAGCGTGAGCTACTCGTAGCTATGTCAACAACATTCTTTTCGCGCGGTTTACGACGATCATTGGCCTGAAATAGGCAACTTCCGGTAAAATTCAATATTCAAGCAATCATTAAAACTTAGTTTTGAAAGAAATTACTTGGTGATTCGACCAATTTTCTCCATGGATTTTGGGATCAATTACTCATCTTTTCAGGGAAAAAGTTTCGACAAAAACAACTTTAATACCAGTCAGGAGCTAGCAAAATGCAACATTATGTCAAAATATGATTGACAAAAAACAAAATTATCCGAATACTTGAGCTCAATTTGCAATATCTTTGGATAACGAAAATATTACAAATAATATACCAAAAGAAAGAGCAAGAATCGTAGATTCACTTACCCCATCGCATCTCCATGTTGCCTGAATAGTTTTTCCAGAGGGAGGTATTCTGTTGGCTCTTCCCAAATCTCGTGACATCTCGCATGAAAATCTCGTGATGGATTTTGTTCGCACGGCCGTAAGTGGATCTTTAGAAATTCGCGCAGAACAGCTCATTAGCGCGGGCGCTGCGGTCTGACTGGTATGTTGATTTATAATCATATGTGATTAAGAATAAGTTTGAAATTCTAAAAGTTACTATAGCCATAAGTGTATCATACCAAAGTTATAACAATCAAAAGTTTGCTGCACTATGAATGACTAACAGTGACAATGTATTGTTCATACAGTGCACGCTGGCTTATACTAAACACTCGGGTCGGGGCTCGCTGGAAAACACTCGAGTCACGGCTAGCTGGGCCAATTTTTTTTAAATGGTGTCTTCAAATCGGCCCTACACGCTGGGAAAATCTTATCTTAAATTAGCGACTGTTTTTTTTCCCCCATTTTTCAATGATAGAAAAAAAAGAAGACAGGAATTAAGGCTGACATTAGGAATGACAAAATACTAGTTGGATAAAGTGGATTTTAGAGAAAGTGTAATACTACAAGGGAATATGATAGGCCTATTAATAGGATGGAAACAAGAAGAATGGAAAGAGTGAGAAGATGAATTATGGGAAATTAAGAACTACCAAGACAGGAATACAAAGGAAAAATATATCAAAAAAGGAATTGAAAGAATTCGTTGGCCAGATTTAACAGTGATAAAGATAGAAAGAAAAGAGTGGAGAAAATCAAGATTTACATAGAAAAAAGAGAAGGGAAATTAAGCAATAGAACAAAATGTAGAAAGAATATGTTTGAAAGACTGACATATAAATATAAAAAAAGAAGATGAATTGTGGGGAAAAAGAACAAATTATAGAAGAAAAGGGAAAAGAGAGAAATACAGAAACAGAGTATATTATAGGCCTTATAGAAATGGTGGTAGAATGCACCATAAGAATGAACAATTGGCATAACGATGGGGAATTTGAATTGCAGAAAATAGAGAATTACATTGTAGGCCTAGAGGAAAAGAGGAATGAAAGGGGAAAATGAAGGGAGAGAAAGAACTAAAGATGCAGAAGAACGAAAAGAAAATGGCATCATAAAACATAGGCCTAAGAAAATAGGGAAAACCAACAAAGAATATCGTCATGATTCATGATGAAATAAAAAAATGGAGACGGATTAAAAAGACAAAAAATAATTAAAAAATACAAACTACGACAGAGGGTAGAAATACGATTAAAAAGTTAAAGCAGAAGGAGTTCGAGAAATGGATGGTAAAAGAATCATAGATAAAGATATACATAAATAAAGGATGATAGAAGAGATGAAAGGAGGAAAAAATGCGAGGTGTGTGACGAGAGGATTAAAGAAAGATTGAAATGATAAACGATAGATAGACCCTTAAGATTCACTGATGTAAGGACGCAAGCAATAGAATAAAATAAAGAGTGTCGATAATTTCAAATCTCTTCAATAAATTTTCCCCCTCATAAAGCCGATTTGAAGACACAATTAACAACAACAAAATTGTCCAGCTAACCCTGACCCGAGTGTTTAGTATAAATAAAGCTACCCTGACACTTGCACGATTTTTTTGTTCCCGCATTGCCCCGCATTGAGGCGTGCCAGTGCGTGACATATAGTTGCACGAAGACCGTGTATCGTTCTTGCAATGCGTAACAACATGACATGCATTGTCCCGTCACGTTTACGACATACTTACGCCATACTTACGCCACATGCCTCGTTGACACTTGCCCGCATTCTGGTTTGCGCATAGTTTGCGCATAGACACGTACTCTTGCGTGCCAATGCGGGAAGTATTCGTGGTAACGTGCGGGAGGATGCGGGCCGTGCGTGAAATGCGTGACAGAATTTTCAAAATGTTCAAAATTTTGGCACGACAATTTTTGTTGGGAACTTTCGTGAACACTTCTTGAACTTTGCGCAACCTATGCGCTACCTAGTCGTGCCAGTGCGCGCCGATGCGTGCCGATGCGTGTCCGTCGGCCTAGTGGCACGCATGTTCACGACTATAGTTAACGACTAATTTGCTCACAATTTGCGCATTGACTGCGCATACTTCCCGCGCAGTTTTCGCATGCCATGAGCATAGTCTACGAATGTGGAACACGTGATCTTGATGACAAAATTTCACTTAAGTTGTATAATGATATGAAAAATGATGTCATTCAATTAAAACACACTTCAAAAAAAAAATTTCAAAACAAATGTGTTTGAAGAAAAATATTGAGGAAAGAATACAAAATTTGGGTTTTCTGCGTACAACAGAAAACCCTAACTTTGTATCCTGTCATCAATATTCGTCCTCAAATACATTTTAGGGTAAATCTTTGCAGAAGTGTTTGTTTTATGACATCCTCGTTCACATCATTATAGAATTGAAGTGAAATTTTGCGATCAATTTTTAGGAATTTGAGGCTCCCAACGCTTTGGAGGGGCTTAAAATTTCTTATTATCATTAAAAATCATTAATTGATAACACATAATTATAAAGTATAATGTAAAGGACAATACATATATTTTTTTAGCTTGTGAACAGTTTCTGACTTCGACACCTGTATTTGCTTTAATACATGTACTTTTAACAGTATATGGTTATAACTACCTTTACAGCGTTGATAAGCAAGATACCTTTGTAAAATGATTCGACTTTTTTGAAATGTTTGTTTGGGGATTTAACAGATTTTCCCCAATTAATGTGTTTCTCGGTTTTTTTTGTTGAGAATAATTTTTTTTCTCCGAAGTCGCTTTTGTAAAGTTGTCAAAATTGAAACTTAAATCTGGGAATATATTAAATTGTGAGATGTACCCTATTCAAACTCTCTTGTTTAAGTAAGTTTTAGAAACTTCCTACAGTCCTACGTTCACACTGCACGGTGAAACAAATGACACACGATTATTAATTATTTATCTCATAAGGGTGGAAATAGAGTCTCTTTACAAAGAGAGTATTGACATAATGTGAGTCAGAGCTTTCGGAAACAATAAGGCGTTCAATTCTTCCTAGAAACGGTTATTTCTGGTTTTTGGTCAATAACTGGTCAAAATGTCCATAGACATGGCGTCTTGACAACCATTCTCTCACCCACGCCGTCCTTGATTTTCCTTTTACTACCCTGTTACACCCACAAATGTAATAACGCCCACAAATGTAATAACACTTTACCCACAAATGTAATAACACTTTACCCACAAATGTAATAATTTCACCCACAAATGTAATAACCACTTTACCCACAAATGTAATAATTTAGAATCACCCACAAATGTAATTATGACTTTACTCCAGACCCGGTTATTTCAAAAATTTCAAAAATCTTCAAAACTAAGACCCCATAATCCTTTTCCTGTGGAAAAACATGAAAATCGAGCATAGTCTTTCCTCCAGACCCGGTCATTTCAAAAATTAAAAAACAATAAAAAACAAAACAAAAAATTCAAATCTAAGACCCAACAATCCTCCAAACTAAGACCCTGTAATAAAGCATGGGTTTAGAGCATTGTCTTTACTCCACACCTGGTTATTTCAAAAATAAAATAAAACAAAACAAAACAAAACATTAACTTTAAAACTAAGGCTCCACCATCTTCCAAACTATAAGACCCTGTGATAAAGCATGGGTTTAGAGCGTAGTCTTTACTCCAGACCCGTTTAATTAAAAAAAAAATCTTCAAAACTAAGACCCCATCATCTTATTCCTGTGGAATAATATGAGTATTGAGCGTAGTCTTTCCTTCAGACCCGGTTATTCAAAAGTAAAAAAAACAAACAAAAAACTTTTAAACTAAGACCCACCATCTTCCAAACTAAGACCCGGTAATAAAGCACGGGTTTAGAGCGTAGTTTTTCTTCCAGACCCGGTTATTTCAAAACTTTTTTAAAATCTTCAAAACTAAGACCCCATCATCTTATTCCTGTGGAAGAACTGTTGTTGTTGTTGTTGTTGTTTTGGTTTATAGGCGTTTATCATTCAGGAGTGAATATTTACGCCTCTTCTGTCAATACATGAGTATTTAGCGTAGTTCTTCCTCCAGACCCGGTTATTCAAAAGTAAAAAAAAACAAAAAAACAAAACAAAACAAAACAAAAACCTTTTAAACTAAGACTCCTCCATCAAACATGCAAATATGTTTCGCGTGATCTCGTTATACAGCTATCTATGATTTGTTATATGAAAGTATGCGTTGTTATTTGCTTGTTAACCGATTATCATTTCAGACTTGTTCTTGTTTATATAGCTGCTTGAGTGTTTCAGAAGTAGGGAAAACTGTAATATAAATGTGTTTTGTTTGTATTTGCCTTTGAATAAATTTCGTTCTCATGAATTCACACCGTGTACTGCGTACGAATTGGTAGTCTTCAGTATAAGTAATTGATACGTTCATCACATGAAGAAAGGAAATTCATTCACGCACTCATGAAAATAAACATCGTAATCTAACGTTTCAATGTCACTAATAGCGTACATATATATATATATATGTTACATATCGTGAACATATTTCATAATTACATGCATAAAACAATTAGCGTCAACATTTAAATACTTATTGGATTACTTTTTTTTTTCTACAACCATTGAATTCCAGGATATTTGTGGGCGTTAGAATATTTACATGATTAAAAAATCGTCGACGGTCAACTAACCATCGAATCGGTCCCTCCTCTGTGTGTTTATATATGGGCCATTTTGACTGATTCGTCAGTTCGTGTGACCGCCGACCAATCATTTATTTGTTACTTGTTGTATCCACATATGTAATAATGTAAAGCGATGCCATGCATCGCCAAGAAATAATGATGATAATGATGAGTACTTATAACGCGCTATATCCACCTTAATTAGATGCTCAAAGTACTTAATTTTTTTTATTTTTTTATTTTTTTATTTTTAAATGAAAAAAACAGGAATAAGATGGTGGGTCTTAGTTTCGAAGATTTGTTTAAATTTCTATTTCTTTTGAAATAACCGGAGGAAAGACTACGCTCTATACCCATGTTATTCCACAGGAATGAGATGGTGAGGTCTTAGTTTGAAGATTTTTCATTTTTTTTAAATAACCGAGTCTGAAGTAAAGACTAGGCTCTAATCCCATGCTTTATTACCGGGTCTTAGTTTGGAAGATGGTGGGGTCTTAGTTTAAAAGGTTTTTTTATGTTTTGTTTTGTTTGGTTTGGTTTTTTGTGTTTTTTTTTTTTACTTTTGAATAACCGGGTCTGGAGGAGAGACTACGCTCAATACTCATGTTCTTCCACAGGAATAAGATGATGGGGTCGTAGTTTTGAAGATTTTAAAAAAGTTTTGAAATAACCGGGTCTGGAAGAAAACTACGCTCTAAACCCGTGCTTTATTACCGGGTCTTAGTTTGGAAGATAGTGGGGTCTTAGTTTAAAAGTTTTTGTTTGTTTTTTTACTTTTGAATAACCGGGTCTGGAGGAAAGACTACGCTCAATACTCATGTTATTCCACAGGAATAAGATGATGGGGTCTTAGTTTTGAAGATTTTTTTAATTAAACGGGTCTGGAGTAAAGACTACGCTCTAAACCCATGCTTTATCACAGGGTTTTATAATTTGGAAGATGGTGGAGCCTTAGTTTTAAAGTTAATGTTTTGTTTTGTTTTGTTTTATTTTATTTTTGAAATAACCGGGTGTGGAGTAAAGACAACGCTCTAAACCCATGCTTTATTACAGGGTCTTAGTTTGGAGGATTGTTGGGTCTTAGATTTGAATTTTTTGTTTTGTTTTTTATTGTTTTTTTATTTTTGAAATGACCGGGTCTGGAGGAAAGACTACGCTTAATTCTCATGTTATTCCACAGGAAAAGGATTATGGGGTCTTAGTTTTGAAGATTTTTGAAATTTTTGAAATAACCGGGTCTGGAGTAAAGACTGCGCGCTATACCCATGCTTTATTACAGGGTTTTAGTTTTGAACAAATTCGACAAAATATCCCTTCAAATTTATTACATTTGTGGGTAAAGTCATTATTACATTTGTGGGTAAAGTGGTTATTTCATTTGTGGGTGAAATTATTACATTTGTGGGTAAAGTGTTATTACATTTGTGGGTGTTATTACATTTGTGGGTAAAGTGTTATTACATTTGTGGGTGTTATTACATTTGTGGGTAAAGTGTTATTACATTTGTGGGCGTTATTACATTTGCGGGTGTAACATACCTCTCTTTTTCTGCTCTTTTCAAGATTATTATGCTGCTCAAGACCAATAAGCCCTGCAGCCACCACATTAAAACACTCTCTTTGCCCTGAAACAACTTCTTGGGTATTCAACATTTTAAATGTTGTCCAACTAGTACGTGAATGAGTTGAAACAAGTCTCCTGATCAAAAAGAAGGGGGAAAAGTGACTACTAGAAGCATATCGTCACAATGAATGCCAATGCGTGAATTGTTCTTAAGTTTGGCGTAAATATGACGTGACAATGCGTGAACAATGATTAAGTTGGGCGTAAACATGACGCGACAATGCGTGTCCTGGTGGTTACGCATTGCGTAAACTATTCGTAAATTAGACGTGATCCTATACGGACTGCGTGACACTAATTGGCACGCATTGGCACGCCATAGAGCGGGGCAGTGCGGGACCAAAATGCGGGCAAGTGTCAACGAG
This sequence comes from Mesocentrotus franciscanus, assembly GCA_037976565.1. Lineage (NCBI taxonomy): Eukaryota > Metazoa > Echinodermata > Echinoidea > Camarodonta > Strongylocentrotidae > Mesocentrotus > Mesocentrotus franciscanus. Next base: position 25,194,760 of record CP137670.1, on the reverse strand, counting down.
GCAACACTAACGTAATTGTTCACGCCATTATTCACGCATTGTCACGACATGCTTTCAGCCTTTCTTGATCACGTATTGCGCATGCGTAGACCGTGCGCAAGTAATGTGAAAACTGCTGGATGTATGCGCAGCCGATGCGCAAATTGTGAGCAATTTATTCGTAAATCGGTCGTGAACTGGTCGTAAACATGCTTGCCACTCGGGCATTGGCACACACGGCCGGTCAGTACCGACACGGGTAGGTTACGTAGAGGATACGCATAGTTCGCGAAGTGCTCACGAAAGTCGTCCACCAAATTTGTCGTGCCGAAATTTGGAACATTTTGAAAATTCTGCCACGAATTCAAGCCTTGTCCCGCATTGGCCCTCATCCTCCCGCATGTTCCGCGAACGCTTCCCGTTGTGGCAAGAACGTGGCACGCAACAATGCGCAAACCATGCGCGAACCAAAATCGTGGAAGTGTCAGGGTGCACGCTAGCTGCACGCACAAAGGATTTTGCTCCATGACTGCGAGTTCGCTCACGCGTATAGAATGTTTGACTCTTTGAATAGATACTTTGATTTTGAATAATGAGATGTGATATAGCAGTAGATTATCTAAAGGAATTCTGTCATAATATGAGAGGTATCTGTCTCATAATTCAAGTGATTTCAGTATTTAAGTGTAGAATTTTAGTGAGTGTTTTAGTTACAGGGTGCATAATCGAAGCACATTGTTGAAAGTTACTTAGCATGGCTTTGTTTCATAGATTGTATACTTAGGGGATGATGACTAGTCTATGTATCATAGCTTCTTGGTAAGAATCAGTTCGTTAGTATTGTAAGTCATATGATAAGTCATTGATATTTACAACTGTGTATTAAATATAATAACATGATCAATAGAGATAAATTTTGGTTTGGTTTAGAAGAGGATAGATTATTGCATGTAGTATTAGCAAAATGACCATACTAGATAATCGATATGTATGTCTGAAATTTTAGGGGGTCTGCAGTAAGAGGCCTCTGTTGAGTGACTCCTAGCAGTTAGGAGGTGTTGAGCTTGATCACAGCTGACTGAGCTGAGGACACCCGAGGTATGATTAAGTCTTTATGTAAAGATGTCGATTAAAGACAATGGTCATATTGATACTTTTCTTTCTATGTCAGCGAAAGTTTAAGTAGCTAATCATCATCTTTGTATGATTGTTGATGTAGTATATTATTTTTTTGTGCTCACTAATAGTAGTATGAGTTATTATTAGTAGTCACATTAGTTTTTATTTCCCTTGTTGATACATTTTTTTATTCATGCGGTAGATGAGAATTGTTGTTTTGTGATTTTATTGTGAAGAATGATGTATTATAAATCGCAGTTGTATAATAATTATATTGATTATGTCATTATCCTAAAACTAATGTTTCTTGATATCACTTCAACAGTTGTTTAATTAACAATAAATTTTCAGGTATTTCATCTGAAATAACTTCAAAGACTGTGATGTTTTTGTGGATACACACAATACATTTAAGATATCGTTGTTGAGGAAATTAGGATTAACATTTGTAGGGTAATTGTTTTTTTTTTTTTATAGAGATCGCATATTTCCAGAAAAGTGACTTGATAAGACAACAAGGTGTACGGCTAAATCTCACAGCGGTTGTTGTTCTGGCTAAAAATTAGTTGGGTGAGTCAGTCAGGATGGCTAAGTTGATGATTGTTTTAAGGTATCAAACAGTTTAATTCATATTTATTGTATTGATGTTAACAGATTGTGATAGAAGAGTCATGTGTTCATGTGGTTGCTTCCATTTAATGTACTTGTAAATTTGTTTCTATAATAAATTAAGGTTTAAGCGGTTGAAGGAGTCGGATAGCAGATTGTCAAAAAAACTAAGATGGTATGTACATGTATGTTTACATGTGTTGATATCAATATTGGTTGAACATATTGAAATTAAAAGAGAAGGACTTGATAAATACAATCAATATAAGATGGTTTGGTCATAATGGAGATAATGACTTACATTTATGATCAATGATCATTTTCTTACGGTGCACTGTTTTCCCTTTTGGTTTGTACTTTGCAGGCGTATTTTTTCTGTTTCTCATCTATCTTAAATGCTAGTTGTTGTTATTTTATATATTAAATTACGACCCATCCTCCTCCTCCTCCTATGTGAATGGCCTTTTTGATGTTCTGCGTTCTGACAATGCCCCCACCAAAAAGGCTAGAGTACAACAACAGTAGTAGTAAGCAGCTGATTTATTAGTAATTATGAAAAAAATAATAATTGTACTACTACGAATTATGATGATAATCATCACCAAATAATAAAGATAATTACAATAATAATACTAATAATACTAATAATGATAATTTTACTACTAATAATGATGAAAATAATAATTATCATTATAATGATAAAAATAATACCAACACAAATAATTACAAGAAGAAGTAGAAGAATAACAATACAAATCATAATCATCATTATCATCATTGGGCAAGATTAACAGCAACATTCTAGTAGTTGCTGTTGTTGTACATCAGTAGCAGTAGTAATAGTTGTTGGTGTTGCTAGTCTTCGAGTAAGCCTACATTAGCAGTAGGCCTATAATAAATAACTTTTAAATTGTTATTGCATTAATACAAAACTCGACGAATGATAGTTTTTTTTTAATTCTCAAATTATCAGGTACCCACTAACCTTACGTGTGTGGAGGGTGACATAATTACATTTGTATAGATAGTATTTGGATAGTACTTAATTTACACCCCTCTCTTTCTCTCTTCATCTCTCATCTCTCTTCTCCTCCTCCTCTTCCTCCTCCTCCTCCTCCTCTCTTCCTCCTCTGCCTCCTCTTCCTTCTCTTCCACCTCCTCCTCCTCTTCCACCTCTTCCTCCTCTTCCTCCTCCTCTTCCTCCTCTTCCTCCTCCTCTTCCTCCTTCTCCTCCTCACGGTCCCTTTGGCAAGGACCAACCATCGTTTTGTCGATATATTGGTGGGGTGCTGTATGGATCAGGTATCATTGCCTGCGCTTTCCTCTAAAACACGGTCACTGCTGGAGTCTGCCTTGCATTATCGTGTTATAGTAATGTAATAATAGTAATAAAATATTCGGTGAAATAGCCAAACATCAAGAAATGTTTAGCTATTTCACCGAATATTTAATTACTTAGCTCATTTTGCCCTGCCTAGTAGGAATAGAGCCATACATACACAGAGATAGGCCAACTTAGCTCACTTGTTTACAACATGGAGTATATTCTTTTGTTTTGTGCTTGCCCAACGAAAGCAGTATTCCCCATATTGAACCGAGTTTGCAAAACGCTCATAATCAATGGCTCTGTGTAAAAAATGCAAACAGCGCCATCTCATGACGTGATTACTCAGCGAAAAGCGCAAACAAATAATGGAGAGTTAGTTCAGAAAACGCAATAATCGACATCAACTTTTTTGGACACTAAAGTGGGTTCTTGTTTTGATCTTATCATGATAATTAGTACCTTCATTATTATTGCATTTGGTTTCATCTTTATTAGTAGCCGTAGTCTTGAGAGCAGCATTGAATGTCAGCTGGAAGGGTATTAATTACAAATATAGAGTGTTATAGAAATATAACACCAATCTTAGTCAGACTGAGAGAATAATTAGTCAGCGAATAATAATAATTACTATATTTTATTGATAACAAATATAATGTTTATAACTGAACTGAAAGTTTAAGTGAAAACAGACCATTATTCATGATAAAAATTGGGAAAAACTGATCTGATTGATTCCTTAATTCTCCTAACTATATTTTTACAATTTAATTACATTTTAGGTGCATGTAAATCGTCACAAAGCAATGAATCGGCTCCACATACCATTCCAGATATTAAAATGTTGAGAGTTTTGTTAAAGCCTGTCTTATGTCTTATTTTCATTAACAAATTGGTTGGGCAAATTCAAAAATGGGTGGGAGAATTAACTGTTAGAGGGTGTTGCACAGTAAACTCATCGAAGAAAATCATTATTAAGGTCTTTGTGGTTTTAAGGAAAAAAATCAGGACTTTTGCATGTTAGAGGGTTAGTACAGTAAAAGGACTATAATAAGTAACATTTCATACACAAATTACGCTTTTTTTATCAACCTTCAACAATGTAACCAAGTCACTTTGATAATATCTTTAAAGCAATTATTATTATTTTCATCAATATCATAATTATGATTAACGTCATCATCATCACCATCAGCATTATAATTACGTTCCGACATATCTCTATTGAGTACATCGTCAATAACTTACACTTTATCATTTTACACTGAACGGAAAACGAGAATATACACCCAAACCTTTAGATAGGCCTATGTACATGTATATTTCATATAAACAATAAAAAGAAAGAGGAACGCGTCTCTATTCTTTGTACACACTGAATAAAGTTAAATCAACGTAACTCTTGTTTTGAATTGCTTAATGTTGTTTCAGATTTATGATATCTTTAAAATATTTAAATCAATGAACATTGCAATTACATAATATCATAATTCAGCTTTCGAAATATGCCTAATATCAATGACTGATTCCGCATCAAACGTACTTTTAAAGAAATCATTCATCCGAGAAATCTTTTGAATAATATATTTTTCAAATCAGTCATAAATATTTCCTTTTGAATGTACGTAGCCTTTCGTTGGGAATGACAAGGCCGATACCGCACAACTATTCACAAACTGTGTCCCATAAATACGTTCAAGCATTGTGCCTCTATTTGCACTCCGTTGACGTTACGGTCAAACTAGGCATACTTTATACTACGCTTTGCACGGCAAGTTCACTTACCATTACCGCTTTCAACTTTGGGACTGATTTTTCTAGTACAAATCTCGTTTCTTTTATTTAGCTTCTTGCAACGA